>JAWWEE010000004.1:29393742-29471971 GCA_035221455.1 Xenops minutus | reverse complement strand
TGTGTGTGTGTGTATGTGTGTGTGTGCGTGTGTGTGTGTGTGTGTGTATGTGTGTGTGTGTGTGTGTATGTGTGTGTGTGTGTGTGTATGTGTGTGTGTGTGTGTATGTGTGTGTGTGCGTGTGTATGTGTGTGTGTGTGTATGTGTGTGTGTGCCCGCATCCGTGTGCTCCCGTGCGCCCCTCGGTGTGTGCTGAGCCCCCCGTGTGTGCTGCCGTGCAGGACACGCCTGTCACTGCCCGTGGGTGTGCCGTGGCGTGTGAGCAGTGTATGTGCCCGTGGGTGTTCCCTGTGCATTAGGTGTGTCGGGAAGGGCACGTCTGTCTCCTCCAGAGGGTTTGCGTGCGCGTTTACGGCACTGCCGAGGTTTTTCATGGCATAGCCTAGTCCTCCACGCAGAGAAGCGCAGAACAGCTCCTTCCCCTGCAGACAGTCAGACTTGCAGCTCCCCAAGCCTCGGGGCAGGCTCCCTACCCGGGATGCGCTGGGCAAGAAGCAAGAAGGGATCCCTGGATGCAGCGAGAGGGCTTGGCCCGTATGTAAGGTGGCTCCAGGCAATCACACAAGAGGAAGGTAGTCCCTGCCTGCCTGGGATAGGGCAAGCTGGGGTGCTGGCTGCTCCCAGAGGCTGGACATGCTGCCTGAAGGCTTCAGGGCAGCGGTGAGGCTGCTGGGGCTGGTCATTCATCAGCCTGATGCCTTCTGAAGGGGCAGAAGCACAGTGTCAGCTCCGTTTCCAGCCCCTGCCAGCACCAGAGGGATGCTGCTGAAACCTTAGCACAGCCTGTAACCCTGGTGGTGGCATTTCCCTCTCCCTGGGATCCCCAGATTAAACCCAGGGTGGATGCTTCACCAGGGGGTGGGGGCCGCCAGGGTGCTGACCCCTTGCTGTCCCCTGTCGCAGGCGGGAGCGTCGCCGGCGGCACCACATGTCGGTGTGGGAGCAGCGCACCAGCCAGCTGCGCCGGCACATGCAGATGTCCAGCCAGGAGGGCATCAACAGGGACGAGCCGCCCCTCATCAACCCCCACGCCAGCATCTTCCGCAGGAGGAAACCAGGGGATGGCGTCACCCTGGAGAAGTGCGCCGAGGAGCAGGGCAAGGGCGAGCGGCCGCTGGCCGAGGGGCCAGAGCAGCCTGTCCCGGGAGCCAACCCTGGCGCTGGTGAGGACAGGAGGAGCCCGTCGCCCCGGGCCAAGCGGGATAAGGATATGTGGCAGCAGAAATCGTGCCACGGGAACTGTGAGCCGGGGGAGCAGGATGGGGCAGGAGGCAGCATCGAGGATAGGGCCAGGATGAGGCAGAGCCAGCGGCGCAGCCGGCACCGCAGAGCCCGGATGGAGGGCAAGGAGCAAGCTGGCGTCCTGGGGAGCTGCTCGGCCAGCCAGGAGATGGGTCTGGAGGAGGCCAGCACCATGGAGGGGGCACAGGATGGGGACCGGCGTGGGGACGCGGCCGCAGCCGAGGCGCTGATTCAGGGGGAGACGGAGGCGAGCGAAGAGTCCGTCAGGTTGGTACCTGGGGAGGGCATCTTGCCATTCCCACAGCTCCTCCTCCTCCTCTCTTTTTTTTTTATAACACCTTTTTTTTTTTTTTCTCTCACATCCCTCCTGCAGGACAAATGGGGTCCCTGCTGGTGATGCTGATCTGATTGGCACTGCCAAGAAGGGGAGCCCCCCACATGCAGCACCCGAGCCCGCCCAGGGGAAGACGGGCAACCTGCTGGAGCAGGACTGCAGCAGCCCAGACACCAGTGAGCAGGCGCTGCTGGAGGGCAGTCGCACCGTCAGCAGGAGCGAGCCCGACCTCTCCTCCATCACCCCCAACACTGAGAAGGCCACGGAGAGCACCACCATCATGATCGATGTCCACGACTCCGCTGTGGTACAGAGTGAGGACCCATCTCTCTTTCCTGAGCCCCTCTCCAGCCCTTGGGGACCCTGTGGGGATGGAGGGCCGCTTGCATGGCTTTTCCTATCCACATCCATCAGCTGGGAGGGGGTTGCGTTGCTGCCCCTTGCAGGACCTCCCTCCAGCACCTCAGTTTTGCAGGGGAGCCCTGAATGTAATGATGGTGTGCCACCATCCCCTGGGGACCATGTTCCTTTCTCACCTCCTTCCCATCCACCCTTTTATCTGATTTGTCATTACCCCTTCCTCTCCTCCTGGGCAAAACACTTGCATTCCCTGTTTTTCCTGACACATCCACAGCCTCCTCCAGCTTTCTGCTGCTCAAACACCTTAACAGCATCCTTGCTGTCAAGGTGAGCTGCTTTAAACAGAGTTATTAATTAAACAGCATGGTGAAAACTAGCCTTGTTAAACCCCACTTCACGTGCTTAATCGCAGCAGCTTGCGTCTTTTCTTCCCGCTTGGTCCCTCTCCCCGTAACAGCATAGGGATTTAAAATAGGAATCAGGGGGGTTGCATGTGCCTGGGTGGCAGGGACACCCCAGGGTGCTGACTGGGTGCAAGGCCGGGCAAAGGCTCTCGCTTTCCTGCAGTTAGCAACAAGACAGACGGCGAAGCCAGCCCCTTAAAGGAGGCCGAGACCAAAGAGGATGAGGAGGAGATGGAGAAGAAGAAGCGGAAGAAGGAAAAAAGCGAGACAGGCAAAGCAATGGTGCCACACAGCTCCATGTTCATCTTCAGCACCACCAACCCGTGAGACATTTTTTGGACCACTGAAGCCCCAGGGCTGGGAAGGGCTGCAAGGGGAGGGACCACTAAACATTACTGGAAACGGGGAATCCCTTTGGGAAGGAGCCTGAATATCTCCCAAACAGCCTTGATAACAAGTTGCAGTGTTCTCCAAGCCCCACAGCACTCTCCCTCTGTGCCAGCCATGCTCGTGGCTTTTTCTCCCAACTGCTGATAGCTAGTTGGGATTTTTATTCATTATTTGTTATATTTATTTGCAGTTTTATGGTCCCCTATAAATCTTCCCCAGCTCCAGCAGTGTGGAGGAATAAACACCCCAGTTTCTTAGAGACTCTCTCTGCCTGGCTCTGGGGTGTCTGGGTGGATGGGACAGCCAAGCAAAGGGATCAGCAAGCCCAAATTCCCTCTGGGCTCCCTACTCTTGCTCCCCAGACTTTGGTGCCTATCTTTCTGCCCTGGGAGGTGGCGGTGTGGGGTGGGTTTTGCGGGGGCCTGCGAGGGGCTCACAGGTCGGGGTATGGGCTGTGTCCCCACAGGGTGCGGAGAGCCTGCCATTACATCGTGAACCTGCGCTACTTCGAGATGTGCATCCTGCTGGTGATCGCCGCCAGCAGCATCGCCCTGGCGGCCGAGGATCCTGTCCTCACCAACTCCGACCGCAACAAAGTGATTGCAACCCTCTCCCGCTCCCCCTGTCCTACATGCAGGGCACTCAGAGGTCCTGTAGGATTTAGCTTCTGTGCTGGGGCACGTGTGGGATCAGGGCAGCTAGTAGCAGCACCTGCACCATGCCATGGAGTCTGATTTCTTCCCCATCACCTTTCTTTATAAAGCCTGGAAATTACTTTCTAATGCCCACATGAGGGGTACAGAGTCTGGGCAGCAGACCAGGGCACCTTGTCAGCAGTAAAGTAGCTTAAACTGGGGAGATGCTGGTGTGCCCAGGCACTTGTACAGGGCTGCACAATTCCACATCACAGCATGAATCCCAAGCCACTTGTGTCAGAAGGGAAATTATTCCCTTCTGCCTACACAGGCTGGGTTTATGGCTGTTCTGAACTCTTAGGGAACAAGCTGGGTTTGGGGCAAGCAAACCAACCCTCTGTCTGCATCTGAGCCAAGCGAGCCACGGTGTGGAGCGGTAATGGGGTCTGGGTTGGGTACAAGTGGACACGTTTGCTTGGCAGCAGCTGCAGGGCACCCATGACTTCTCTCTGCAGGTCTTGAGGTATTTTGACTATGTCTTCACTGGCGTCTTCACCTTTGAGATGGTTATCAAGGTAAGAGCCCGTTGCAGGCTGTGGGTGCTGAGACTGGCAGCATCCTTTCAGGGTTTGAGAGATAGCTCCATTTTTCTGTTCTGGTCCTAAATTTGGGTGCTGGAGACCTTAAACTTTGGTTCTCAGCAATGGGAGTCCAGAGTGCTCAGCACCACTTTTATCAAGTCTCCAGCCTTCCACATAATATGATGCTCCTTGACCTATACCCAGGATGCAGGGATGAGTCTGCTATTACCCAGCAGTGTCCCTATCCCCCAGATTGTCCTGCTGGTGTGCTGGTGGCTTCTTACACTTGATGCTTGAACTGCTCATTCCCTGCCTGTTTTTCTCTGTGTTTCTTCCCTCCAGATGATTGATCAGGGCCTCATCCTGCAGGATGGCTCCTACTTCCGAGACCTCTGGAACATCCTGGATTTCATTGTGGTGGTGGGAGCGCTGGTGGCTTTTGCCTTGGCGTAAGTGGTTGTCATCCTTGTCAGCTCCCTGCCTTCCCCTGGCTGTGGTTGGAAAAGGATGCAGCTATGTGTTATGGCTACTAGACCATGATTTTGGTTTTTGAATTTCTCTGCACCCTTCTGCTCTGCTTCTGGGATGGCTCCTGGCAGCAGTGTGTGGCTGCTTCAGAGATGTATTTCTACTTGTTTGTCAAATGCTGGTGAGCAAGCAGACAGGGAGCAAGGCAAGGCAAGCTGGAGGTGCTAGGAAGAGGTTGGTGATGAAAGTGGTTTTGAAACAGAGCAGAAGGGGCTGTTAGAGAGGGGAAAAAGTCTAAGGGTGGCAGAGCTGGAGCTATACACCTGCCATGCATCTTGGAGTGCACAGAGACAGCAGAAGCAGTAGCTGGCAGGGTGGAGCTGCCCTCTGAACTTGTTTGTGCTGGAAATGATTCCCCTGACCGATGACTTTTCCTCTGCCCTGAGGGGAGGTGTTGCTCCAGAGCCCTACATCTGGAGTATGTGCCTGGTGGGGTTTGTGCCAGCAGCCTTTGCAGCATCACAGTGGGTGCAGGGTGCTGTGTGCTTGCCCTGCATTGTGTCCCTGCTGAGCATCACCTTGTGGTTGGGCTCCTATACTGAGCTTGTGGCATCTGCGGGTACTGGGATGTCCGTGGTGCCTGTGCCGTGGAGGGGAGGAGCACCCAGGGGTGAGTTTCATGCTGCTCTGCCCTCCTCTCTTGCTGGTGATTGGGGCAGGTGGTGCAGTGTGAGCACAGGGAAGGATGTGTGGTGCCAAGGTGATGCTTGCAGGCAAGGGGCATCCCCTGGGCCCCAGGGCTGTGCTGGCCCATTGGTGCCCGAGGAGGGAGAGGAGAAGAGGAGAGGCTCATGCTCCTTTGTCACACTATTGTTCTCTCTTTGTGCCTTTGACACTGGCGGCGGTGGCATTAGTGCTGGTGAGAGGGGAGGGCCTGGCAGCCATGCAGACTGGAGCCTTGTCCTTGTCCACAGCTCAGGTACTGTGCGAGGCTCTTGGGGTGTCAGAGCCCCGAGGTCGCTCGATGGATTACAGCCTGTAATCCATCCCTCCCATCTCACCCCAGACTGGGTGCCAGCTCCTTCTCCTGGTCCTCACCCTTCCTGGCTCGTTGCTTTTGCCTTCCTCACCCTCCTCACTCCATTCCTCGCCCAGTGCTTTCAGCTCCTGCTCTCCCCTTGGGAAGAGCATGGGAGAATTCAGCTCACACAGCACAGGGATGGACCAGCCCCTGGAAGGGCAGGGGGATGACCACAGACCCTGGCATGGGGAAGGGGCACTGGGCAAGCTTTCTGGCTGGGGACAATGCTCTGAGCCCCTGGAAAGCCACTCAGACCACCACGAGGGTGGGTTGGGCATCTTTGGGATCTGGCTGATCCCTCCTCTGCCAGGGCAGCCCCTCAGAGCATGTCTGGGAGGGCTCAAGGGCATCAGCTGCTTGAAAATGCACTGAGAGTGGTCTGAGGGTCTTTAGGAGGACGAAGGAGCCTTTTCCTTCCAAGGCAACTTCTGGCAAGACTTTTGATGGCTGAAGGAGCATAGGTTGATGGCTCAGCCTGCTCCTGGGTGTCCTCATCAGTGCTAACAGTACAGTAATCTGTGTTTACTGTCCCCTTGCTCCCACCCCACAAAGGTGGCACAATTCCTGGGATGGCCCCTGTAGCTGGCAGGGTCCAGCACTGAGCACGTGGGGAAGCTGCCATGTCCCTTCCAGCCCTGCTTGTCACCTGCCTGCCTCCACCCATCCTCCAGAGGGAAGGATATTCCTTCTGGGCATGGGGCAGCTGAATTCTCGAGGGTGATCACCCCCATGGGCTGTGGCACAGAGCCCCTTCCCATGGAGAAGGCCTTGGCATCTTCACATATGTTTGCAGCAAGCATCGATGTTGCCTGCTCACTCTTTTAGATGTAGCTGGGTAGATACTGAGTTGCTTGTGTTGTGGATGGGGGCTCTTTATAATGTAAACCTGCAGGATTTTCCATCTCCCCTGCCTCCAATAGTGGCTCATGCTGGAGGAGATGATCTCATGACTTTGGGAGTGAGGGGAACAAAGGAACCATGGTGATTTTTGATGGATTTATACATTATAAAGCATTTATAAGAACACCTGCCTCTCCTCTTGGCAGCCCATCACTGCTACAGCCACAGGAGCTGCAGGATGTTCACCAGCTCTGCATGCCCCAGCCCACCACCCTCCCTCCCACCCTCCTTCCCACCCTCCCTCCTGGTCTCAAGGAGAAAACTCTGGTGGTGATGTTTTTTTTTCTCCCTCCATGACCTCTTTGATGTGCAGCCAGGGTGGGGGGAGTGTCCTCCTTCTCCTCCTTCTCTCCTCCATGGTGCTGAGTTAGCAAAGCAATGCCCACGGAGCTGCTGCAGTGATTACCTGGATGAGAGCAGCCGGTGGCTGAGTCCAGCACTTCCCAATAGAAATGCTGGGACATGCCATGAAGGTGTTCTGGCCCTTTTGCCTCCTCTCTGTGGTTTGTTTTTCCCATGGGGGTCGTGGGTGGCTGTGGGCACAGCAGGAGGTCTTTGAGCTGGTCCAGTGGTGCCAGCATCCAAATCACCAATAAGCAAGTGTCCACCCACAAAGCCATCTCTTTATGTGCCATCATGGCTTGTCCACTGCTCTCTCAGAGTCTGTGAATCCTGAACAAGAGGCCATCTCAGCTCATCCATAGCTCTCCGTGTGGAAAGCTAATACATCAATCCATACACAGCCTAAATAAAAAGCTCTAAGTCTCCAAGGGGTTCAGATTGAATTAGCTGGCATAACCAGGAGCATAACTAAAGTCCCTGCTCACTTATGCCTCCCGTGGCACCCTGTGAAGAGGCATTGTGCAGGAAAGTGGTGCTCGCTCCTGGCTCTGCAGAGCTGCCCAGAGGTGCTGGAAAGGTTGAGTGGTCTGTGTGCAGCCCTCATCTTCTTACCTGGTGAGCAAGGGCAGGTGCCCAGCAGAGGTGCCTCTTTCCTTGCAGGGCAGCATCTCATTGTGCCAGTTGACATCAGTGTCTGGAAGCGAGAGGGACCCCTACATACTGCAAAATAACCTGGTGTGAGGCTGATCAGGACAGAGGTTCCACCAGAGAACTGCTACAAAGTTAAACTATCCTCTTTTCAATCCATTTCCCACCTGTTGGACTAACATGCAGCCAGGGTCTGGGCTTAGTTTTAACTGTTTTAAGAAATATTTTACTTGTAGGCTTTGCCTGCAGCTCTGTGTGCACGTGGCAGGGACTCAGCTCAGACAGGGACAGAGGCTTGGTACAACTGGGGCCCTTGTAGCCCACACTGGCTTCTCCAAATTAGTGCACTGCTGGTTTGCAGGAGATTTTGTGCTGCAGTTCAGGCTCTTAAACAGTGGACTTCTCAATGGAGGTGAGTGATTTAACAGAATTTGGATGGGAACTATTGTGGCTTTGCAGGTGGGTTCCCTTGGAAGCACCCAACTTTGGCTGGTTGGGGCCGAGCCTTGAGGTCACCCCTCAACTCTTGGCTAAGGAGAACCATGGACCCACCTGCTGTCATCCACTGTCCCACTCTTTGCAGGTTCCTCTGCAGCAGAGCTTTCACTAGGTGCCCCCCACCCAAAGCCTCCAGCAGGGAGGGCAGGAGCTCCTGGTTTGCTGGATGAGACTCTCCCTGGAGATATGCCCCATCCTGAAGGAAATAATGTGGTCTACTCATCGTGCCTTCCAACCTAGGCGTGGGGTGGTGGACAGCTGCCACAGAGGCCCCATACCTGAGAGGTTGCAGTCGTCTCTGTGCAGCTTCCCTGATGCTTTTCTTACCTTCTTCCTCTTTTCTCTCTTTTTTTTCCCTTTCTCTCCTGGTGCTGTTTGGTGGCTGCTGGGCTGGATCTCCGACAGGAATGCTTTGGGGTAACTATGGTGGTCGGGATATTGTGGGATGCTGCTCTGGGGAGCACAGGGGGACAGGTGCAGGTGGATGTCAGTCTGTCCAACACCAGTGCTGACCCTTAGCTGCATTTGCAGAGACTGCAGTACACTGGTCTGCAGGCACCCCTGAGGTCTGAAGAGGTCACTCCTCAGTATTATGATAACCACTGCCGTTGAGCTGCCCTTGGTGGCAGCTTGCACCAGCTGAGCACTGCTCTCAAATCTTCACCCCAGCCCTGAGTCAGATGCCCAAGCCCCTGATAATGAGCAAAACAGGAACCAGGAGGTGTAAAGTGAGTCCCAGGGCTGTTTGTACAGTTGCTTCCCAGGCGTGTGTGGGGCTGTGCTCCCAGGGAGGACTATTAATTAGTAGGTTTGTTTACATCTCTTAATGATTAATCCCATTATTGTGCTCCCTGTTGCATTAACCCTCACAGAGGAGCTGTGTAATTGGGAGCATCTGTTGTTGAGAGTCATTTCCTTGACGTTTCTCAAGAGTGCCTGGTGGATCCAAGCTGTGCCACCTTCACCAGGATCTCTGCTCCATCCTGAGACCCAGTCCATGGGCTTTAGTGAAAAGATAAGAAAAAACCCCTGATATTGTGGTTGGCAATAATCATCATATTAAAGAAATGAGGGTCATAGGGGGGCTTTCCTCAATAATTCTGCTGGTAAGCTCTGCCTCCCTTGGCCAACTTGGGGTGGAGGCAAGTGTAGCCCTGATCTGGAGAGACCTTAGAGACCCTTCCAAGGGTCCAGCCCTGCTGCCTTGGGCAGGAACACCTTCTACTAGACCAACTTGTTCAGGGCCCTATCCAACTAGAACACTTCCAGGGATGGGGCACCCACAATTTCTCTGGCAATGTAGATCCCATTGGGTCATCTCCCTCATTTTATTACTCATTTCTTGCAACTAGTAGTAACAGTAGAAAACAATTTGCAATGGTGGGGGCCTAGTGCAAGCTCCACCTGCAAAATGCCTGCAGTAAGGAAGCTCCTTGTACTGCTTTTGCCCTGAAAACCTTCTGGCATTGCCCCTGCTTCCCACACCGAGGGGTTTGTTAAGGTCACTGCTCCCTGGCAAAGAGGAAAGTTGCTAATCCCGAGGAGGAGAGTAGTACTTCATTTTTCATCTCTGCCAGCTGTCAGCGTGTGTGTTGGAGGAGATGTGTTTAGGTGGGCTGAGCACTCAGCAGTCGCACGTTTGTGCCCCTCCTGTTCTCCTCTTCACACGTGCTGGGGGGGTGTTCTCAGCAGTTTAAAACCCCAGAGCATCCAGGTCTACAAGGTTATTGTCTCTCTGTTCCATTTTTGGGTGCGTGTGCCTCCCTCTGACGTGGTAGGACCAACAAGGGCCGGGATATCAAGACCATCAAGTCTCTCCGTGTGCTGCGAGTCTTGAGGCCCCTGAAAACCATCAAGCGACTGCCCAAGCTGAAGGTGAGAACCCCCATCTCCTGCCTCACACCTCTCTTCTCCTGCATGGAGTGGTGGCTCAGGGACCATGTGCATCGTTTTGCTCATGACTGATGAACAAGTTCTTTTCAAAGCTTTTGGTGTGCTACAGGAGCCCTGTTTTCAACCACAGCACCCTTCAGGCTGCTTCATACCTGAGGTGCAATGAGTTACTGAAAGCAAGCCTGGACATCTGCAAAGTGTCAGAGGTAGTTTCTCTGTCAGCAGGACTTGAGTGGACACAAGGCAGCTAAAACCCAGATGCTGTCCTGAAAAATAGATTGTCCTGGTTTTGGAGAGCTCAAATCTCTTTCCAAATGATCTTGCTCTCCAGAGCAGCTTGCAAACAGCTTGGGGGTTTGTGTCCTATGCTCTCATGGTGTTGCACTGGAGGAAGATTCCCTATCTCAATAGTGGGATTATTCCTGTGGTACAGGTAGGATTATGGATTTCCCTACGTTAGCTGGTGGGGTATAGAGCCAGAAAGGAGAAAGAGATCAAGGAAGCCCTGTTTTTGACTTAAGAGTGGTTATTTGATGCCTGTCTCCACCATGAAACAGGGATAAGGACATTCCTCACTTAAAGTGCTATGAGAACTAGGGCTGAGAGCACTAAGGGAGGTGCTGCACACAGAGGTATATTGCCTTGTTATTTGGGGTAATGCAAAACAGTGAAGTGTTTACTAATTAGTCTTGAGTGCTGCTAATTGCAGCACAGTGCTGCAATAGACAGGATGGTCCCCTGTCTATTACCCTGGTTGCAGAGAACACTGAGGTTACAAACATCCAGCCCTGGTGCTGTCTCGGGGGCGTGGTGCCTTCATGTGTGCTGTGGGGACTCCAGTGTCAACCTCGTTTATAAAATAGCTTTTTGCCTGGGAGAAGGTCCAGCTTTTTCCTCTGTTCTCCACCAGGAGTGGGAAATGCCTTTCCACATGGTAGCCTGGTCCTGCCCTTTGCCAGGACTGTGGATTCTCCAAGGTGAGCTCTGCCCTCTCCTGCAGGCTGTCTTTGACTGCGTGGTGACATCCCTCAAGAATGTCTTCAACATCCTCATAGTCTACAAGCTCTTTATGTTCATCTTTGCTGTCATCGCTGTCCAGCTCTTCAAGGGGAAGTTTTTCTACTGCACTGACAGCTCTAAGGACACGCAGAAGGACTGCATGTAGGTGCCCTGATGAGTAGGTCTGATGCTGCTTGACACCTCTGGCAAGGGTCAGGTGCTGGGTAATGCCTGCTGTGGTTCCCAGTTAAGTCCTTGGTCATGACTCACTCTTGCCTGTATCTCTTGGGGTAGATGGCATGGACTGAGCCCTGTCCCCATTGCTTTGTCAGCACTGCACATTCTTCCATGGGATGCAGAGACCCTTATTTTGCTCCTGTTATTTCCTTCTTTCTCTTTTCTATTTTGCTTTCCTCTTCTCTGGTTCCTCACAGTTGTTATCCAGCTTCTCCCTGTTTCTCCTTCCATCCCTTCAGGGGAAAGATGCCCCTCACTGCAGACATGCACTTCCCCCAGGGTTTATACCCACCATCTCATAGTCTGGCAGTGTAAAAAATAAGGTCACTGCTCTCTCCCAACCTTGCAGAGGGAACTACGTGGACCATGAGAAGAACAAGATGGAGGTGAAATGCCGGGAATGGAAGCGCCATGAGTTTCACTACGACAATATCATCTGGGCTTTGCTCACCCTGTTCACAGTCTCCACTGGCGAGGGGTGGCCCCAGTGAGTATTCTTCTCTGTTTGTCCCCTTGAATGTGGGTGATCACATCCCCATTGGATCCCAGGTGGGACTGAGAGAGGAACTGCTGGGCAGGAAGGAGGAGAGGAATGTTGAGAAATTATTTCAGGACAAAAGAACTTTTATACCCTCTTTGAGGCTGAATGAAGTTAGCTTCTTCCTTAAGGAGTGTTGGTGGCTAAGCCCTTCTCCTGTATGGCTCTGAGATATATTTTAGGTCAATATTAGAGATAACCATAGGACTAGACCTCTCTACATACTCATGCAAGCTTGGGCAGTATTTTTCTCTGTGTATAGAGCACCGGAAAATCCATTTTCCATCAGGGACATAGGCAAAACACCATAAAACAAGCCATAGCTACTTAGAAAGGTCGTCCTTGAAAGCAGATTAGGACAGAGCTTTACCTTATCGTTGTACAAACAGGGACAGACAGAGCTGGCTGTACAGAGCGGGTCCCATTGGCAGTGCTGCGTGGTGGCAGCCCTGATGGACATACCTCTGGTTGCTTTTCTTCGCCTGTCTGCCCACAGGGTGCTGCAGCATTCGGTGGATGTGACGGAGGAGGACCGTGGGCCCAGCCGCAGCAATCGCATGGAGATGTCCATTTTTTATGTTGTCTATTTTGTGGTCTTCCCTTTCTTCTTCGTCAACATTTTCGTGGCTCTCATCATCATTACGTTCCAAGAGCAAGGAGACAAAATGATGGAGGAGTGCAGTCTGGAGAAGAATGAGGTATAGTCTGGGAGGAGAAAGAGGATGTGTCCATGGGTTTTTTGCAGTTTGTGAGCTCCCTAGATACTGAAAAGCTGTGAGAAACCTATTCTTCTTTCATGAAGAAAAGAAATATGACAGCCACCGTCCCTCATGTTTCCATCAGGCAGGGTGTGATGTGTGTTGTTTTATTCCAGAGGGCCTGCATTGACTTTGCCATCAGTGCCAAGCCCCTCACACGGTACATGCCCCAGAACCGACACACTTTCCAGTACCGCGTCTGGCACTTCGTGGTCTCCCCGTCCTTCGAGTACACCATCATGGCCATGATAGCCCTGAACACTGTGGTGCTGATGATGAAGGTGAGCCTGTCCTGTTTGGGGCAGTGGGGAGAAGGAGGATCAATCAGTATGGGACTGAAGGGTATTTTGGTTGTGGAGATGCTTTGAGGTAGAGTCTGAGCATGTATTCCCTTGGTGTAGTCACTTGAAATACTACATGCCCCAAACTGGAGGTGGCATTTTTTCTAAATGAGATGACCCAAATGATCTGGACCTCTTAACTGCTGCAGACAGATCTGAATTTATTAATTGCCTCCTATTTAGAAGGAGTGGCAACTGTCCTGGGAGAGGGATGGAGAGTAAAAGATGGTCTGGAGGTCCCCAGGCCAAGGAACATGGGCAACCACAAGTCTGTCCTGGCAGAGGGGTGGAGAAAGGAAGGAAGGCAGCCAGGGCAACAAACATGGGCCATGTCAAGTCTATCAGCCAAGGGACTGGCAGGCCCCCGCCTGGCTAGTGATGTGTCTCTGTTTCCATCAGTATTACTCTGCTCCATACACTTATGAGCTGGCCCTGAAATACCTGAACATTGCCTTTACCATGGTGTTCTCCTTGGAGTGCGTCCTCAAGATCATCGCTTTTGGCTTCCTGGTGAGTGGATGCATGCTCCTGTTCTTTACAAGGATGTTAATTTGGACTTTAATAACACACAGATCACAGAGGAAAGGTGTTAATAATGTGAGGTTGTTGCTACTTATTTTGGATCTTGGTCTGAGAGCTGCTTTCAGGCTGGATTCACTCCTTTGGTTCTCATTACTCTTCCTACTGCTGGATGCTGGTGGGGGAAGCCACATTGCTGCTTTACTTCTTGCGTTGTTTCTGCTGTACTCTGGTGCCTGGACCATTTATGTGCTGTGGCACCACTCTGTTCAGGCTGCACATGCTGGTTGCTGTGGTCCCTTGTCCTCAGTGGTCAGGAAATACTGGTGCACTGCTGTCCTTGGGCTGTATTAGTTGGATCAGACCTGAGCAGCAGTGAAACCTCTTAGCCTGATTCACAGTCCTCAAGCTGCTCACTTAAGATTTGAAACCATTCTCTGCCTTGCCTCCACCAACTCTTTCCTGCTTATAGGAGATGAGGTCCACTAGCCAGGAGGGTTCCTAGCCACCCTCCCTGCTCCCAGTAGCACCAGTCATGGTCTTGTTTGGTCTTGCACCAGCTGGGGCACAAATAACAAGGGCTGAGATAGGTCCAGGTGCCCACAAAGGGGAAGGCAAAACAGCTTTTTGGCTGTGAGGGTTGGCATGATGAGCTGTTACAGACTGAACCTGGGCTGTTTGTGGCTACTTTTCCTTCTCCCATTTGCCAGAGTGGCCTGTTGGATGTGTGAATCATCTCCCAGGAGAAGCTGCTTGCTGCAGACATGCTCAGGTCTGCCACTGTCTCAGACACAGAGCGTTATTCCAGACCATGGCTGCATACAAATGGGCTGCAAGCCCTCCGTGGTTGTCCATGAGCAGCTTTGGCCCTTGGCCCAGCATCTTCAGACCTGCCATCCCCAAGCTCAAATCCATGTTCCCTCTTTCCTTCCTTTTGCAGAATTATTTCCGGGACACCTGGAACATCTTTGACTTCATCACTGTCATCGGCAGCATCACGGAGATCATACTAACAGACACAAAGGTGAGGCAGGGGCTGGGGGCAGCAGAGTGCAGCGTGGCCCTGGGGCTCTCACCTCCCTCTGACCCTCTCATCTCCTCCCAGCTGGTGAACACCAGCAGTTTCAACATGAGCTTCCTGAAGCTTTTCCGGGCTGCTCGTCTCATCAAGCTGCTCCGCCAGGGTTACACCATCCGCATCCTGCTCTGGACATTTGTGCAGTCCTTCAAGGTAGGTCTCACGTGCCCTGGTCTCCACCCAGGCCACCCGGTGCTGGTCCCAAAAGCAGGCTGTTCCCAAGGTCTTGTTGGCTCGTAGGAGAGCTAGATTTGGCGCAGTTTACCTGCCCACTGTGCTTTCTGTACTCCTCTGGAGCTGGACATGTGATAAATGAGATGACTCATCTACTTCTCTTGCAGGCACTCCCCTATGTCTGCCTCCTGATTGCCATGCTTTTCTTCATCTATGCCATCATTGGGATGCAGGTGAGCACAGACATCTCCGTGTGCATCCTTCTGGTGTGGACAGCCTGCTCTGGCATGTCCTCAGCATTGTACACAGCAGCAAGCCTTGTGCCTGACTGTCATTGCTTCACTCGGTCACGGTGTCCAGGAAGGTCCTGAGGCTGGAGCAGCTGGTTTTGGGAGCTGCAGAGCCACATGCCCTGGGGAAAGTGCCACAGGCTTGTTCAGTCTTGCTCTACAGCCACCTTCCCAACTTGTACCTTTGGAGATGTGGCCTTGGGGACTCAGCTGAGCATCCTGTGTGATGGCTGCTTGCAATTGCCTAACACTTTGTTTAGCAATTACTAAATCTCTGACTAGACAGCCCTCAGGGATTGATTTCATGCCTGAGGGACCTGGTGAGCAGCCTCCTGTCTTTCCCATCCAAATGGCTGGATCACAGCCGGGATCCCTGCAGCCTGTTGTCCACCTTGTCCCTTCTCAGAGGGTTTATGTTGTAGCTGTGCCACTGCTTGGGCACTGAAGCTTAGAGCCCTGTGATGACCCACCAGCTGGTGGGAGGTCTGAGGAGCATGGGGAGACATCAGCCTCCCAGGCTCCAGCTGGTAAATAAGAAGCACGTGAGGTAAAATACTCAGCTCCACACGTGCCGTGGGGCCGCCTCCCTTCTGCCATGACTAAATCCCACGCTGAAGATCTGACAAAGCGTCTTTGACGACGAATACTTGGGATGTGGAGCTGCCTGATGAACTCCTGCAGTACCAAATGCCTGGCATGTGCTGCCAGGACAGGCTGATTTTTTGGCAGGGAGGGCCCCAACTTGTGCTGCTTGGCAGCGATGGTGTTTAGGATCTTCCACCCTCTCTCTCCCACCCCGAGAGTCCCGTGGCTGGTTTTTGCTGCTCTGTCCTACACATCTCAGCACCAGCTCCAGGTGTTCTTCATGCTATGCAGCCGCCATCTGACTCAGCCCCCCGCCCCTGCCATGTGGTAGTATTTGATTTATTTTATTTTTTTTCTTAACACCATTGTGAACAAATCCCCAAGCAGTAAAGTCTGTGGGCGTTATTTGAGCAAAATAGCTGGAGGCAGAAAATATTCTACAATTACACATTCCAAAAAACCTGTACAGGGAAAAAATACTCTGCAGTTAGTGTATTTTTAGGTTCGGGGAAAGGGGAATAAATATTTAACAGTAATAACAGCACATTTTTCCTATTTGAGGCACTTTACAAATGTTTGTGATGTCTTTCTGTGGCCTTGGCTGTGGATCTTTATTAGAATATTGTCAATGTGGCTTCATTGCCTCTCTTGGCCCTGGGGATGGTAGTCCCAAGTTTCTGGCTGTCCATGGTGGGTTAGCAGTCAGTCTGTCCCTCTCTCCCTGAGCCCTTTTCCACCCTGTTTGCACTGCTGTGCCTGACCCCACCATCACAGACCATTTATCCACCAAGGAAAAAGCTCCTGGGAGTTTCCAGGACCATGCCTTAGCACCTACACCTGGTGGTGGGACTTTGTCCCTGCACCTCCAGTGCATTCCGAGCCACCAGGTGCCGTGCAGTGCTCAGATGCCACCTGTAACACAGGAGAGGGATGGATGTGGAGCGGTTGGACTCGGCTGATCCCAGGTCATCCGTGCTCCTGTTTCCATGGTAGCTCAGCCTCTCACAGCCTTTGCCACCCACGGTAAATCCCTGCCAAGGAGAGGAGAGTCCTTCCCCGATGGCTGCTTGGTGCCAGCTCCTTGGTGCACTGGCTGCACACCAGCCTGTGTTTGCTGGGGTACTTTTTGTAGAATCAGAGTCATAAGAGTGGTTTGGGTTGGAAAGGACTTTAAAGGCCATCTTATCCAATGCCATGGCAAGGACATCTTCAACTAGATCACAGTCCTGTCCAACTTGGCCTTGATGTTTTCAGGGATGGGGATGTGAATGTGAAGCTGCTTCCCTGGCAGACAAGTTCTGGCCTGAAGAGCTGAGCTGTTTTTCTCCCTCCCGTAGGTTTTTGGCAATATCAAACTAGACGAGGAAAGCCACATTAACCGACACAACAACTTCCGCAGCTTCCTGGGCTCCCTCATGCTCCTCTTCAGGTAAGCAGCCATGGAAAATGCTGCTCCGCATGCCAGAGATGTTTAATTTGGGCAGGGGGTTGTGAGAGTTCTCCTGGGGACATCCTGTGCCACCACGAGCTACTGAGAAGGGCTGTGTTGGGCACAGGAGTGCCACGGGAGAGGCATGGCAGGAGATCATGCTGTCCTGCCTGGAGGGCAAAGGCTGCGAGCCGGATACGACGGCAACATCTGGGCAGAGCGAGAATGAGCGCTGCGGAACCGATCTGGCCTATGTTTACTTCGTCTCCTTCATCTTCTTCTGCTCCTTCCTGGTGAGTTACTTCCCCTGAGAGCCCTGGGGATCCCCCTCATCAGCACCCCAGCCACAGGGTCATCTATCAACATCTTCCCACAATCATTCTTCCTTCTCTCTCCCTTTCTTTCTCTGTTCCCTCTCTCTCCACGTTCCTTTCTCTCTGCCTTTTTCCCTTTCATTTAGATGCTCAACCTGTTCGTGGCAGTCATCATGGACAATTTTGAGTACCTGACAAGGGATTCCTCCATCCTGGGACCTCACCATCTAGATGAGTTTGTCCGGATCTGGGCAGAGTATGACAGAGCAGCGTGGTATGTAGTCATCTCCTCTCCTGAGCAACCTTTCAGAGCTGCTTTTAAATGAGCATCTCTGTGTTCTGCTGCTGGGACCATCAGTGATGCCTGGGATGGTCAGGGATGGGCTGCTGTCACCCATGGTTGTTACAAGGCCAGAAGCTGGTTCCTACAGAGACTGATGGCACAGGTGTCTTGAATGATGTTCATGGTTTGCCATGGTATTTTTCCTGAGAGCTGGAGGTTCCTGCTCTTTGTCTTCTCCCCACCCAGCAGGCAGATCCCTCTCAGCCTCTTTCCCTGTCCCTGTGCACCAGCTGGATGCCTCTGCCCTGAGCCTGGCTCCATCACTCGATCCCCAGCACCCACAGCTCCCCATCCGAGCAGGGCTGAGTGGAGATTGTTCCCAGCCATGGGGAGATGCTGGTGGTCTGCTTAGTTCCTGTCAAGCCACCTGCAGAGGACCTAGGTTGGAGTGTGTTTGGGGAACTCTGTTCCTATGCTAGCCAGCCCATGCACCCCTCTAGAGATGGGAGGACTCTTTTTTCCTGCATTCCTGCCCTCACTGATGAGGATCCTGGTGAACAGAGCTCCTGTTTCCAGGCAGCAGTCTGTTCCCAGCAATGGGATAGGCTCACAGTGGCTGTACATACCCTGGATGGTCAGACTTTGGCTCTGCTCCTGGTGCTGTAGAGGACTTGCTCTCCTTTGCTCCTCCTCCTAGGATGGCCTCAAGCATGGAGAGCCATTGGCAGCTGTGGGAGCATGTTTGCCCTTCACTCAGCCCCAGGACCATAAGGGTGCCTTGTGTGGCCCCTTCCTCCCTCCTGCAGCCCAGGCACAGCCTCTTTGGAGCCAAGATCCACCACCACTGTGCCAGGGAGTTTGGGCCATCTTAGCCTGAGAGCCTTTGGCAGCCACACGTGCTCCCTTTGGGGGCTTTTTGCCTCTGCTGTTCATGTTCTGCCCCTCAAAAGACCAGCCCCAGCAAAGACATTTTTTATCCTTAGTATCAGCTCCCAAAGGGAAAGGAGAGGAGGTGAGAGGAGTGGAACACCCAGCAGCTCAGGGTGGGGCATCTCACCTGTGACTCTTGGGAAGGTTTTCTTCATGCCAGGCACTTCATTCACTCTTGCCCCCCATGTTGGTGGCCTCATTCTCCAGGAAAGTCGCAGTAAAAGCATGTCTGGGCTGTTCTATCTATTCCATGTGCCCCTCTGATTTCTGAGCAAGCCATGCTCTTTTGTCATGATTCTTAGTCAGTGGTTAGGGGACATGCACAGGAGCTGGTGGTGCAGGGCCTGTCAGGGCAGCCCTGGCCCCTGGTGCTAGGTGAGGAGCAGGTAAGTATGCCTGAACAGGTCCCACTGCCTGAGTGGGGCAGGAGTTCTGCATCCTGACACCAGGACCATCACACAAAGGTCTCATGGGGAGAACACCCAATTCTGGGGGGGTTCAGGGATGGGTTTTGCCTGGATGGTTGGGTTCTGGTTGGGTTCTCCATCTCTGGCTAGTGATGGAGACAAGATGGGAGCAGAGCAAGGAGAAAACCAGAGGCAAAGGCACTGGGTAGGATGGTAATGCTGTTCTTTGCCTCCTTGCGTGGTTTCCCTCCAAGCTTGTCTAAGGATGCCTGGGAGGCTGCAGCATGCTGCACCTCAGCACTTCCACCCCACACAGTCCCGCTTCCCAAAGGGCTCTAGCCTGGAGTAGGGCAGGGAGCTCAGCATCCAGCGGCCCCTGCACCCTCTCCTGCCAGCTCTCTGCCTCAACTGCTTCAACATTGCAGCAGTGCAGGAGGATACAGGCAGTATCCTGTGATGACTGCACCAGGTCTGTGGAGATGTGCTTCTGTGGATGAGAAGGGGTGTGTGTAGGGGAAGGTTTGCTTCTAATAATGTGCACCCTTGGCAGAGTGTGGTCTGGTGGTCAGAGCACAGGACTGGACCTGAGAGACCCAGGTGCTAGTGCCACAGCCACCAGCTGGTCACATTATCTCTCCCTATCTCAGGTTCCCCAGATATTGGAGACAAGTGGCTCAGCTACCAACTTCCCTGGGACTTTGTGAGGCCCAGAGAATTGGCCATGTGAGGACAGGGTCCCTGGTGATATGATGGGACACAACTCCATCAAAAGGGCTTGTGGTGGCTACAACCCAACCAAGCTACAGGCTCATCCTGTCTAAAATCCCAGCCCTCTCCCAGCAGTCATAGGGCTCAGGGGCACAATGAGGAAGGGTGCTGGAATGGTGTTCACCACCAAAACTGTCGTTCTCCAGGGTGAAGGTGGGACAGTGTGAGGAGATATGAGCTGACCCTCATGGTGGTGAAGGCAGTAGCTGATGCTCACAGCTTTCCCCTCTTTGGGTCTGACAGAGCCAGAAGGAGAAGAGCTGTGCACTCCTGGGGGGTCTGAGCCCACAGATGGCCCCAACATCCCCTGGTTAAGCTCTCCATCCTCCCCTCCTCCAGCTCAGTGTCCTATTAACCCACCTGTGCTTCCTTTGCAGCGGCAGGATCTCGTATAAGGATATGTACAAATTAGTACGGGTGATCTCGCCTCCTCTGGGCCTAGGAGAGAACTGCCCCTACAGGGTGGCGTGCAAGGTTTGCCTCCCAGTCCTCCGCCACAACCTGGCCACGGGACGCACCATCCACCCCTCCTTCCCCCCTGCTCCACCGCCACCGCGCCTCCCCAGGGAACCCTGACGTTGCTTTCCTTCGAGTTTAAAGAGGTCCACTGCCTCCCAGAGCCAGCAGCTGTTCCCCTCGAGGGGAGGCATGAGTGGGGCCAGGGGGGCTCAGAGCCTCCTGGGGTGGGTTTTGACAAATTGCGTCCCCCAGCCAGCCCCCCACCCAAGTTCCACTGGCACAGAGAGCCCTGAAGGGTATCAGGCCACACGCCACCATCCCAGCTCAGCTTCTCAAAGGACCTCAGGTGGGAGAAGCTTTGGCAGGGGGGCTTAGATGTGGTTTGCTCCTGGAGAGGGAAGGAGGGGAGCAAAGGCAGGAGGATGTTGGGCATTTTGCTGTTGTTTTGGAGAGTCAGGGCTGGGGGGACGATGGGGAGGCCAGGGTGACCCCTCTCCCTGGGGGTTGCTGTGCTGTACCAAACAGACCCTTTCTCAAGTATGGCACTTTGGAGGACAACCACTCACATCTCTGGGGAGCAGCACTTTTGCTAGTCCTGCCCATAGCTTGCTAGATCTGCCTGGGAGATGGTGACACAAGGGCAAATCTCTGGAGCTCAACAGCTCCACTCCCTCAGCTTGAACCAAGCTCCCAGCTACTAGCCATGAGTCCACAGCAGTGATTTGGTCTCCTTGTATCTCACTGACTTGCAATTTTTATTTTTTAATTTTATTTTGGGGTGACAGCTGAGTAAAATCCTGCACTGCTGCTTTCTTTGAAGTGCCATGACCTATGTCTGTGTCCATGGCATGAAAGAATAAACTGCAGAGCTTGTTCTTCCTTCTGCATCCCTCACAGCATCTGAGGAGATGTACAAGGGAAGCTCAGATGCCTCCAGCCTTTGATCGTGGCTCTGCAGAGGAAGAGGATTCCTTGGTGCAACCTACTGTAGTCACCACATCCTTCTCCAAACATCAGAAAGTGGCTTCTTCCACTCAACACCCCTGGAACAGGTCTGTCACCCTCCACATCTGGACATGGGGATGATGCACCATCCGAGGCAAAGCAGAGCAAGCAAGACAAGGCCTGGATGCTCAGTGATTAGAAAGAAGTATTTAGGGACAGGGAATTTGTTGCAAGAATCTCGGATGGCTCATCTGCTCCAGAAAGAGCTCCTTGAAGTCTTTCTACTCTGTTGCATCCCTGGCAAAGGACAGCATCTTTGCTGAGAACATTTGCTCAGGTTCCTGCAGACAGAAGGAGGAGTTGTTACTCTTTCTCATTATCAACAGGACTTCACTGGCAGACACTGCTCTCCTAAGCTGGATCACCTGGTGCTTAGAGAGGTACCTGTAATGTTTCCTAGGAAGAGGGAGCTCTGGAGCAATCTGGGATTTCTGCTGACTGTGGATGGACAGAGCAGTGAAGGTGGATAAACTCAAGGGGAGGTGGAGGCCAAGAGTACCGAGAACAGTTGCTGTCATCATGTGAGGGAGACCACTGCTGTCTCTTTCTTGTGTTGCCTTGGTCTCTTCCTCCCTGTGCATGAGGTATTTCAAGGACACAAGTGCTTTTCAGGGATTCCTACTGCCCTGGAACAATTCCCAAAAGGCAACTGATGAAAGAAAATCCATTTGGTTCTTGCATCTTGTCAGATCACAAAATGCCAGCCCAACTTGCACTCTTTTCAGTTCAGTGAGCCTGCTCTGCCTGCTGGGAGAATGCTCCACAAAAAATGTCCCAATGGACATCACCTCTTCCTGAATCTACTCTTGCATCACTTGCTATTCCTAACAGCCTGATGTGGCACAGTACTTCTTTCCTAGCCATAGAAGGACAGATGTCCCCCAGATTTCCTCCTCTGTCACTTACAAGGTTTTCTGAGGACCAGGATGGAGCCATTAGTCCCTGCTGCTTTTACAGGTGACCTTGTGCTGTAGCCACAGGTCACATGTCTGTCCAGACTTGGGTAGATGGGTCAGCTCTGGCATCAAGGATGCACCTGTGCTTGGACCAGCTCTTTGGAGCTTTCCTGTTCAGATGGATGCCATTCCCTGTGCCTGCCAGTGCTTTACTCTGCAGGGAAGTAGTAGCACAGTTTAAGATCTCTGCTCTGAGGAGCAGCAAAGTGTGTAGTTCTCATGTGGTCCTTCTCGGTCGCTGATGCAAACTCTTTCTTTCACAGGAATCCCTTCCTTCATTGTGCAGAGAATCTCTGTATGAAAGACAGTGCCTATTGTGTGCTGGGTATCCTAAAATCCCCCCTACCAGGAAGGCTGGGTGGAAGATCACTGTCTTCCTTCCTTTTAGCACTAAATTTGTGGATGAAAATTTCAAAGTCACCTCATCTTCAGACACCTTGAGTCAGTGCATATCTGGCTCTGTCAAGGCACTGCTCACAGACTCCTGCACTTGGATATGTCCTCTTGATCATCCCACTTAATGTTCTGCAGTGTTGTTATCAATCCTCTTTTCCACCCACTTAGGTGTGTAAGGTCTCACAGGGGTGGTCCTGTTCTGTGCCTGTACCCCAAACAACTCTTGTCGAGGACATCACCATATCTAGTTCACATCTGAACTGTCAGAACTTATCTTGGTGGGGCCTCTTTGGCCAGGAGTCTGCTTCCAAACCACAGGCACTCCCTGAGAAGAGGAGATATCATCTCCCTTTTCCACACTGCTCTGAGCACATTCTAGGGAAGAAGCAAAGATCCTGCAGAAGTGCTTATTTTTTAAGCAGTGCCCTCTCTCCCAGGCCACCCCAGCTGAGATGGGCTCCTCTCCAGCAGCATCCTCCCAGCCCATCTGTAAGGGTCAATGCCTTTGTCAGTGTGAGGCTGCCCTTGCCCATTAACCATCCAGAACCTTGCAGGATGGAAGTCTGGCATGAGGGGAAGAAGAGGTGGCCAAGCCCAAGATCCCTGGGAAATGTGGATGTGCAGAGAGAGGGAGACACAGCCCAAATATCCCAGCCTGGCAGAGGGGTGGAGGCATCAGCAGGTGGCCTGTTGTTCGTAGCATCCCTCAGTGCAGCAAGGCTAGGCAGGTCCTTACGGAGCAGAGGAGCGCGAGGTGGGGTCCGCCCTAACTGCCTCCCTTGGGAAACCCAAACGAACCCTAATGTTGGAAGGCCCAAACAGCTGCCTCTGCTGAGACTCTTTAAACTCCAACCTGGTGGAACTTGCAGCCGCATGTGGGAGAGAGCCAGGGCGGGAGCATGGCATGTACAACTTCTCCTCCCGGTTTTGTTTTTTCAGCCGATTCAGCATGCCTTTTGCACTGGTGCATGGTGGGAAAGTGGTCCATCCGCAGAGCCAGACGGAAGCAACTGGGCATCTTCCTTTGACAAGTGACCCTGGCCCACTGCCTTCTATGCAAGATGCTGCCTCCCAATTGCATAGACCCCACGAGCTGGGGATACACAGCCTTCCGGCTATGGGTTAGGTGGCCACGCAAAGCAATACCCAGGCCCCCCCCGGGAGGGAAGACGCTACGGAGGCCACAGAGCACTGTGGTGCAAACCACCCGTATCTCAAATAACCCATGGCTCGAGTGCCGTGTATCTGATTTATACCACTCGCACACAGCCCTGGAACCTGTGGGACAAGGTGGGGGCTGCTGGAGGGCTTTAGGAAAGGGTCCCAGACTGGTAGCGAGACAGGTGCTTGAGGCCAGCAGCAGAGAGGAGAGGGGTGAGCTGCTTTCTGCCAGCATTCCTGGGTCTGTGTGAGCAGTGCTATAAATCCACATCAGGACAGTCTCTCATGTATGATTTGCCTTGATTAACGGGTTTTCTGTTCTTTTCCTGTTTGTCCGTTTGTTTTTTTCTCTCCTGTTTTCCTGTACTATTTTTTGTTTGTACGTTTTTCTGCTCTCTTGGGAATGCCTCCTCTCTCTCTGCATCTCCCTCCCTCCCCTTCCCCCTCCATGAGCAGTGGCCGAATCCATTACACTGAGATGTATGAAATGCTGACTCTTATGTCACCACCGCTAGGCCTCGGCAAGAGATGTCCTTCCAAAGTGGCCTATAAGGTAGATCAACCCTTCCTTCTATGGGGGTTAGAGCTGAGCAGGAGCCGGGGCTTGAGGGACCCATGGGAGGTGGGACTCGGGGAGCTGGGGAGGTGTTGGGGTGTCCAACATGTGCTTAGCTCGCCCCTGGGGAGCCTGCTGTGCTCAGAAGGGTCCTGGCCACATTGGCTGGTCTCCACTGCCCGTGCTCGTGACACTGCCATGGTCACTCAGAGCTCTGGATGGAAGACCCCCATGGGAGAGGAGAGCCAGGATCAGCAGTAGTGTGGGAGTAGGAGGGTTGCAGGAGATGAGGTGAGGAGCAACCCTGTAGCACAGTTAGGAGAGCGAGATGTCCTTAGGAGCTCGCTGGACTGAGCTCATCCCCAGGGCTTGGAACCATCCTCATCCGAGCCAGCACAGCAGCTCAGGAGATGGAAAGCAGGTGGGCAGCAAGGACTGATCCCCTAGGAGCAGCTCTGCTGTGCTTGAGGAGCCAGGTGCATTGGCACAGGCTATCCCAAGGATGGCTTGTGCAAGGCAAAGCCAGGGGCCTTCCAAAGGTGTCGCTGAGTTTTCCCACCTGGGGTGGTGGCTCTCAGTCAGCTCACGGCACTGGCACAGCGTGTTCCCAGCTGCATAGGCATGGCAAAGGAGCACAGAAAGCCCTGAAGGACATGGAGTGGGAGCTGCATGGCTTTGCTCAGGGCATTAGCTGCCAGGACAAGACCCGGAGCTATGGGGTGATTAGTTGTCCAGGTGTGGATCAAATGGAAGCTTTTATTGGCTATGGGCTGGTGGCCACAGCGCTTTCAGCAACATTCAGGGCTAGCACAGGGGTGTTCTGACACACTTCCAAACACGCTTTCACTCTCTCCAACTTTCACTGGTTTGTTCACACAAGCACACATTCACCATCACACTTTTCTGGGAGAAAAAGGGAGGCTTGAAGGAAGGGAAAGGACATTAGAATCTGGGTGAAAGAGAAGTGAGCAGGGAAGGGATGACCCGAGGTATTCACAAAGCAAAATATACTCTCTGGAAAGTGGATCTGGTCACTTCGGTTTGCACCCTGCCTGCCCAGGGTGGGGAAGGAGCATGGCGTGTCTCACCTGCCTTGGTTGCCCTTTTCTCTTTCCTTCTGCACTTTTTCTACCTCCCCTTCCCTTCCCTTCCTTTCCCCACCCTTGGATAATTTGGACCCCCTGCATGTGCTGGCAAACTTCATCTCTGAAAGACGCAAAAAGGGAGCGCCAGGATGTAGCATGCTAGAGGAATCCAGCTGACCTGAAGTCCCTGAAGGTTAGGGACCCTCCTCTCCCCTGCCCCAGGTGGGAAGGGTTGAGAGCTGGAAAGCCAAACCACCTGGGAACGGAAACCTGAGCCCCCCTCTCCCCTTCCCGCACATCCCATGCGCCTGCATCCCTGATGGATCAGGTGTGTCTTCCCAAAAGTGCCGGGAGGTGCTGTGGCAGCCCCGGTGCCACGGGGAGGGGGGCTCAGGGGCCGTTCCTGGGGTGCAGGAGGAGCCCTGGAAGGCAGTGAGCCGGTGTCCTGGGGTGGAAGGAGCCGGAGGGGGGGAGGGTGGCGGGGTGATCCTTGCCCTTCTTTTTTGGCTGTGCTGTTTTGACACTCTTTGTTGCTTTTTATTTTTTAATTTTTATTTTTTTTTTTCCCTTTGTTTAATGTTTAATTTCTTTTCCTCCAGCCTGGTCGATGTGTTTTTCGATATTGTTTTCCGTCCGCTGTTTTCTTCTCTCTCTTGCGCAGAGACTGGTGCTGATGAACATGCCCGTGGCCGAGGACATGACGGTCCATTTTACCTCCACCTTGATGGCGCTGATACGCACAGCCTTGGACATCAAAATTGCCAAAGGTAACGTCGGTGGGAGAGGGAGGGGACAGAGCCAGGAGGGCTGCTGAGTGACCATCATCCTTTCACAGAATCCTAGAATGGTTTGTGTTGGAAGGACCCTTAAAGATCACCTTGTTCCACCACCCCTGTCATGGGCAGGGACACCATCAACTAGACCAGGTTGCTTCAAGCAGCACCCAACCTGGCCTTGAACACTTCCAGGGATGGGGCAGCCACAGCTTCTCTGGGCAACCTGTGCCAGGGTGTGACCATCCTCACAGGGAAGAATTTCTTCCTAATACCCAATCTAAATCTACCCTCTTTCAGCTTAAAGCCATTCTCCCTTGTCCTATCACTACTTGCCCTTGCAAAAAGTCCCTTTCTCTTTGGGCAGGCTGAGGACTCTACAGCCAGTTTGGGATTGGCTGCCCAGAGCCTGGTGTATGGATTGAAGTAATTACATTGAACAGGCAAATTTTTGCCACTATCTCTAAAACAAAAAAAATAAAAAAAAAATTCTATCTCTTTAGGGAAGAAGTGGCCAATTTTTCACTAGAAGCTGTTTCTAGAGGGTAGAAACAGCTTGATGTCCACTATGTAATGGAGGAGAGAGAGAATTCCCTATCCTTGCCATGTAAAAAACCAAACCAAGGAGAGAAAAGATGTGCTTGGCTTCCTAAGGCTATGGGGAAAAGAAATCTCTCTCTCAGGGAAGATAAAATGTTCAGAGCAGGAAAACTTGCTTTATTGTTGTTACTGGAAAGGCTGTGATTCATCAGATCAAAAACTTCCTGCAGAAACATGGCATTTTCAATAAAATATCTCCTGGGAACAGCTCAGCTATTGGAAGAAAACCCAAGCTAGGGCAAGATATCAGCCAAAGCCCAGTGCTCAGACAACTCCTTGAATCTTGAAACGATGGGATCCAACCCCTCTAGATAAAAGCAGATATTGGAACTTGGGTCTCCTACAGCTCACCCAAATTGCCCTGAGCTTGGGTGTCTCTGGTTGGCACATGTTGACAGTTCCTGATGAGCTGGGTCTTCCTAAGCTCAGCAAACTCCTTCACCACTGGCCAGAGAGCTCTGCTCTCCATGCACGGCCTCACCAAGCATTTAAAGATTTACCAAGTGGAGCTGCTCTTTCACCAGCACATGATCCACTCATCAGAAAAGTGGGGCAGCAGCAGGTGTGTGTGGGCAGGAGTGGGATTGGAGCTGCAGAGATGGACCCAAGGCAAGCTTGAAGGTGGCAGCTTTGAGTGGGAGGGCAGGGGATGGGGAGATGGAGGCACATATGGAAGGGATGGTAGGGAAGTTTCCCTGTGAGAGCAGGAGACCAGGCTTGCTGATGCAAGATGGCCTGCCCAGCCCAGAGAGCTGGTTGCTGCTTGTGAGCCTCACTTCAGGCTGGGAAAGGGGGGTTAGTTGGACCCTGATGCTAGGTCTTGATGTGTGTGGGCCATTTTTCCCCCTGCTGCTCAAGGTGGTGCAGATTGGCAGCAGCTAGACTCTGAGCTTCAAAAGGAGATCCTGACCATTTGGCCTCACCTGTCCCAGAAGATGCTTGACCTGTTGGTACCCATGCCAAAAAGTGAGTCTCTGGGAGGGGGGCTGTCTTTGCTTTCAAATTCCCATCATCCTCACAACAACTTCTTCCCAAAGGGAGGTGGGAACTGGGCAGACCCATTCCCAGCTGGGGGAAGAGTGGGAAAAGGGTTTATTCCTACAGGCTGGCTTCTGCCTTGCTCTGCCTGGCTGCTTGGGAACCCTCTTGAAAGACACACAGTTTGCAGGGATCTACTCCTGCCAAACACAGAGTCTCCTGTAAATCATCTCCAGAGCACTGGGGAGGGAGGCTGGGCATCCTTTGCACTGTTACATCTGATGATGTGATGATGTTGTGTGCCTTGGTGTCTTAGGGTGATGATTTTGAGCCATCAATTTTATCTCTGTGAGGTGTCTCTGGGTGTTCAGCCTTCTCTCTTTTGGAGCAAAGAGCAGAGTCAGAGGGTCACCAGGGTATCCCACAGCAGGGCTCTTCCTGAGATCCACACTGGTGCTTTCAAACCTGCTGTTTCTGTTACAACACAAGCATCTCCGCTTTGTTCCCTCTTATGCTTTCAGCCTCTGACCTGACTGTTGGGAAAATATATGCAGCCATGATGATCATGGATTACTACAAGCAGAGCAAAGCGAAGAAGCAGCGGCAGCAGCTGGAGGAGCAGGTGAGGCTCAGGGAGGGCATGTGGTGGGCACACCACCTTTGCTGCTTCCACCACTTGCCAACCAAATGTGCAGCCAGCTGAATGGGAATGCAGCTGAGGGATGAAGATGGTGGTACAGGTTGGGGTTCGGTGTCTACAAGGCACATGTCCTGTGCACCCTCAGTCCTTGACAGCAAACACGAGCATGATGTCCCCTTCCCAAGTGGTGGGAGCTCGGGAGATGAAGTGCCGGCTGTCCATCCATATTTCCTACAGGCTCAGTTTCTTCCTTTCTTCAATACAGAAAAATGCCCCCATGTTCCAGCGCATGGAGCCGTCCTCCTTGCCACAGGAAATCATCTCAAATGCAAAGGCTCTGCCGTACCTCCAGCAAGACACCCTCTCGGGCCTGTGAGTATTGCCCTGAGAAGAGAGGGAGTCCTGCCACTTTTCTGTTTCTGCAGCCCTCCTTTTCTTCTTGGAGCTGGCACAGTTGTGCAGTGGGTTCCTGGGTGGTGCAGGGTCAGTGGGGGATCCCAGCATCCAGGCTGGTGGGACCGAGATGGTGAGAGTTGTTGGCACTGCACTTGGGGTGTTTTCACTTCTGCTGCAGGACCTTGAAGCACTGCTGTCCTCTCCTGCCTGGGCACCACTTCAGCTCTCCAGGGAGCATGAAGTTTGTCCTGGGGGTCTTGACAGCCTGTGGGGCAAGCACAGGGGCTCCCCAGCTCTGAGCCAGTGGAGAGGCAATGCCCAGCAATGGCAGCACCTGGCTTGTGGCCTCCCTGAAGCTGAGCTGTCTTTGCAGGAGCAGCCGAGGCGGGTTCCCCTCGCTGAGCCCGCTCTCACCACAGGAGATCTTCCAGCTGGCATGCATGGATCCGGCCCATGGGCAGTTCCAGGAGCACCAGTCTCTGGTAAAGTCACACGCTGCCCAGCGGGCACTCACCTGCAGTCCCAGCAGGGATGCTGGTGGGCATGGGGAGGTGTGGGGTGTGAGCACAGCACAGGCAAGGCAGCTGCTGGGTCATGCACAGGTCCAAAGCACGGGATAAATGTCCCCAGGTGTGCTCTGCCCCTTGCCTCTAGCACTGGGGACACCTGGGCCAGCCCTGGCCAGAGGGGTCAGGCAGAAGCAAGTTTTTTTGGGATGAGAGCTGTGACCAGAGTCTGATGTCCTGCAGTAAAATGTCCTTCTCTTCACAGGCTGCTCTTTTTTCCACTGAGCACTCATTTCAGTGGGTTATCCCATGCTGAGTGATGGTATCTGATGTTTTTGGATTCATGTTCATTTTGTTGTCAGTGCTGGTGTCCCCAGTCCCAAATCAAGCTGTCAAACTGTCTCCAATGGGAGCACACCCCTCCGGCCCCACACACATGCCGGCCTGTCTGTCTGTGTGTGTATATATATACATATCTATATATATCTCTTCATGTCTGTGTGTGCACTCGTGCACCACCCAATGCTGTTGGATGCAGTGTTGTACCACTGTGCATCTCCAGCCTGGTCCGTGTCCCCAGGGTCTGTAGCACTCTGTGTGAGCTGTGCACCATGCAGGCAGGTGTCCCCTGCCCCAGCCACCCCCACCACATGGGAAGGTGGCAGATGAGACTCCCCCCCTCCCCATAAAGTCACCTTCTGGCAGATCTCTCCGGGGTCACTGCCTGCCCATCTCCATGTCACCATGTCCTGTACAAAGACTCTCCTAAACTGGGAATTAACCAGTGTGCTGTGGGCAGCATTTGTTCTTTTAATGGGGATATGGCCAGGAAGCCCTTAAGGCTGGGTCAGAGCAATAATCCTATAAATTTGTCCCCTCCTGGCAAAAGAAGGAGTTAAACCCTGGAGAGTCAGGGCCTCACAACATCCAAGCAGGGTTTCCACTGCCACTGAAGAGGTACAAGCTGAGCTGGCCATCAGGGAAGCCTGAAGCACCACATTGAGACACACCTACAGTGGATTGTGAACTGGAGATTATTTTTCAGTGGCAACATGATGAATTCTAAAGTCTTAGACTCTGTTTATCATAGAATCATAGAATTGGCTGGAAGGAACCTTTTAAAGCTCATCTAGTTCCAACCTCCCTGCCACGGGCAGGGATATGTTCAATTTGATCAGGTTGCTCAGAACCCTCCCAAACCTGACCTTGAATGTTTCAAGGGAGGGGGTGTCCACACCTTTCTGGACAACCTGTGCCAGTGTTTCACCACCCATTTTTGGTCCACTTATATTCTGCTCCTGGCTGAGTGAGCAGGGCTGTCCCCTGCCAACAGGGCAGAAGCAGCATGCTGCCCTGCTCCAACCCCATTCCAAGAGCTTGGCTGTGTGTTTGTTTCCAGGAGCCAGAGGTTAGGGAGTTTCAAAGAGTGCAGCCCTCTAACCGTGGCAGCTACCTTCCCGTGGACACTCAGGACCATGCTGTCTCTGGGAGGGCCTCCTCCATGCCTCGTCTCACTGTGGATCCCCAGGTAAAACCAAACAAAGCCCCCATGGGTGCTGGGTCCATTCAAAGCCTGCCAGGTAACACTGGGGCTTCTCTCTGTGCTGAGCCCTGTGGCTTCCCCACACCCTGATACCGGAGTGTCTCCTTTTCTCTGGGGTGCTGCACAAGTAGGAGAGCTGCTGTTCCCCTTCATGGGGGACACTGGCAACAGAGAGCAGGCTGGGGAATCAATCTCCTGGCTCATGGGGGAGATCTGTGATGGAGCAGGACCATGTCAGGAGGTGGCAGGGTCTCCTCACAGTGGGACACTCCTCCTTTCCTCTGGCCCTGGGCACTGGCTGAGGTTTGAAGAGTTCCATCTCAGCTGCCAGATGATCTCACAGGTGAAGAAGTGCCTTTTCCGTCCTTTCCCATTGTCCCAGCACATGCACTTCTCTGTCTGTCCAGGGGAACTCTGGCCACATCTCACCTCCTCATTTGTCTGCCTGGTTTCTCTGTTGTTCTGTCTTGTGCTCAGCCTCCACCAAGGCACTGACACTTTTGTGGGGTTCAGTGTTGTTGTGAAGTCTCTGGCTCTGCTTTCTCTCAGAGGTGCTGGTGCAGGCACCAGGTCCTGATGTTGGTGCCAGTGTGACACATCGTGGCACTCCGGGGTAGGGGGTGTGAGGAGGAAGGAAAGCTTTGCCTTTTGGGCTGTCTTACCATTCAGCATCAGAGATGATTAGAAGGAGGGCATGGGAGCAAAAGGTGAGAGGAGATGGAGAATGGCCTGAGGCTGCAGAGGCAAAGAATAAAGCAAAGGAAATGTGGAAGGAGGTGATGTTTCCCCCATGACATGAGAACACAAGCTAGAAGGAGGGGAGAATGTAGGAAGGAGAAGCATGGGAGACAGAAAGAAAAGGAAGTAAGATAAAACAGCACCATGAGTGGGGAGAGAGGGAATGAGTGCAGGGGAAAAGGGATGGGGATGTGGGAATAGAGGAAGAGTAGGGAGGGGTCTGGAAAACCGGTGGCAGCCATGAACACAGTGACAGGCACTGGACGATTCCCTCTCTGTCAATGATTTCTTTGGTATTTGCTCCACTTGACTCTCTTTTCCAGGCAGGGAGGGATGCTGAGACAGCCTGGGGGAAAATGGTCTGGCACCCTTCACATCCCCATGCCTTAGGGGGAGATGCTTCTGCTCTCCCCTGCCAACACACAGGACCTTGGCTTCAAACGGGGTTTTGTCTGTGCAGAATGGCTCCAGCCAGCTGGGGACAGGGAGCCCACGAACACCAAGGCTAAACCCCACTTTCCTCCCATCCCTGATTTGTGCAGAGATCATATGGGGGGGGCTGTGCTTGGGTTGGCTGCCCCCCACCCCAAATCTCCCCATCCTGCCGGCTGGTGATCCCAGTGATGGGGGTGAACTGCTGATTCTCCACCACTGTGGTCCCCAGCCCTGCCTGGCACTAATCTCCCTCCCGGGCTGGCCGGGGTTGCTTGCAGGTGGTGACAGACACCAGCTCGATGCGGCGATCGTTTTCCACCATCCGGGACAAGCGCCCCAACAGCTCCTGGCTGGATGAGTTCTCCATGGAGCGCAGCAGTGACAACACCTACAAGTCCCGCCGGCGCAGCTACCACTCCTCACTCCAGCTGTCTGCCCGGCGCCTCAACGCTGACTCGGGTGAGCAAGGCCCCATTCCACACCAAAATCCCCCAAAATCTCCAGCTTGAGCATTCCCTACTCCTGCAGGGGGGATGGTGGGGACTGATATGGGTGTTCTACAGGCCACCGGTCCGAGGGACACCGCTCGGGCAGGGAGCGGGGCCGATCCAAAGAACGCAAGCACTTGCTGTCCCCCGACATCTCTCGCTGCAACTCCGAGGAGAGGAGTCCCCCAGCACAGGACGAGTCGCCCGAGCGGCGGCGCGAGTCCCGGTCACCCAGCGAGGGCAGGTCACAGACACCCAGCAGGCAGGTGGGTGACAAAACCCCCTTCCTAAGCACAAAGGGAAGCATAGAAAAAGCTCCTTGCCAAAAATGGGAAGACAAGCCTCCACTCTGAGAGATCTGCACTGTCTCTCTTCCCTGGGGTGGCATGTCTGTGTCCCCTGTGAGCTGAGCGGGGTGGGGCTGCTTGGACACCCTGCAGAGCATTTGGGGAGAGGGCTGGGTCTCATGCTGGTCCTCTTGCCGCTGTGGCATCCACTTCCTACCAAGGTCAAGGTGTCCCAGCTACACAAACCTGGAGATGCTTGAGTCAGCTGGAAGCCCACGGAGATGCTGCCTGTGCAGACCAGCAGCTGGCAAGCTGTCAGCTCTTCCTGCAGTGGGTCTGTGGGTGCTTTTTGCTTTTGACCACCAAGAGCATAGAATCATAAAATATCCTGAGTTGGAAGGGACCCCCAAGGATCACTGAGTCCAAATCCTGGCCCTGCACAGGACAACCCCAACAATCCCACCTTGTGCTGAGGGCATTGTCCAAATCCTTCTTGAGCTCTCACAGGCTTGGTGCTGTGTTAACTTCCTAGGGGAGCCTATTCCAGTGTCTGCCCACCTTCTTGGAGAAGAACCATTTCCTAATATCCAACCTAAATCTCCACTGACACAGCTGTTCCCTCGGGTCCTGTCACTGCTGAGAGAGAAGAGATTGGTGTCTGCCCCTCTGGGTGCCTGTCATGAGGAAGCTGCAGACCCTAATGAGGTCTGCCCTCAGCATGCACCATTCTCATCCCTGGAGCAGACCCCGAGGCAGGGATGGGGCAGGAAAAGGCACAAGAGGGAGGATTCTACAGGCAGCCCAGGCTCAGGGCAAGGGGGGGAGCGTGTGCATGGTGCTGCCTGCTGTTGCCTCTGTATTCCCCGGTGTGTCTTGGTGCTTTGCAGGGAATGGGCTCCCTGAGCGAAAGCTCCATCCCCTCCATCTCGGACACCAGCACGCCCCGGCGAGGCCGCCGCCAGCTCCCGCCGGTGCCCCCCAAGCCGCGTCCCCTCCTGTCCTACGCCTCCATGCTCCGGCACGCCGGGGATGCCTCTCCGCCCGCCGAGGAGAGCGAGGGGGGCTCCCCGCTCCTCTCCTCCACCCTGGATCCCAACACCGCCGGCCTGACCGAGTCTTCCAGCTCCCCGGCGGGGAAGCAGAGCCTGCAGTCCACCCCGCAGCGCTACATCTCGGAGCCCTACCTGGCCCTGCACGACGACTCGCACGCCTCAGACTGCGGTGAGGAGGAGACGCTCACCTTCGAGGCGGCCGTCGCCACCAGCCTCGGCCGCTCCAACACCATCGGCTCGGCGCCGCCGCTGCGGCACAGCTGGCAGATGCCCAATGGGCACTACCGGCGGCGGAGGCGAGGGGCAGGGCAGGGCGTCATGTGCGGGGCCAGCATCGACGTGCTCAGCGACACCGAGGAAGACGACAAGTGCTAGAAGATGCCCCCCAGCCCTCGCCACCCCATCTCAGCTGTGCACCCCCTTCGACCCCAGCCCCGCCGCCCTGACCCCCTCTCCAATGCATGCTCTTCGCCACGCCTGGGAATGAAACTAAACCAAATCCGAATGCAGGGGGAAAAGGAGGAGAACCAAACTGACCGGAACGGAGGGGGGAAAAGGAAAAAAAAAAAAAAAAAAAGAAAGAAAAAACAGAAAAAAAAAAGAGAAAAAAGTCTTTGTGCAAAAAAAAAATTAAAATCTGTTGACTTTCATTTATTACTATAACTTTTTTTTTCTGCACAGAGAAGCACTTAATGGGCGGTGGAGTGGCCCGGCTGGGTGCGCATGCTGGGGGGCAAGGGAGAGCCCCCCAGCCACAGCCCCGCTCCCTGCCCCAAATGGGACCCCCAGCAAGGCTTGTCCTGATGGTTTTCTGCTCCCCAAAGCCAGAGAGTCCCAGCAAGGGGGCACCAGGTGCCTCCTCTGCTCTATCGCTCGGGCTTGTGCTGCTGTGGCTTTGAATTAGCCTCCCTGGGGTCTCATCCTGCCTGGAAAAGGGGCAAAGTGTGATGGTGGGGTGCAGGAGATGACAGTGCACCAGACAGACCTGAGCAGCTGTCTGCCAGTAGGGGCAAAACTCAAGCCAACTGGTATGTACTGGGGTACAGGGGCTTAGCGCTGCCGAATGTATACTGTCTCCCACCAACATATATTTATTTATATACAGAGAACTCTAGGTGTGCCTGTGTGTGTATATATGGGGGGGGAGTGTGTGTATATATATTTATATGCTGTATATATAAAGATATACACATACATGGATTTGTTTTAGTCATCTGACAATGCTGGGGAGCCCCTTGGGGCTTTTGCTGCCTGCATCCCCTTTGGTGGGGGCAGGACCAAGCCCCCCCAGGGGGCTGCTGTGCACTCGTCGCTGTAGCAGAGCATTTGGAATGTCACCCTGCTCCCTGTCCCAGGCATTTCCAGTGGTGGGAATTGCATTTTCTCCATTAGAGATGGCTGTGGCGAAGGGACCCTGGGCAGCTCAGCTGCTGGCAGTGCCTGCAGGTGTGGGATGCCCAAGGGTGGAGGATAGGGCTGTCCCTGGGGTACGGTTTGCTTGGCACCAGTGGTGCCAAGGTGGTGATGGCAAGCCTCTCAGAGGCCTCTTTGCTGTGTTTTCCCAGGAAAAGAAGATATCCATGTCTGCAGGGGTGTGAAGATGTTGTGCGTGCATGATGGCACCTTAAGAACTGTCCTCCTGGCAGAGAAGCCCAGCTTTGGCACCACTCCTGCCTCAGTTTCCCCTGCAGCCATGGCCCCTGCTCACTCCTGGAGCCTGGCACCTCCTTTGGAGAGGGGCTGCCGTGGGGGAGCTGGGTTTGCAAACCTCATGGCGCCGGTGCAGGAGCAGGTGGGTGTCTGAGAGCTGGTGGGACTTTGAGAGGGGAGTGTGGTCTGGGCGGTGAGCAGGGTGGCTCACCCCTCCTGCAAACACTGAAAATGCAGAACAGGGCCCCCTTGGCCACCTTCCAGTGCTGGTCATTAATTAAGCTGATAATTATATTCTGTCAGCTCTTTTAACTATCCATGCACCCCCACAGCTATGGGTGTCATGCTGTGCCTGCCAGCCCAGGGAGATGCTGGTGGCCTGGTGGTGATGTGTGGCTCACCCTGGTGATCATTGGTGTGTTTCTGCTATGAGTTGTGTTTGTCATCAGCCTGAGTGTGGTCCTGGGGAGCCAGAGGGTGCTGTGCCTTTGGAGCCCTAGGGAAGGGCTTGCTCTGTGGACCAGGGTCTGGTCGGTGCATTTGGACCGATTGTGGCTGTGTTTGTGGAGATGGGACATGGGGATGGGCAGGGGGAGGCAGAGCAGCTCTCATCCTGCCCGTCCTCCTGCTCATGGCTTTGCTGTGCTGCGAATTGTTGTGGTCTGAGTCTTTGAGACTGTTCTTTAGCAGAGCAGCAGCTCTGGCAAAGCTTTGCTTTGGTCCTGGATAACTCATGTCCTCTCCTGACCAAAAGATGCTGTGGGCACAAAGTGCCTCTCTCCTGCATGTGCAGATCAGCCCCTGCCCTGATTGCTTTGCAAGCTCCCCTGATGGAGCTCTGCTTTGTGAGAAGCAAATCCCACCAGTTCCAAAGGTTTCCTGCTCCAGGGCTTGGGCATTGATCAAAATTCTTCTTTTTAATGGTCAAACTGCCCTCTGTGCACCCATGTTTGTCTTATGGGGCCCAAAGCTCCTGCCTCCATTGGTTCTTGCTGATGGGTGGCACCTCTGCTGTCCCTTTTCACCCTCTGCTTCCCAGACAGACACTTCCACCTGCCAAAGGATCCAAAAATTCCCCAGGAAGCCCTTTTCATTGCTCTGGCTCAGATCCTGCATCCCCCATCTCGGCAGCTGGGGACAAGCCACCCCTAATTCAGCTGTGGGGAAGGTCCCTAGTGCTGGCTGGGGGCATTGGCATCACCTGTCCCCTTCCAGCTATCTGTGAGCAGTTCATGGCTTCAACCTGAAGCTGTTGGAACACTGCTCCCTGTGCTGGAATAGGGGGGAGCCGTGTCTGCTGGGCAGTGTGGGATTGCATGGGATCCCGGAGCAGGGACGTGGTGGTGCTGGGGGAGGCAATGCCGTACCTGCTCTAAATATAGGGGCCAGTATCGTCTCCTTCTAAATGCAGAAAGGTGTCTGACAATGCACCGGGCTCTGAGTAACAGCCCGCGGGGAAGGGAGGAGGCGGCTTTTTGTGTCTGTGCCTGTCGGGTGGGAGGGAGGGAGGGAGGGAGGGAGTGATGCTCTCGAAGCGGGGGCACGTTTTATGCGGATTTCAGGCTTTGAGCGTTTTTCTTTCCTCAGCCCCGGAATGGGGCCGGTGAGCAATGTGTGGTGATGCTCTGCAGTGGTGGTACAGGCTGGGGCCAAGCCCCCGAGGAGCACCTGTACGAGGCACTGGGCTGCAGTGTCCAAACTTGAGCTTTTTGACATGTCAGCCCTGTGTTTAACTTGCATACAAAAACTGTGTGAAACAGCACAGAGCCCCTTTTTACCCTGAACGGGCAAAAAACAATGCCCCACTTCTGTGTCTCCTGAAACAGCCACAGTCCTGCTCCCATGGTGGGAGGACAGGCAGGGACCCATGGGGACAAGGCAGCACCTCCAAAACATTTCTCTGAAACCAAAAACATCCCCCAGGAGAGCCACGGAAAGGATTATGCTGAGGGGGAAGGAAAACCAGCCCCAAGGCACCATTGCAGCCTGTGCCTTGCTTTTCAAGGCACTGAACTCACTTTGCTGCGTTACAATCTCTCATCTCTGCCTTTTTGGATATTTCCTTCTCCTCCTGGATACCAAGGATCTGCCACTGCACTCACTGTTAGTGGCTGCTGGCCGTGCTTGACCATGGGAGGGAAGATGAGAAGGGGAGGGTGTATTTCAGCCTCTGCCTATATGGGACATACCCCTGCTCAGGCAGTTCACCAGTAGCATGCAACTGGTTCCCAGTTTGGTGCTGGGACTGGACTCAAAGCCCTGCAAAGCTCCTGGGGGGTGCTGTTGTGGGTTTGTGGGCAGATGAGGCAGCCCTGGAGCACAGAGCCCTGCTGCCTTCTCCAGGCTGGTTGTCCCAGCACCGTCCTCCTGTCCTGCCATGAGACCTGGGACAGCAGAGCCCCTCAGGTGTGGGGCTGGTGGCTCCTGGGGCTGTGGGAGGGTGGGTGGGAGATGCTCTGCCTTCATCCCCCAGGCTCTGGGGCAGGATGTTGTAACATAACATGCTCGTTCGGACCCAAAGAGGGAACCGAACCAACTGACAACAATGTACAACTTCAATGTTTTTTGTCAAAAGGAAAGAAAAATAAAACCTTGTTGTAAAGAACTGCCGCAGACCCCGTCTCATTGACAACCCCTGTGCTAGTGGGACCATGGGGACTCTGGGTGGGAAGATGAACCCCTACCAAAGGTTCTCAAGGCAGGGAGGGGGTGGCACGCAGCCTCTGGTGGCAGTCAGATCATGTGGGATGGGGTGTTTCCCAGCATGGGCACCTCTGTGGTCCCCAGGCAGGGTGGGGAGCTGCAAAGGAGGGAGGCAGGGAGGATGTTTGGGAAGGGTTGTTATCCTGGGGGAGCTGTGGCTCATGCCTGGCTGCTTCCAGACACACCAGCTGGGGGGCACTGGGCATCCTGGGGGTCCAAGACTATGAGCCTGAGGATCTGTGAACACCAGCACCACAGCAAACCATCAGGGGAAGCCAAGAGCATGGTGGTGACATCACGTTGCTGAAGAAATGCGAGGGAGCACCAACCTGCAAACCGAGGGCTTGGAAACCCTGCTGAGATCCACTGCTTTGGGGAATTCAAAGAGCGTGGCCAGCTCTCCGTGCCTGCGCCCAGGAGATGTCAAGTGGATGCAGATGCTGTTGCCTGGTCCAAAGCTCATGGGTGAGTTGTCAAGCAAAGATGCTGAAGTCACATCTTATGTTTCTTTTTTGCAAAGCACAGAATGTTCTCAGGCAGTCAGAGGTGAGGCAGCAGCCTGTGGCAGCCTCCAGGCTGAGCATGGGTGACAGGGATGGTTTATGGCTTTTTCACAGGACTCTTTTTCTTTCCTAGTGACAGGAGGGTGCCAAGTAGAGCTCAGGAAAGGATGAAGGCAGTTGCCTTATTTGTCTGGACCACTTTGAGCTGAGCTCTACCCTGTGTGTTTCCCACATGCTGCAGCCCCTCTCTCTGTGGTGCCACTGAGGACTAAGCCCAAATGTCATGACCTGTAGGAACAGGCTTTATCTTGCTCTTCACTTTGTGCATCTTTTCCTTTATTCCCAAATGCTGACAGGCTTGGTTTTCAGTTCTTTGGCTTGTGAAGTAATGAAAACCCTGTTTTCAGTGGGAAGTGTACAGTTCCAGGAGACGGCCCAGCTTTGAGAGCATTTCCTGGGGTGATGGATGAAGTGACAGCCCAGCATTTTTTCAGGCTGGGAAGTAAATTCCCACTTTATAGCCAAAAAAGTATTCTGCACTTCTGTGGGGATGGCTCTGGAGGGTGGTGCCACCTTCATCACTTAGGGCTTTGCACTGGTGCTGGAAGCAGTTTGAGGAGAGGACCTCCTCCTGTGTGAGCCAGAAGTCCTGCATTGACATTCTTTGAAGTGATTGTTATCAGTATGAGCTGCTCCAAAGGCTTTGAAAGCAGGATGGAGTGTGCAGCTCTCTCTTGACGGACAACCCAGAGAGCCCTGCCTGGAGGCTGGTACCAGGATGGGTGATGGATGTAGCTACTTGAGTGCTTAACCACCTCTACCACATTTCCTCAAAGCTTGTAAAATATCTGGGGCCATGAAGAAGACACCCGGAGCAATGCAGAGAGGCAGAGCTTCACCCTAGCAAGGGAAACTGGTGCTGCAAAATGGGGAGCCTCTGCTGTCGGAGAGCCAGCACTCTGCCTGGCAGGCGCAGAGGCTAAAAAAAGCCCCTTGACAAATGGAACAGAAAGGTTAAAATTATCTGTACATCATCTGAATAACAATGGCAATGCAGATTGTACCTGCTTATAATAGCTCTAGGAGACAGGGGATAAATTGGGAACAAAAGTACCCCAGAAACAGATGCTGCTGGCATGTGGCTGCCAGAAGTGCTGGGGCTGCTCCTCCTCACTAGCACTTATGGAGCTGCGGGGGACAGGGTCACTAGAAACCCAAAAACCTGGCCTGTGTGTGCTCCCCTCACCTTGCCCAGGGTGCTCCAGGACCCTGCAAGCCCCAGGTCCCAGCATAGCTGCCCAGGCAGCTCATCAGCTCCTGGGATGTGGGAACAGTCCCTGCCCTCAGCACCAGCATTGCAGCGAGCGTTGGCTTGTGCTGCATTCAGATACCTGGAGGATGTGAACAGTCCTTTTTCTAGGACTGCTGCAGATCATCACCCTGTAACCTGGTTCTTTTTCCTGGGAAAAGACCCTTCCCAAGAAGAGGCCTCATTTTACAAGATGTTTTCTCTCTGTCTCTGCCCTGCTTTCCTCCTGCAAAGCCAAACAGAGGCCCATGGCACCAGGTGCATCTGTAGCTCTGTGGGCACAGGCTCTTCCCTAAAGGCTTTCCAGATTATTTTTTAGGCAGGATGTCAGCAATTGTGCACCCCTGGAGGTTTGCAAGGCAAACCTGCCTCTGGTTCTTGGGAACTCAAACACCCCCTCAGTCAAATGCCTGGTGATGACCACACTCAATCCTCTGGCAAAACAAGGGAAACTTGGATGTGAGGGTGCTGGAGTCAACCCAATCCCCTTGGGGGTGGAAAGGACAAAAGGAGGGGACAGGAACTTGAAAGAATGAAACCTTTTGTCTTCCTTTTTTCAGTCCCAGTGAGATGTTTAAAATTCAGATGTTCAAGGATGAGCAGGCAGGGCTTTGTTCCTGCTGAGGGGCACAGCTAATGGCTGGTGTGGCTCTCATCCCCATCCTTCCCTTTCTTTCCTCCGGTGGCACTTACAAGTACATTTTCTTGGTGCCAAGGATGTGTGTGGGCTCTGAAGTGGGGCTGGTGCTTACTCATGCTGGGAGCCACGTGGAGCTGCTGGCTCACAGGCTGGCAGCACTGACAGTTCCCCGAGTGAGCATCTCCCCCATGGGTAAGCATCCCTCCACAGGTTGGCATCACCTCGGCAAACAAGCCCATATAACCTCTACCCCTTTCTGGAACCAGTGTGGCTCCCCAGGGAAGTGGGATGTGCTTGCAAGAGTTGTCCTCCCTGAAGGACTGGAACATCCTGGCCTGGCTCAGCACCTCTATTTTTTCTTCTTTTAATTTATTTATGTCTCTTGACAATGATCTGCCTTGCCCGGTGATGTAGTGCTGCACATCTCTACTGTCTGTGTTTGCCAGACTCCATGAGCAGGGAGTCTGTCAAGCAGGTGAAGTACCATGGACTGCCCTGCAAACTGGTCCCTACCAGTGCACAGAAGAGCCAGCTGGTACATACTGTCTCCCACAAAGTTTTGGGGAGCTGTCTGATGTCACCTTTGGCTTTAACAGGCAGCAGGGAGCAAGGGGATGGTCAGTGCTCTTTCACCCCTGCCTCTCCTGTGGGCTTGTCTTGGTACCCACAATCCCATTTCCTAGTTAAATGCCACAGAGCAGGAAAGAGCCCACTGTTCATTTGCCTTTGCTATTTCTGTGTAGATAATTAAAAAAAAACCAACCAAACAAAAAATAACAAACAACAAACAAACCAAAACAATTCTGGCTTCTACATGAATGCCAAAAGTGTTAATTGCACTTTTCCCCAGCTAGTATCATACTCTCCCCACAATGGGGCTCTCCAGGTGTCCCTCTCAATGGGCAGTCAGGTGTTGGGTAAGCAGGGTGAGCTGGGTGAGTGGGTAGAAACCTGGCAGTGGCAATTTGCAGCCAAGATGACCCAAAATCACCCAATTTGCTCATCTCAAAGCCATGGCAGGGCTGAGCAGTGTTTCAGTGAATGAGGGAGCTGCCGTAGAGACCCTGGCATGGATGCAGTACATCTGGTGGGCTGTTCTAGCAGACCTCAGCAGAGGTACTGCTGATGCTTGGAGTGAAAGGGAGAGGGACTGGGGATAAGCGTTAAGGATGGGTAGTTATTTTGTAAAGCCAGGCCTAAGCTAGACTCTCTCTTCCTCCCACACGCACTCCCCTGGGACTCAGTCAGTCAATTTATGGAGCAATCTGCCATAGATGATGTGATTTTCAGATTGATTTTCACAGATCCACATCGTGGCCATCATGAATGATGTGAGGATTTTTTTCCCCTTTCCAAAAGGGGAAGAGGAGAAATGAAAATAAATCCAAGGTTATATTTCCCAGTAAAGGTTAATCTTATGTTATCGAGGCAAATATGAGGGCTTTGGACAACAATATCACATCTCTGGGTTCTCTGGGCAAGGGATGGAGTGTGCAGGACCATCAGCCAGAGCCACAACTCCCAGCTGCCCATTCTCCTGGCCTCTGAAGTGTTGACAAGGGCCTGCAAATATCCTTATTTCATTGCCAGCTTACTTTGGGGGGGGGAAAAAAGTGCAATCAAGCCTTTTTTTTTTTTAGATTCTTCTCACTGATCAAAAGGTGGACCCCATTTACACAGCCATAATTTTTAAGGACCTGTCCCAGCTTGAGCTCTTCTTCCTCCAGCATGTGATATTGTGCTGTATCAGCAAGTCTCACCTCCTTAACAGCCAGGAGCGCATTAGGAAACCAGCGTGAGCTGTGCGAAGGAGCTGTGAATTAGCAAAGCCTCCCCTGCCCCTTGGCAAAGCCTCGTCTTACACCTCCCAGCAGGAATAGCTACAGCTGCCTTCTGCAGCAGAAGTGAGAGCAGAGCGGGTGTGATGGGGGGAGGCAGTGGGACAAGCCACGAATCTTTGCATCCTCTCAAGGACACAGCCTTGGGTCACAGCCAGTCTGCCACCCACAGTCCGTGCCATCCACACCAGCTCTGGGAACAGAGGCTTTCCTTTGGTCCTCACATGTCCAGCCATGCATGTCCCATGGAGAATGCATCACCCTGCTGCAAGGACAAACATCCTCATCCCCGGGTTCCCCGTGACCGCTTAAGGATGGAAGATGTCCCAGAGGGTCATGTAGCGTGGAAGGAGAGCAAGGAAAAGTGCAAGCCAGGCAGGAAAAGCCCACCCGCTCCTCCTGGACATTTTTGTGATGAATGTTGGCAAATCCCTTCTTTGCCCAGTGCTGATTTGGGAAGAGGGACATGTTCCTACCCTGCTCTTCTGTGCCTGCAACATCTCAGCAGCACCAGCAGGGATGAAGACCTATGGCTGAGAAACAGGCAGATGGGATTATCAGTCACATGTGCCACCACTCTCTCCTTGTTTTAGCTTCTTTTCCCCTGCATTAACTCCTTGAGCGGGTTTGCAGCCTGTGCTAGCGACAGCGATTAGAGGCTTGACACAATCAACTTCTTCCCGCTGTCTGTGAGAGGCTGGTGGGTGTTTAAACACACCCGATGGGATGTTCCTGAGCAAGACTGGCCTTCCTCTGCATGGTGCCCAGGAGCATCCTGCCAGGAAAACCTCCCTGGGTGCTGGACAGCCCAGCAGCTCTCAGGAAAAAGGCCTTTTGCCTTGTCACCTCTGGCTGTCGAGCTGCTGCTGCCGCCCTCAGAACCTTTGCCTCCAGCACCCTGCTGTGCTGAAGGGACCCCTTCGAAACTTTCAGCCAAAGCAAGTGGCTGCAGAAAACTGTGGAAGAAGAAGATGTGGTGGATAAAATCTGCAGCTTCTGCTGGGATTAGCTCTTCCCATGCCCTGATGATTCGGGGATAGAGGTGCTAGCACTTAGTGTGCCCTTGGGCTTCCCGAGACACTCAGCTGAGGGCTCAGTGCCTGCTCCAAATTCAGGTGCCCATTCCCACCTGAGCAGGGTGGGGTTGTTACAGTGCCCAGGTGTGGCCTATAAGCTACCTCTGAAATAGCAGTGAGGAGGCTGGGGTGCTCTCCCTCCCCTTTTCCTGGGGGAGTTGCAACCAGTTACTGCAGAGATGGGTCTGTCCTTTAGCAGGACAGGACAGGCTTCGCTGTTCCTGAGACCAACCCTGCTCACAGGTGGGAAAACTGGGGCATGAGGTCACAGGGCTGAGAATAACAGTTCCTAGTGGGTTGGGTCCCAGTGGATTGCTCCTCTGGACTTGGCACGAGCTGGTGTTTGCTGCCTGAATGCTTTATTCGTGTTTCTTACAGTTTCCTCCCGTAGAAACCCTTTTTTGCTCTGCTTCGGGGAGGATCAGGAGGCTTTCAGTCAGGGCTGTGCTTGGTGGGGCTGAGCTGCTCCCCTGATTGCCCTAAGGACTCTCACCTGTCCCTCGGACCAGCCTCTGCACCAAGGGAAAGAGGTTAAGCCTTATCTGGGCACAGGAATGACTACAGCTCCAGCGAATTAACTAGGAGATATTATTGCAAGCCATGAGAACAGGTCAGGTTTCAGTCTGGGAAGGGTGAGGGTAATTAATGTTCATCTCCTGGCTGAAATCAGGCCAAGAAATAGGCTTTTTCCCCCATATTCTGCCCCTTCCCTTGATTCACAGTGAAGGTGGATGGCTCTGCCAGTCCTGTGCAGTGCTGCAGGTGGAGGGGAGAGGGAGAGATGCTGGGGCAGGGAAGAGGCTCCAGCAGCACTGGGAGGGAGTCTGATTCTTCTCTCAGCAACAAAAACTTATTTTAGCTGGGAAACTGGAGGTCAGGAGGGCTAGACAGACCTCCCAGGCTGAATTTCACAGCCCTGAGCAGAACAAGTTGATTTTGCCAGCGCTGCCATACGGAGACATGCTGCAGATGGAGAACGCTGTATCCTCTGTTCCTGACAAACGCCTGTCATGAGAGCTTGAATATAAAGCAGGGGCTTAGGCAGAGGGAGCTTATTTAGTGTTTGTATTTATCCATAAATTCCTGTTTGTCTGTAGATCAGAAGAGCCTCCAGAAGCCCAAAGCAAAGCCAGTGCTCCTGTGTACACAGAAATGCAGAATAAAGACCCAGCACCTCCAGGCTGGGTCCTGCAGGAGAGGAAGCCAAGCCATGGGCTGTTGGCATCCTTGATATGGGGAGGCAGGCACAGAGGATGGCAGTGATATTCCTATGAGTCACCTGGATTGGGCAGACCTGATATTGCCTGGTCCTATGTCATGGAGCCTTGTCCTGGTGCTGTAAAGCCAAGCCACCAATCTCCCCACCCTGGTGTCTGTGCTGTGGGCCACTGTAAAGACACACTGGGGAGAGGAAGGAGAGTCAAGGTTACCATGAGGGGCCCTCCTTGGCATCCTTCTCCTGCTCAGCTCCCCCTGGTCCTCACCATTTTCTCCTGCTCCCTCAGAGGAAGGATTTACTCTGACCAGGGTTGCACCCTGGCAGTGTCCATCACCCCACCTGGCAGTCAGAGAAATGAGAGAGGCGACAGCAGGACCAAGGGGACAGCTGAGAGGCGAGTGGTAAAACTGCAGTCAGATTTATTTCAAGATGCAGCTGAAATTTTATCTCATGTCTATTCCTGTGTTCTGTGCCCGATGCTGTGGCATGTGGGGACAGATGTGAAATGTGGCTCTGTGAAATTCATCTCTGTTTAGGGCATGGGAATAGCAAAATGTCCCTTGAACAGCCATGTTTTAATTTGGATTTCCAGGGCCTCTAGAAGAACCCTGGATCCTGTGGTGTACTCAGCAGTGGATGCACTAAATGGCCGTGAGTTTTCATATAGCTGTTTTACTGGGGCAATCTGGGCAGCTGTCAGACTCAATAGCTCTCCTGGTGTTATCCCAGCAGTGATGGTTGCAAGCAGTGGCTTGGGAATGCAGTGGGTAGACCAGCTGGGGAGATTTTTTTAGTGGGTTTTGGTCTATAAATCCAAACCTTAGCTTGGCTTGACTTTTTCAGTGTCTGGTTGAATCAGCTGCAACATAGGATTAGATGTCACTGGGCAACCAAATGGATGATGGGTGTAGGAAGGAAGGGAGGGCAAAATCAGAGGGGAGGGAGAGAGAAGTAGGGCTGGTGGTGAGCCATGCAGACCCATCTTAAGAAACACAGTCCCCAGGAGTGCGAGGATGAACTGCTCCTAGAGAAACCAAACGGAGGGAGCTGCAGCCTAACTACTGCTCCTTCGTGCTCATTCATAATGCTGTGATGCTCATGTGGTCATGGTGACAGATCACAGAATCACAGAATGCTTTGGGTTGAAAGAGACCTTAAAAATCATCTTGTTCCAACCCCCCTGCCATGTTCAGGGACACCTTCCATGAGACCAGGTTGCTCCAAGCTCCATCCAACATGGCCTTGAACACTTCCAGGGATGGAATGTGAGATGTCTGCAAGGTGCTGTCACTTTTGCACCAAAAGCTTTCTCGGTGCTGCTCTGTGCCTGTCAAGAAGCCCTGGGCTCACTGGTGCTGCATGCTGCAGGAACAGCCTGCCTCTCAGTGGGGATGGGGCTCCTAAGGGTGATGCCATCTGGATGCACAGGAGGAGACAGCCTTTGCTCCCTGAAACGTGTCAGCTCAGGGTAGAAGAAGAAAAGCCTATCTTATGGAGGCACAAATAGCTTTGTTGATAGAAGAAGGAGACTTTAGTAGAGGTGGTTATCGAGTCCTGAGCATCCTGGCTCTGGCTCTGAGCACGAGTTGCCTGATGGCACGAAGTCTCAGTGGTGCAGAGAGCAGAGTGTGCCTTTAGTGAGAGCAGATGCTTGCAGGCAGCTCGCTCACTGTGCAGGCAGTGGTTGCCTGCCTTGCCTGCCCACCACAGATTGAGCTCGCCTGGCACAGGGCTGCCTCCCTGCAGACTGGCTGTTTGCATGCCTGCTTGGCTGCCAGTGCCTTGTGTTGGCTGGGGTGATGCGTCCTGGGGCGAGCGTGGCCGCAGAGATTTTGATGGAATCTCAAAATCTCTCCACAGATAATCTAAGTGCACCCAGCAACCAGACTGTGCTCTGGGACTTGGTCAAATCTGGGGTGTCACAGCAGTCTGCATGTCAGGAGATGCATGAAAGTGTGGCCCAGCCAGAAAAGACCAGTCACAGGGAAGTTTGTCAGAAAAACAGGCTGCATGGCAATGGCTCTGAGGCCTGACAAAGGTGACTCAGGGTGCTCCACAACACTTCAGTGGCTTTATGAGCTCACCCAGCAGGGGCTTCGTGGAGCACGGTGCAAGGATTCCCTGTACAAAGGCATTCTGGCATTTTTGAAGGTCTTCAGCAGCAGCCACAAGCATGAGTGTCTCATAAGAGCCTCTCCCACAGGAACCCCAATGGATCTTTCCGTGCTGAGTCAGGAAGAGGAGCTCTCCAGGCTGAGTCACAGTGCGTGCTGACAGCCTGCTCATCCAGCTGTGGGTCCTACTGGGCTTTGGACACTTCAGCTGAACCGTTCAAGGGAACGCAATGTCCGTGTTTCTTAAATGAAACCTGCTCCTTCTTCCCTTCGCTCTGCTGCACTTCCAGCTGTCCCCATGTGTCTGCTGAGTGCTAGGACTGTCACGGATAGGTGACCCAGACTCCTGGCTCTCATCCCCTGGGAATACCAGCTGCTGTCTGAAGGACCAAGTGGCCAGAGTTTTTGCTCTGCTCCCTGTGATGCCACCACTGCCGTGTGTGGGCACCGTAAGCCTGTGGGGATGTGCAGCACAGCTTGTCCTCACTGTTCTGCAGCAATGCTCTATTGCTCTGCAGGTATCTGTTGGTGTGAGCCTGCTTGGGCACTGATCCTGCAGGCAGAGCCAAGCGTGGATGATTTTTTTCCTTTTCAAGCAGAGGCTATGCAGAGGCAGCTGGAAGGCCCTGCCAGCAGAGAGCATCTCTTGTTCTGTAGGAATGTAAAAGCCAGATGATTCCTCCATGTGCCCAGCTAAGGCAGTACCAAATAGTCTTGCTTGCATTTTAATTTCCCGGCCCTGTTGGGAAAAGCTGACACACCACTGTCCTCCCTTTCCGTGGGTGGTGTGTGCCTGTGAACAGGGTAGCAGTAGCACTTGGGCTTGCCCTGGCTGCTGCTCCGTCTGTCAGGAGTGGTGGCATCAAAGTGACATCAAGGGCTCCAGGGCGGCCAGGAGAGTGTTGGTGATGTGGCACTGAAGGGCCGATCCACCGGCTGGAAGGTGCAGCAGGACACTTGGCTTCTCTTCCTTCTGTGCCTCGCCTCCTGCCCCCTCCCCAGCGAGGCTTTCCTGTGCTCACAAAGTGCCCAGTTCCGTCTGCTTGTTTTTCCCGGCTGGTGGAGCTGAGTCATTGCTGTTCTTCGAGGAGAAGGTTCATTTGCCCCCAAATGGCGTCTCTCCCTGTGCGGCAAAGACTGCTGTCATTTTCTGCTTGTGAACCCATGGATTTCTTCAGCTGAGAGATTTGTTTGCCATTCGTGTATCCCTGTTCCCTTAAAATGGCCACTTCTCTCCAGGGATGGACTCTTAGGAGGCAGCTACACCTCTCTTCATGGCTTAGCCCCAGTACAAAGTGCGGCAATAAAATCCATCTCTGGAATGCCACAGAGGTGGTCTGAGGGCTGGATCACCCCTCCTGTGAAGAGAGGCTCAGAGAGCTGGGGTGGTTCAACCTGGAGAAGAGAAGGCTCCAGGGCATGGGCATGGAATGACAGGACAAAGTGAAATGGCTTCACATTGACACAGGACAGGGTTAGATGGGATATTGGGAAGAAATCCTTCCCTGTGAGGGTGGGCAGGCCCTGGCACAGAGAGGCTGTGGCTGCCCCAACCCTGGAAGTGTCCAAGGCCAGGTTGGATGGGGCTTGGAGCAAACTGGTCTAGTGGAAGTTGTCCCAGCCAAGGTGTCTGTGCAGGGGAAGGACCTCTGCTTTGAGATGCAGGTGTATAGGTTGTGACCCCATGCTGGTAGGACAACACACCTCTCCCTTGGCACAGGTCTGTGCACTGGGTCTCCAGATCTGCTGGCTGAGTGCCGACATTCCTGAGCCTGCCCCCATTGCCATTGCTGTGACGTTCTTCCTGAGGTGTTTGCCTTTCCTCAAGAAAGCATATCATGGTCTAAGAATGTCTCATCTGTTTAATTCCTTGCTTGAATCCCTTTAAGTACTTTACCAAACCTGTCGGACCAACATATCTACACCCCTCTAGCTGGTGAGTGGAATAGCTACTTCTCAACATTTTGAGCCAGTATCATGTACTAGTGGCGGGCAGTGGTGTAGGGTCCTGCAAGCCAGCCCCTTTCCACTTCTTTTTTTTTTTTTTAATTATTATTTCACCCCGCCTGTCTCTCTTGCAACTCTTTCTCTGGAAAGCTGAGGAAAAAATCAAGTTTTTGCAACAATTTCCTACAGAGCCTGTTTCCTCAGAGAGATGATTAAAGGTGAATAGGAGAGAATCTAATTGCATCCATGCTTTTATCTCCTCCCGTGGCATCACAGTTTGCCAGGAGAATAAGAAAATCCTGGATTCTATGGGGCCAAAGAAATTTCTGTTGTCTCCCTCATTCTCAGGGTGTTGGTGTCAGTGGAGTTGTACCATGGTGATTTTTGTCCCAGCTTGTGTTGAGCACATGAGAAAAGATGGGCAAGACTCTCATCTCTCCCTGCAAAGGGAGAGCTGGGCAGAGGCACCCAGCAGTGTTGGGGCTGCACTGGGCTGTCCCACAGGAAAGAGCAAACGTGGCTGGTGAATCACAGGCTGAGCATCGCTCAGCACTGGGAAGGTTGCAGGAATGCTCTCCCAGCAGCTGCTGTGCTGCAAGGGGATGCTGCAGGGATGTGGTAGGATGGTGAGTCTGCCAGGTGGGCAGACCCTGTGCTGCCTGCACCCCTCTCAACTCTCCACCTCATACTTTCATCCTGTGCCTTGAGGAGCTGTTTTCTCTGTCTCTCTTCCCCCTTGCCATTTTACAGCCAGGCTGCTCTCATTTAGCACTGAGCACTGGAGGGGATTGGCTGGGAATATGCCCACAGGAGTGCCAGGACCTACCAGAAGATCCGCTGTGGCAGAGGACACCAGCTCCTGTGTCCTGTGGATGGGCTGGGGGTCTTGTCACACACCCACACTCATCCCCACCCAGGAGAGTGGAGGCTGCTGAGCGCTGCAGGCGGGGGAGACATCTTTTTGATGCACAAGGACAAGCCCTTGCATTTTCCTCACTAACTTCCATCTTTGTCTCATGTAATTTCCTAAGCAAGTCTCTATGGAAACAGGTACTGTTTGTAATAAAGCCTCTGTTTTTCACTTTGCTTTGTTGCTGTCGAGGAAGAGGGGGGCAGAGACCTATGAAGGGCAGATGAGGTTTAGGTAGGAAGAGATGATTCAGCTGCCTTGGCACAGATGGGAGCAGCCTTAGCATCCCTTGGTTCTGCCCTCGTTGATGAGAGATGGAGGCTGAGATCATCCAGACCCCTTCTTGTCTCACTTGATTTTGGTTAGAACTTGATGCCTGCCATACACAGCCCTTCGTCCAGTGGGGCTGGGAAAAAGTCATCCTTAAAATCTCCTCCAACCCAAACCATTCCAGGATTCCCATCCCAACTGGATGTCAGGAAGCACTGTGGTGTTGAATGGGGGTATATCATCCTTGTGCAGAGTTAATAACACAGGTTTCCCATCTCCCCAGTGAACCACCCTGCAGTGCTCTGGCTCTCTTGAAGGTCACGTCGTGCCAGTCCTGTCTCGGTGTCCTGACAGCACCCACTGTGACACTGCTCTGGGGTCCCCGTGAGCTGCCTGCGTGTTCTCTGTGGTGTGGGGGGAGCAGGAGCTGTGGGGGTGACGCAGAGGGGCCGGAAACCACCCCGAGACAGAAGGATGCACAAGCCCCCGCCTTCGTGGGAGCTCCGTCATCTCGCTGAGCTTCCTGCCCGCAGCCCCTTCCCAGGCTCCTGAGCTTTCTGACTTGTTTGTTTATTTTGAGGAGGGAGGGGGATGTTTTAAGAGCTGAGAGAGGAATATTTTAAAGGAGGAATTTAGTGCCAGATTGGCATCCTCTGCATCAGACGGAGCAGTGCATCAAAGCGTGCTCAGAGCTGCAGGAGGGAGCTGCATTTGTCAGCTCCTTCTGCTGAGAGTTGCCCTTGATATTCAGCCACCCTGGGCTTTTACAGGGGCTGTTCTGGCTGCGGGGGCTACTAAACCCAAAGCAACCTGCAGTAGGCTAATACTCAGATCCTGGGGTATTTTTTAGGGTCTTCAAAGCTATTTCTGTTATCCACCCAGTCAGAATGAACTGGGCCCTGAGACAGATGTAAATGGCCTTTGACACAAAGATGAGTCTGTGATGGCACCTGGCTCCTGGGTCCAGAATTAAAGTCTTCCACCCTGAGCGAGAGCTGGTGTCCTCTCCCCACTGAAAGCTGATCCTGCTGCCCATAGTAACATTTAGGTTGGAACTGAGTCCAACCATTAACCCAACAGTGCCAAACCCACATTAAGGGGCTGAGGGCCCACGGAGGATGAAAGGATGTGCTTTAAGAGGTCCCTCTCCCACCTCTGATTTTCTCTAAGTCATTCTTTGTGTTCAGCCCAAACCAGCCATGCAGCCACCCTCCAGCTGAGGCTTGCTCCAGGTGAATCCATCTCACCCATTCCCTGACCTGCTCTGGCAGGAGGCACAGCCCAAGGACTGCTTAGCTGTCAGATCTGACATTTGGGGATCGTCAGCTCTATTCCTTTTCTGTGATAATTATATTTGCTTTAAGAATGGGGATTCAGACTATAATGTTAATTGTGTTTCCTTCCAAAAGGAGTTGATATTACAGAGTCTTTGTTGTTCTGCTGGAATTGCAATATGTGATTATGGGGGTTGGGATACTGGTTAATTACCTGCTCATTTGTTGTAATGCTCCTGAATAGCTTGTGTGGCAAATGCATTACCTCTGTTTTTAATGGCTTAGACAAGGTTTTCCGTAGATAGCAGAAGATAAACAGTGTTGTGTGTCTCACTAGGATGGTACAGCACTTCCCTGATTCTTTTGGGTGTCCTCTCTTAGCCTGGAGAAGACTGGAATTCATATGTGAGATGAGGTGAGCACCTTGATGTGACTGATTTCACATCCAAGCTGATCACATCACCTTGGAAGTGATTCAGATGAGCATGGCTTTCATGGTCAGCATGGGAGCTACGTCAGCAAGGTGGGATGGTTCAACCAGCCAGGGAAATGGTTGGAAGGAGGTCATGCAGCAGTGCTGAGCCTTGTTGAGCTGGGTTATCATGGCCTGTTGGTGTCAGGGAGCAGAGGAAGGGTTTTTATGCCCAAGGAGAGGGGTCAGCCTTCCCCCAGCCCCACTTCTGCTCCCTCCCCTGAGTGCTGCCTGATTCCATGCCCACAAGAGCGTGCACGTCAAGGCAATGTTTGCTCATACAAGTGCCTGTTTGCCCACACAGCTCATTTGTACATCTGGCTTGGCAGATTGGTGCACATGTAAAAATGGGCAAGGAAACAATGAGGCCTGGATGGCAAACTTGGTCTGTTTTTTTTTTCCTTTTTATTTATTTATTTTTTTGGGGGTGGGGAGGAAGATGCTGCTTGCAGTTTCCTGGTTACAGTTGTATTGAACTGTGCTCTTCAGGACAGCTTTACCTTCCTTATATTGTGCTCCAGCCATCTAAATTTTGTCTGTATGTTTGGTGCAGAAGGCCATCTCAAATATTTCCTAGCTTTTTATCCATAACACTTTCTCATGACCCTTTCCCAAGCTTTGCATCTCAAGATATACATCTCAAAAAAGACTTTTGGTCCCCTCCCTGTGCTACCCCAAGGCAAGGTGATCTGTCACCATATCAGCACCAGGCACACAGTCTGAGGGCAGGTACTAACTCAGGTCCTAGACCCAAACTTGACATCTTCATAGGATGATGCCTTAAGGGACTGAGATTTAAACAAGCTGTTCTGCCCACAGCAGGTTCAGCCTGCCCAATCAGGGGCCAGGAGTTGCTTTAAGCTGACAAAAAGTTGGTTGTGTGTCTGGAACCTAGGACAGGCAACAAGAAACCAGAGCATGAAACCCTCACTGAGGCTGCTGTGATGTCCAGCAACAGAGAGCTGACGGGGCCAGGTTTAAAGGTGAGTGTTTCTGAATGTGGCTTTCTTGACTTATTCCATTTTACTCCATTAAGGCTGAGAGAATTGGGATTGTGCAGCCTGGAAAAAGGCTGAAAGAACTGGGATTGTTGAACCTGGAAAAGAGAAGGCTCTGGGGTGACCTAATTGCAGCCTTCCAGTACCTGAAGGGAACTTACAGGAAAGATGGGGCAAGACTATTTACAAGACCATGTAGTGACAGAACAAGGGGAAAGGGTTTCAGACTGGAAGAGAGTAGGTTTGGATTAGATATTAGGAAAAAAATCTTCCCTGTGAGGGTGGTAAGGGACTGGCACAGGTTGCCCAGAGAAGCTGTGGCTGCCCCATCCCTGGAAGTGTCCAAGGCCTGGTGGGATGGGACTCTGAGCAACCTGGTCTAGCTGACAGTATCCCTGCCCATGGCAGGAGTGTGGAAACAAGATGATCTTCAAGGTGCCTTCCAGCCTAAACCATTCTATGATCTCCCATTTCATCCTCTCTTGAGCAGAGATCTGTGGGCGACTGCCTGCAATGGTTGAGACAACACATGGAGATCTAGGTACAGCTCCCTGTCTAATTTCCCTGCTTAGCAAAGACAGTCTTGAGAGATTATCCCAGTTTGGGTTATGGTTTTTAACCACAATGGCCATGAAAGTCTCCATTATTTATCTCCAAGCTGCTTAGTGATACAGTGGGTGGAGAAGGAAGCCACATTTCCTGCTCAAAGAGTGTGTGGGAATACCTTTTCAAATGTTAATTTCTCATGTTTTTCAAAAAACTACCCAAAGGCACCGGGTCCGAGCAAACACTAAGAAGCCTGTGCATATTCAAACCAACCAGGTTTTAAAACGTCTGCAAAGATATTTGGGGTGAAGAGGGAGGGGGTAGAATAAGAAGGAGCTCCAGGAAAAAACCTGCCACCATTTCCCCCACTTCAAAGTTAAAATTAGATGTGTGCGTTTCCCCCTTCTCTGATGTTCCTCCCTCCAGGGAAATAGGTGATGGATGCAAAAGGCCAGAGGGAGCAGGATCAGCTAAGGGGCTCCCCTCCAGCAATGCTAATGAATGTCCCTCTTCTAAATCCTTCCACATCATCAAATCCCACCAGGAAAAGCTCCAGGCAGGGCTGATGTGGGCTGGCTTGGGACAAGTGCTGAAGAGATACAGAAAACCACACACCCTCACTTTCTGGTTTGCATCCAAGGCAATCTGGTTCCCCAATATTAAAACATCCCGCTGTAAAATTCATCAGCTTCCATGATATTATTATTGATAAAGACCTTTTTACAAAAGCCACCTGGGCAGTATGTGGCTAATGGGCTGTTGTTAATACACACCTTCAGGTTTTCTGGTTTGCTTTTGCTTTAAAAAACAAAACAAAACAGAAAAAGAAAAGAATTGTGTGATTTTAATGCAGATTCGAAAGAAAAGGAAAAAAAATTCTTGGGTCTGTACCCATCGCAAGTTTTAAAGTGCAGAATCTGTGTCTGTTGTTGAATAAGAAATGTGTGCTGACTGCCAAAATTCAGCTTGAAAGCAGCCAGAAGCTATCTGGGAAAAAAACAAATGTTTTGTAAATACCTTTTGTAATTGTAAAAATAAAATAATAATTAAAAAACCCAAACCAGAAAGAATTCACCAGTTATTAAACATCAAAACATATGGGTATAACTCAGAGCTCAGGAATGACATCTAAGCTGAAAAACAATACTGATAACGTGGATTTATAGTTTGTGTGTTAGTCCTCATAGCCAAGCGCTTTTATAACCAATGTCTCTTTATCCCCAGTGCTCAAGCAAGAACAGAAAATGCCTCAAGCCTGGCAGTAAATGCAGTGAACGGATACAGATCCTGCTGTCCCAAGTACAAATCCCCTCATTTGTAAGGGTTTAGTTAACACTCATTTTGGCCAGCCCTGGAACAGCAATATCTTTTCTTGGTCAGGAATTTGTCACCATTGCCCATGCAGCTCCCAGGAGGATCTGATGAGCTTTGCTTCCCTCCTGCTTTTCCTTTGGCCACGCAGTCCTGGGAAGACATGGGGATGTTTAGTGAAACCTCTCCCTGCTTGCTCCTCCACAGGAATGAAATGTGAGAAGAGGCTTTTTTTCTCTGGAGAATATGAAATCTGCAGCAACTGGAAATAGGGTGGAAGGATCTCAGCTGGACCGTCCCTGAGCTGTGCTGCGGATGTGCTTGGTGAGCATCCCTTTGCACCTCGGTGAGCATCAGGTAACACAGGTCAGGAACCCTATGATCCTGTCGGGATCAAGGCTGTGTTTATCTGCCCCAGCTCCTGAATTCAGAGTGGATCAAGGGAAGGGGTTGGGGTTCAGCAGGTACTCCTCTTCCCCATCACAGCACCCCAGGTTCAGGGCCACACAGCTGATGCTGCTACACTGCCTCTCACCTTGCTCTCCTTTGAGCCCCTCCTGACTTACTCTGGATTTCCAATCCCCACCCCGCTATCAAGCCACTTAGTGGACAAAAAAATAAGTCTTCATGATGCACAAAGCAAAGGCAATCGTGGGAAAAAGCTCTTCAAAACAGACTTCTTTTACAGATCAAGAATTTCACGACTTCAGTAGAAAGCACAAATAATACTGGGCCAGGAATTCATAATATTTGGTGCCTGGTTTGTATAGCTACTGTAGCTAATATCCCAAATAAATATTACTTCTGTGACTAATCCCTTGGAAAGAAAAACACAAAGAAAGAGGCTGTCATATGAAATAAGATGATTTTTGTGTTTGTTTTGTGTTCATAAACACAAATTCTGCTTCTTGGGTTGTGTAACATGCTTCATCTAAAGCCTTTTTAGTCTCTAGCTGGGTAAATATGTGTTTGTTTTCTGTCCTTATCCCATCCCTCTCTCCTCCCCAAAAGCCAACCAAGGAGTCTTTACCCTGCTCTCTAGACTCCAGAAAACTCTGCATATTTTGCTGAGGATCTAGAGGTACAAAGTCTTAAATTCCAGAAATAATTGCAATTTTATTCAGTGTGATTAAACTATGGAAATTTTCTCCTTGGGATTTTTTTGCATAACAGCAAAAATAAAACGCCATAAAGAAAGAAAAACCAACAAAACCTGTTGGCGTCATCAGAACCTAAAAATAACAGGAAGATGACTGTTGGTGCCAGAATGATACCAAACAAAATATATTATTGAATTAGATTCTTTCCAATTGTTGTTCTTAGGAATATATTTCCCTTTCCCCCTCAGGGTTTGTTTGGAGCCAAGGTATTCTGCCTGCCAGTGCCATTCCAGCACTCAAATTAACAAGAAGTGATGTCTCTTACAGTAAAAACCAGTATCTATTAAAATATTGATGAAGGTGAATAAGCTGAGGAGTTTGTGGTGTCTGGTTCCTAGCTGGCAGTCAGGGATAACTTTGAAGAGAGGGGAGAGCTGGACATCCTCACCCTGCTGCCACAGCCTGGATGAGCTTCCTGTTCCCAGAGGACAGCCCTGATATTCCAGGAGCAAGCAGCAGAAGCAGCCTGACTCCAGGTGCTGCGGGAATGGCTGGAACATCTGTCACTCTTTCCTCCTTGCTTTTCTCCCACTGCCACCTCAGCACTGCCTGTTTTCTATCCCATGTATAGTTTTAGAGGCTGTGCTTGCTGGGCTTTTCTGACCATTCATTTGAAGCATTTAATCTTTTATTTATTTTCCCCATCCTCCATTCTAATTAAGCGCCTCTCAATCTCGTTGCATTGCAGCTGGACGTCTTGGCAATTGTGGGGCTTTCTACTATGATGGAAAAGAGACTTGATCCATCAGGTCAGCTTTCATAGCTTAATCCACACTTCTCTCCTGCTGCTAGTACCTTACCATTATTTTAAGAGCCTCCTGAACTCATCTGTCACCATTCCTCAGAGTGTTTCTTGCTCTGGCACTGCTGCCCCACCATTCCCATTACCTTGACCAGCAGAAATGAGCTGACTGCTGACACTGCAGTGTGGTCCTCTTGACTCACAGGCTGCGCTTTCATTAGCTCAGAGGCGTGTGCTTAATCTGCAGTCCCACCCTGAACTCATCTAACCATGTCCTCTCCATCTGTAAGGATTCCTTGGGCATTGCATTAATGCTGCTGGCATTCTTCTTCTCTCTCCTCTGGCTGCTGATTTTCTTATGGCCCTCTCTAAGTCTGGAGCATCTCCATCATCACAAGTGAGTTTGGTCCTGCAGACGTGGTGATGCTGGACAGATCCACTGCTGGGTGGAGCAGTCCTGGCTTCGGCCCAGGATCAAAAAAAGTATCCACATTATGCAGCAGCCCCTCTGGAGCTTTTCTGCACTGATGTGAGGTGTGTCCGATGACCCAAAGCTGGGGCAGCCCAGCAGTGCAGCCAGGGTGAGCCCACTGGCAGCATTAACACCACTGACCTGCTTTACCCTGAGTGGTATGGGTTTTTTGATAGCCACTGAGCACGTTGGATGCAATGCCTTCAGCTCCACTCTCTAGGCAAGCACTAAATGACACAAGCCAGGCTGGAAGGAGCCATGTGTTTTCTTCTGCATGCAGCTACCGCTGTGCTTCCAAACACGTCTCTCCTCTTTCCTTTTCTTGTACAGTAACTTTGCACACACAAACGTCAAACAGCAGCTGTTTGGCCAGCATTTTGAAAAGCAACTAGTGATTTTAGCTGCCTTAATTTTGAAGCCAGGGTTTCCACTCTACATGGTGAAAAGGCTTTTTTCTTCTCATGTAGCTGTAGATATTTTAACCTATTTCTTTTGCAAATGTGAATTGTGGAGGCAGACAGACCTTACCAGGCAGACAGACCTTACCAGGCATGAGCATCTCTGAGGTTTCCCCTTGTAGAAAGAAAATGGCACGGTGCCTGTAAAGGGCCAAGTTACCTGGGCTTCTCTTACTTCAATTAAGCATGAGAAAATCTATAGCGTGTCAGAGCCTGCACTAGGTAAACAACATGCTGGATAATTTTGGAGGTCACTTCAATGCTGGGGTTAAAATTTGCGCAGGAAAGTGTGCTGAGAAAGGTTTCTTGAAAAGGCTTTCCCTCCTGGCTGAGCCATCTCGTGCCCAGAGCCTTTGCTGGTGTTTTGGCCCTTCTTGTCTCTCAGTAAGCTGGAATTAAAAAGGACATGTACAGTTTTTGAAAAAAAGTACTCAAGCCACAATTCAGACCAAGCTTTGAATGCCACAAATTGTCCAAAGGAAGCCTGAAAAATGCAGCTGAAGGAATTGATTTTTAGGGTTCCGATTTTACCTGTTGCAGCTGAAAGAAAGTCACTTTTTAATAGTTGGGTTTTTTTGCTGTGGGCCCAGAACAAACCTTTGAGCCTGGAGCACAGGGCTGCAGCTTTTCCAGTAAGTGGTTAAGAGCAGAAGGGAATCAAATTCAACAGGTATCCCCCTTGGGATTGAACTAGGAGCACTCAGTGAATGAAGTGCTATTCACAGGGGGAAACGCCAGAGGATACTGATTTTGTGTGTGTGTGTGTCCTTATTTGATGGCACAAAAGTAAAAAAAAAAATATCTTTACATGTGCTGGAAAGCATTAAACCAGAATTCCTGGTGTAATTCCAGAGAGAGAGTCCTGATTTAATTCCATGCAGAGGTGGAATTGCTGTACCAAGTTAACTGTGGACAGCTCTGTGGGTGTGATCCCACAGCAAAGATGTGGAAGAAGGGACAAGCCTTCCCAAGGTCAGGATAAAGCCACGTATCCCAGAGCACCTTCAAAAGGGGTTTTTTTGGAAACCCTGAAGCACAAAGGAGGGACTGGCAATCGCCTGCACCTTTTGGCTAGAACCAACAGCAGGACAAAGAGCTGCAGAGATCAGCTCAGTTCCATGTGTCCCCTTCCCATGGATGGAGGCAGTGACTGTGCAGGTGCAGGTTTGCCTGCAAATCCCATTCATCACACACCAAGTCTTCCCCTGCTTAATCCTCTCTCCTTCCACACCTGGCTAAATGATTTCCCTCCAGCAAGGCAGTTGTCCCCAATAAGGTGATAACAGGCAATTGCTGACTGGCTTATGTCAAACCCCAGCAAAATGAATGGTAAAGAACTGTCCCTACTAATTTATCCACTTCTCATAAATTTCATCTTGCTAATCCTTGCTTCTCAACTACCTTCTTTTGGTGGGGTTGACTTCAGCTGCTCAGAGATTGCTTTGCCTGCCCTTTGCCCCCTTTGCCACTCCCAGGGCAGCAGTGGACAGAGGGAATCATAGAAACACAGAATGATTTGGGTTGGAAGGGATCTTAAAGGTCATGTAGTTCCAACCCCTCAGCCATGGGAAGGGACACCTTATACTAAACCAGGTTGCTCCAAGCCCCAGCCAGCCTAGCCTTGGACCCTTCCAGTGATGGGGCATCCACAGCTTCTCTGAGAGATCTGGTAACAGGCTGCACGTTTGTAAAAACCCTGCTCCTGGGTGGGAGAAGTAGAAGGCTTAAACAATAGCAACGCAAATGCAGTTTGAGCATGACAGAGGAGGGAAAGAAAACACAGTCCTGATAGGTATAAGGTAAATGCTAGAGCAGATAGTGGGAGAGAGTGCAGGGGCTGCATCTGAAAAGGTTGTGTGTGGAGCCTGTCAATATTCTGTCTTTGGAGTGGATTTAGGTGTAGATGACCATGCCCTTGTGTTCTCTAACAACAAGCGAGAGCTTCTGGATCTCTGTCATTCATGTCAGCCCTATTTTTCATGATTTTTGTGGTACTGCTGTGGGAGATCAGGAAGAATAAAAGGGAAAGTCTGTCTTCTCTTATGTAACTGGAAGTAAATGCATAACACAGCTTAATTGAAATTACTGACTTCCCCAGATAAGCTGGATGTAACTCGATCAACAGTGATCTGGTTAATACAGAAAAAATTGCTCTGTGATATCCAGTGCCCACAGATTAGAGCACTGAAGATGGAGTAATGAGACACCAATAGTAGATCTCCATGGGGAAATGTGACATGTAGATTTGCTGCTGATGCCACAAGGATAACTTGAGCAAAAGTAAAATCCAGTAGTTCGGCCCTAGAGCAGAAAAAAGAGGGAATAAGAAACTGGATTAATGGTATCCACCCTGGGGTTTTGGTTCTTTGTTGGGTTTCTTTAGCAGTTCCCTGCTCTTCTGGACCTCAGTTAAAGGTGCAGGCTCAGTCTGATCTCTAAAGTTGTAGGAAAAAAATGAAGTCATTTAAGGCTATACTTTGAAAACACAGCAAATCCACTGAGCTGAGTGCTTTGTCCTTGAGTTCAGCTGGAAACCCGTAACATTTGAGGGACACTCTAGAGGAAAAGACAACTATTTAAGGAGCATCTGGAGAGATCGGCTTCAGATGCCCTTTTCCCTATTTATGCTTATTAGAGATGAAATTGAAGTGCAGCATGATTAAGTTATGCATATAAAGAAAAGCTTCCACAAACAAGAAAACATAAGCAATGTGGGAAGGAACAGAACTGCAAAGAGAACGAGAGGAATGAAACCAAAGAGGATGCCAAACTGCAAAAGACATTTCAACAGCACCTAATTAAAACTGTTCACATTTGCAACAGACAGAAGGTAAAGACATTCACTAGGAAACAGAAAAAAAGGGAAGAAGAAAAAAACCATTAAAAGGAGTGATTTAGTCAATCACAGGAGATTCTAGAAACTAGGAAGCTTGAGCAAAGGGCAGTTGCAGAACGTGAAATGCATTTGGAGTCGGGGGGTTATTTCCAATTTTCCCCAAGCAGAAGTGACTCCAGCTGGTAATAATGAGGAATGTGCTGTGCAGCAGCCCCTGCCCACAGTGCCAGCAGCCTATGGGGAGCTGGCACTGCCAGCGTTCTGCGCTCGTCTCCATGCAGTGCTTTGAATAATATCACATAGCAACCAGCCCAGGAGTGAGAAATCAGCCCAGGTCCCACTCCAATAACTTAATCACGAGATTATCTCCCAGCTTCTTTTGTTAATTAATGAGTCTTCGTCTTTTGGCTACAGAAACCATAGATTAAGCAGTAATGGTGAGGCTGAAAATCCAGCGTGACACCTTTGTTAGCAGGATGAACTAAAACCACTTTTTCTCCTGCGACACCTTTCAAAACCTGACATGTTCACCACTGAGCTCATCTGGTTTCTGATGTGTAGGAGAGCAGCAGCAACTTGTAAGTGGAATAATCAGGACAAATCTTTGAAAAAGGCCAAATCAAATCATCACTAGTGACAAAAACACAGAAGATGAAAAAACGGGAAGGAGCTGCACTGTACTTTGCTTATCCCTGTCTAAGCAAAATCATTTTCATAATTAGTGAGCAAGGGGTGAAAAGTAGCAAATAACATTTGAAAAAGAAAAGACTGTCGTGTACCATGTCTGAGAATGAAAAGGGGAAGGTATTTTTACTTCTTGTGGTACAGACTTCACTTTCAGAAAAGGCTGGCTAGGTGAAAACTGAATTTTCTAGCTAGTGATAGGCTGATTTATGTGTACACAAGAAATCTCCCTGTTCAGAGATAAGACACTGAAGTGCTTTGTTAATGATGAATGATGAAGTGGCAGTCAAGCTGCAGGAAGAAGCTCTTCATTAGATAAGTCAAGAGCCATCCAAGGCCTTTGGTAACCCACCAGCCTAGATGCTGCCTGAGATTCAGCCATCCTCTCCTCATGCACCCATGATGCTACACAGAGATGCCATAAATCACTTGTACGCTCCGTGAAGAATTGCCATCAGGCCAAAAGTGTGTGTTAAACAATCCCATGCTGTGATGTTTGTGTTTCCTCTCTGCCTGGAGAGGTCCCAAATAATTAGCTCTGCGTTGGTGGATGGCAGCCAGCAGGGATGTCTCAGGTGTCCAGAGCAGGAAAGTGTCCAAGGGGCTGGAGGTCCTGCTCAGGCCAGCCCAGGTGACTCTCTTGCCTCTGGGAGGGTTTGTGATTTGGCTGTGAGAGCCAGGATGAGGCAGCAGTGTTGTTCCTAGCCCTGACACAGAGAAATGAGCAGTGTCCCAGAGAGGCAAGTGGCACAGACACGTGGCTGTACTCATTGTCTCCTCAATAATGTCCTTTTTGCAGGGGCAACAGGAGGGGGAAGAGCAGAATCCCCCCTGGACCCCCTCCTTCACCGGGAAGTGACTGATGAGCCTGGCAGCCTCTGAACAAATATTTCTGATGCAGAGAATTCACTTGTCAACTTGGAGGAGCCCCGAGAGGAAATTTCCAAAGCAGATCTGTCGGAGATAATGACAGTGCACAAGGAAGCCCTCCTTAGGAGGAATGTCTTCAGAAGACGTGGAGTGTTTGAAAACACGATGCTTCTGTGTGTTCCTGTTGATGAGTTAAAATTCAAGCAGCCATGGCTGAATTTTTAATCTGTGAGCTGTAACAGGTGAAGCTCAAGGAGGCAGTGAGTCATTTTTTCACCTCCCCTGATGCTTCCTTGGTCAGTCAGACCTTGTTTTCTTTCCAGATCAGAAACCTCTTTAGGCCCAAGATAAGTCACTGTGTTCTGCCTCATCCAGATTACAAACCAGGGAATTTTTGTGCATCTGGATGTTTGTGTAATTGCCTAACACTGTGAAACCTCATCTCAGATGAAGCCTCTTAGCTCCACTGTTAGATAAAAAGCAATTAACAGTAACCATAACCAGAAACGCTTTTAGTGTGAGGACAGGCAGCAAATGGCAAATAGATACATCAACAAATCTGTTTTTGCCTTGTACTTTGCTGTTTGCAGCCAATGGGTCATTAATTTTTATATGAGTATCACGTACTTATAATTGGTTCGGGAATCTTGAAGTTATTACCTGCAACAGTGGCTTTGATTATGTTGGCTGCTCTGTGCTGCCCCTGATCCTTCAGTTTAAAAGCCACCCGAAAGGATACAGCAGCCAGAATCACACCCCAAGGCAATCCTGGCTACCCAAAGGCACTGATTACTCCTTGCACTTGTTGAATCTCTCAAATATGTTTCCTCGGTACAGGGCTGGGTTTGTAAAGCCATTTCCCCTCTGGAAGCTCATCAGCATGCACATGTCGTAGGTGTTGTTCTTCTAGCTCTTCTAAGTAGCTGTATTTTATCCTGTCAAATATGAAATTGGCTCAGGTCAGGAATTTTGTGCTGAGCTAGTCAATCTTTGGGGTTTTCACTAATTAAATCTAGGACAGATAACCAATAGATTCATCAGCTGAACAAGGATAACTATTTTAATCTCTTTTTTCCAGGTGTTTTCAGATCGTTTTGTATTTTCTGATTCATTAGCTCGAGTTTCAGTTTTCTGGGGGGGAAAAAAAGGCGAGAAAACCTATATTTTACTTGACAAGTCAATAGTTTCATAGAAAATAAGGTTTACTTTCCATGTGATCAAAGAGGCACTTGTAGATTATCTGCGTGCAAAATTACATGAGTAACATTAGCTGGATTCATGCAAGTGGCGTTTTTTAATCTCAGTAAGTGCTGGGTTTCAAAAAAAGCAGAAACAGAGGTGTCAAGGAGGAGATTGCCTGTTACCACACTCTGCACTGGAGCTGTGCTTTGGTTATCAGTTATTTTTAAGCTTGCTCTCCTGGTTTGCTTGGTATTAGCCTGTGTCTCCAGATAATGTATCAGCAATTACCTGTTTTAGTTTTATTATGTTCTTGTCCCTTCGTGCAGACATTCAGGACTTCATTTGCTCCCACCTTGCAGGCAGATTTAAATGTTCAGCTTGTTTTCCTACCAGATGGAGAATAGACGCCTCTATTTCAGGTAAGTGTTTTGTGATCTCTCCCTGGTGTGAGAAGATGATCCTGTGCTTGTTACAATTCAGGTCAGGAAGGCTGCAAAATGCAAATTAAACCAGACCTTTTGTGCCTGACAGGTTACAGGGGCTTTGCTGAGCTATTCAGATGTTTAATATAATTTGGGTGTCCTTGTGCAGTCAGTAGCTGTGGGCAGTTCAAAGGGATGTTGCTGGAGCAGTTCAGCCTGGAAAGCCCCATTCCTGGAAGTGCCCAAGGCCAGGTTGGATGGGGTGTTGAACAACCTGGTCTAGTGGAAGGTGTCTCTGCAGAGGAGTTGGACTAGATGACTTTTAAGGTTCTCTTCCAGCCCAAACCATTCTATGATTTTTGTGCCTTGACTCTTCCAGAAGATTATGACAAAGAAAACTAACAAGAAGCCAGAAGAAAAGGCTTTCATACAAACATGCAAAGACCAGCACCAAAATATTCAGGGAAGGAGGTTCCTACCCCAGGAATGATGCAATCCTTTGTGAACATGGTTCCCACAACAGTCCTGCAGTCTTTTAACCACCACCCCTCACATCTCTTTTAAAGGGTACAACTCTGCCAGACAAGTTTCCCACAGCCAAAGGCAAGCAGGCTGCCTGTCTTATCTCCATTTGCCCTCTTCTGTGCAAATGCTTCAGTCACTTCCTGCAAATTTAATGTTTTATAAACTACTGATGTCCTCCTTGTCTCCATTCTGCAATTATGAACCCATGTGCTGATGTTTTAAGGTAAATGTTTTTGTTTTAAAATGTGCAACATCCAAATTTACAACAAAAACCCAAAACAAACCCAAACTGAAAGAAACTGATCCCTCCACAAATTCTCTCTGATGCCAATTATAGAAATCTCAGCTCTCCAGCAGAAGCATCAGTCAACAGAGGGTTTGATTCTTTTCAGAGGCTGAAGCTTTGGAAAAATATACTGAGGATCATGCATAGAAGTGGAGGATGTGGCAGGTACGTGCTGGAGGTGAACGCTGAGGGTTTGGAAATGCAAACAGACTTCAGGATTTGCCAGTCCCCTTCCTCCCCCAACACCTAGAATATTGCATTGTTGGTTGGCCTTCATTTTTAAATCATCCAGTGCTCTGCTGTCAAGACACATGTGTTGTTTTCATAGAGTTGGCACCAGAAGTTATTATTTTTTTCCAGCTCAATTTAGAGCAGGGTAACAAATATTCCGGATTTGCTCTGAAATCATTACGGGAGGAGCTCCTGGATTATCCATCATGGTTGCTCCTGCAATGAAAGTGCAGCTATTCTGTCAACGGGAGTTTCAGCTTGATGATGTCTCTGGCTGCTAGGATGCAACCCCAGATTCTATCTCTGTCACAAGAGAGGGTTGGAATAAGCTTCCAAATTCATTCCAGTGCTGATTTTTATTAGGGAATCTTATTTACATAGTGCATTCTCCTCTTGCACAAGAAACCTGGAGGCAGTTTTTCCTCTTCTAATGCATTTTAGAGGCAATCTGACATTTTCTAATGGCTCTCAGGTATGTATAATTTATCCTGTTCCATGTCTGCATTTTCCAAAATAACACTGGAAAATTATCTGGGTTCCTGCTTTTTTTGGACAACCATTACTCTCACTTTTTTTGCAGGTTGACCTATAAATGTCCATATGCTGCAGGATAATTGCAGTAGGTGTAGGTTCCTTTGGAGACGGTCTTGTGTGGGAGACAATATGACAGCTCATCTGCATAGCATAGGCATCATTCCCCTGCCTTGATTTAGCAGAGTCCTGGATCCGGAGGCTTCTCCCATATCTCCTGTATATTTAGGGGATTGCTCATACACACAGTGCACTCACGCTCTCCCGTGCAGTCATTTCTCCCTCATCTGTGGGCAGCTCAGCTGGCTGGGGAAGAAATCACAGAGTGCCACAGGAGTGGCAGACCCTGGCATGGACACATGGCCTCTGCTGTTGGATCCCCACACTGTATCCAGGCATCCTGAGCTGGGTTAAAAACAGGTGTTAACATAGAGCTGGAATATTTTATGGGAAAAACCGTGTTAACCATGATGAAGGCTGTGCTGATAAACTGGTGGAATTGATGACCCAGGAGAGTATTTGTTCTCCCAAATGCCATGACACTTGGTCAGGAACTACAGACAAGCAGTGCCCAGACTTGTTGAAACTATGAGAGACTTTTGGGGGGATTAAAACCAAAATCTAGAGAAGCTGGGATGTAGATTATCAGCGTGGAATTGGGAAAAGGTGCAGGAAAATGAGCTGTGTCACCCCACGCCTCAGCACCCCTAAGCCTGCTACAGTTGGATGTCAAGTGATTTTCACCTGGCACCGAAGGAGTCTGTGGACATTTAAGTGTTTAATTTAAAGACCTCCAGCAGAAGAGCAGCCTTTCCATCCCAAAATACACCTTCCAGATGTGTTTTGGAGAGGGATTGAGCAGGTGGGCTTGAACACACAGTGCAGATGGGGCACTTGTACTCATTTTGGAGTTTTCTTATGCTCTGACAAGGTGTGTTCCATGGCTATAGTGGCTGTGTCAGCCTCACGGGACCGTGATGAGCTAGGGGACAGGGGTGGTCTCAGAATGTCAGTCACGTCGGGGTTGGAGCAGGGTTTGGTGCCTGCCTGTGACAGTCCCACAGGTGTGACAGCAGCGCAGCCTCAGGGTCTCAGTCACACTGGGAAAGCGACAAAGCTGGTCCCTGCCAGTGCCAGGCACGACAGAGGCAATCCCTGCCCGTGTCACTCACACTGGGGGTGTGACACGGCCAGTCCCCTGCTGGCGTCAGTCCCACTCGGGAGTGTGAGGGGGTGGTCCCTGCCCGTGTCAGTGATGCTTGGGGGTGTGATGTGGGCAGTGTTACTGACGCTGGGGGTGTGACAGAGGCGGTCCCTGCTGGTGTCAGTCACACTGGGGGTGTGACAGAGGCGGTCCCTGCTGGTGTCAGTCACACTGGCGGTGTGACAGAGGCGGTCCCTGCTGGTGTCAGTCACACGGGGGGGTGTGACAGAGGCGGTCCCTGCTGGTGTCAGTCACACGGGGGGGTGTGACAGGGGAGGTTCCCGCGTGTGTCAGTCACATTTGGAGGTGTGATGGAAACTGGTGCCTGGCGTGTCAGTCACACTGGAGGTGTGGGAGGGGAGGTCCCTGGCGGTGTCAGTCACATTGGAGGGGTGACAGGGGCCAGTCCCCAGCTGTGTCAATCCTGCCAGGGGTGTGCTGGGCATGGTCTCTGGGAATGCCAGTCCCATGAGAGCGTGACAAGGGTCTGTGTCAGTCACAGGCGTGTGAGGGACCGGTCACAGGGGGTGTGACAGAGGCTGATCCCTGGCTGTGACTGTCACAGGGGGTGTGACAGGGGCTGATCCCTGGCTGTGACTGTCACAGGGGGTGTGACAGGGGTTGATCCCTGGCTGTGCCTGTCACAGGGGGTGTGTGACAGGGGCTGATCCCTGGCTGTGACTGTCACAGGGGGTGTGACAGGGGCTGATCCCTGGCTGTGTGTGTCACAGGGGGTGTGTGACAGGGGCTGATCCCTGGCTGTGCCTGTCACAGGGGGTGTGACAGGGGTTGATCCCTGGCTGTGTGTGTCACAGGGAGGGTGTGACAGGGGCTGATCCCAGCCCTTGGTGACGCCAATACTGGGCGGCAGGTCTGGGGGGAGTGAAGGGCGAGGGTGGGACAGGCTGGGAAACTTCCCCCTTGGTGTTTTGGGAATGCCCCGGTGCGGTCAGAGCTGTTCGCTCAGTTTCCTGTTTAGTCCCAGAATGGTTCGGGTTGGAAGGGACCATAGTGGGTCCTCTGGTCCCATCTCCCTGGGGAAACGAAGAAGGAAAAGAACTCGCAGAGAGTTTGTATTTTCCCGGGGCACCACTAAAAAATTTCCTATTTATGCTTAGTCAGGTGCTGCATTTAAAAATCCTTGGTGCTGAATGCTTGTCTGAATAGCTTATCAAATGCTTTTCCAAGCCAACCTAGAAATCCAGGAGTTATAAAAGAGCAAAGGTATCGAGAGAACTTTGCTCATCAGGGGGAGATTTCCTCTTTAACGCTTTCACAACCTCGTGTGTGCATTTTGTGGTTTTCCAAACTAAGCATGTGTAAGGTTCAGGTAGCAGACAAGCCTCCTCCAAAGCCCCAGCCAGTCGTGGCAGGAAACCACAGAGTGTGGCAGTTCTTGCATAGGCACCATCTGCCCTGCACCTGAGGTTACTGCCCTGCAGGCTCCTTTGCACTCTTGTGTCTCCAGCCCTTGAGTTGAGCTCTCACAGCTGCCCTGGCAATGCTGGCAGAATCAGACAATGGCTTTTGCATAGACATTTGCTGGGAGTCCACCTCGACAAAGGAAGATGCAAGTTTGGGAAGCTAAAGCACGGCAGAAGGTTATAACATGACCAGCCTGCTTTTTACAGTCCTTGCTTGTTTGTTCCTGTTAATTGTTCTGTGTTCTTTACAGCTTGACTCTAGATTTTGTAACTGTACTTAGAACTTGTATTGTCAATGTTTCTTCCAAATGCCTCATTCATGAGATGCCCATTGACTGAGCCCCAGAGATGTAGAAGATCCTGGCAAGCACTACAGGAAAAAAACATGTTAGGATAACAGGGTGGAGCTGGCCAGAGATAGTGAAACGATTCTTTGCTCCGGGTGATTTGAGAGGGCACAGCATCAGAGATCCTGAACCTTCTTTTAATCACACTCCTAGGGGTCTGTCTTGGTGTTCATCACAATTCAGTGTCCCTAACAGCTATTGCAACTCTGTCACCAGAGTTCAGAGGGCTAAAGCAGCCCAGCTTTCCCTTGGGGAGTTAAAATTTCAACGTTCAGCCAAATATCAGTTAAACCTCTCTGAATTCAGCTCCTACTTAGAAAAAAAACCTTCAGGTTTTTGGGGTTGTTTTATGTAAAAGAGTCCGAAGCCCTCAGATGTTTAAAGTGCTTATGACAGTCCTAAAACAAAGTAGCCAGATGTCAGAAACCTCTGTGGTCTATAAAAAAATAAAATTTGATGGAATGGAAAGCCCTTCAAAAATATATATTAGGCTCCCATTGTGACAGCAAGCAAGTTTGCATTTTTTAGTGAATTTAAGGGGGGAAAAATTAAGAAATAACTCTGAAGTAGTTCTAGCTAACAAATAGATTACAGATCCTCATCTGTCCTGACAGACTCTTCGCATTTAAAACACATAAAAGTGAGGTAGAATAAATAAAAAGGATTTGGCATCCATATGTGTGTGTTTGGAATATAAATGTAGGATGGGCACAAAACACCAATAATGTAATTTTAATAGGAATCATATATTGTAAGGAAGTGGGTGATTCACTTCTTTTTATGCCTTCTCCTTGAGGATTACAGCTGATTTTGTGTGTGTGTGCTGGAATAACTCATCAAGACTGATGGGAAAGCCTTAGAATGTGGAATTTAATGAAAACATGTGCTTGTAGATGCAACATATGAAAGAGAATGCAGAGAACATTTAAATACCTCAATATTAAGAGGAAAAATTAAAATATGTGAAACTCAATTGAGCTATGTTTGTCTGAGGACCAATATAATAAGATCTCTGACTTTTGTTTGTTATTTCAGGTTAATAGGGGAACATTAGCAGAGAGGCCTGTTCTCTGTTACCGAAATACAGAGGTGAGGTTTGGGACTATGCTCATGAAATTGATGAGTGTGTTGACACTTTTGTCAGTCTGAGTGTTTGGATGTGTACGTGCTGGTTTTATTACCTTGCCACAGAAGCCCTTTTCTGTCTCATCTCAGACCAACAACAGAAGACACAATGCACTGACTAGTATTGTCCTGAGTCTTTGATCTAACCCAAGAGACATCATTTGGAGTGTTCTGCATTATTTATCACTACTGAAGTGTTTTCAATTAAACTGCCAGATTAAATACTAACTTTGCCTGGCAGATAATGAAATTCTTGTTTCTTTTCCAAGGAAGATGACATGAAAGAAGCCAGACATGAGAGGGCATGGGAGTTTGTACTGGCTGTCTCCACATTTACGAACAAGTAAGCACTGTATGATAGCACAGGATGGAGGCAGACTTGGTTTCTGGTGCTGACAGTTGTCACACAGGTGCATTCTGCTAGACCTTCAGACCAATAAGAAATCCGTATGGATTTCTGCAGTGGCAAGAAGAGGGAACCTTTGAAATTTAAACCCAAAGTCGATTCAAGCAGCCCACTAAGTGATAAAATGAATGTTTAGAACCTTTTCCTGTGAACACTCTGGGGAACCTCTAGAAAGGGTAAGTGAGCATGAGGAAATTATAATTTTTACTGATGCTTTTGAGGAGGAGGATAGAGATTGATGCTTTAGTAGTTTCCTCTATGATCCCTCTGAGAAAGACCACTACACCATTCCTTGGTAGTTGTAAGAAACCACAGTCTGGAACCCCATATTCTATCATTCTATGGAATTGTAGAATATGCTGAGTTGGAAGGGACCCACAAGGATCATTGAATCCAGCTCCTGGTCCTGCACAGGACAGCCCCAAGAATCCCACCATGTGCCTGAGAGTATAATCCAAATGCTTCTTGAGCTCTGCCAGGTTTGGGACTATGACCACTGCCCTGGGAAGCCTGGTCAGTGCCCAACTACCCTCTGGGTGAAGAACTAATATCCAGCCTAAACCTTTGCTGATGCAGCTTTATGCCATTCCTTTGGGTTCTATCACTGGTCACCAGAGAGCAGAGATCAGTGCCTGCCCCTCTGCTTGCCTTTGTGAAGAAGCTGCACACCCTGATGAGGTCGGTCTGCCCTCAGTCTTCTCCAGGCTGAACAAGGAGGGAACCAAGCCATCCTTACAGGACCGAGCCCATTTCTTCTGACAAGGCCCAGTGTGACAGGGAATCAGTCATCACCACACTTCTGCAGGAAAACGGATGCGCAGTTATTGCTGGTGTGGGAAATGGGGGACACCCCATGAATTGCAGGGGACAGGAAGGGCATTGACCTGTTGGAGTGAGTCCAGATGAGGCCACCAAGTTGATCAGGGGGGTGGAACACCTCTGCTACAAGGAAAGGCTGAGAGAATTGGGATTCATCAACCTGGAAAAGAGAAGGCTCTGGGGTGATCTACTTGCAGCCTTCCAGTACCTGAGGGAAACTTATGGAAAAGATGGGGCAAGACATCTACAAGAGCATGCAGTGACAGGAAAAGGGGGAAGGGTTTCAGACTGAAGGACAGTAGATTTAGGTTAGATATTATGAAAAAAATCTTCCCTGTGAGGGTGGTGAGGCCCTGGCACAGGTTGCTCAGGGAAGCTGTGGCTATCTCATCCCTGGAGGTGTTCAAGGCCAGGTTGGATAGTGCTTGGAGCAGCCTGGGATAGTGAAGGATGTCCCTGCCCATAGCAGGGGGTTGGAACGACATGCTCTCCAAGGAACCTTTCTATGATTTCTATGAACAGGCTCCTGGAGCAGCGGGGCTTTTCCAGACCCGCTCCGCCGGAGGGCGGTGGGGAAGCTCCCGGTCGCAGGATTCGAACGGGGCGGCGGAGCCGAGCCAAGCCGAGCCGGGAGCGAGGGCTGTCGCTGTCGCTGTCGCCGGGGAGGGGCCGCGCTGGCCGCCCGGTCCCGCCCCGGCGCTGCGGGCACGGCCGCGCCGACACTGCGGGGGATGCGCGGGATGCGCGGGAGGCGCGGGGACCGGGAGCGCCCAGGTAGGGCACGGGGAGCGGGGCATCGCAGCGCGGAAAAGTTGGGGGTGCGTGCTGCCGGGAACAATAAATCCCCGCTTTTAATATATGGATCTGTTGTTGCTTTTCAGCCTACATCGTGGTTTGAACATCCCCGCCTCTCTCTCCCCCGGCCAGCTGCAGGGACCGCACGGCCATGGCTATGGAGCTCTCCTAAGCCAAGGAGCACCAGCATCGCTTGGGAAGTTTTCCTTGCCTGAAGGCGACAGCAGGTCAGTCAGAGGGCTGGGGGTGAGGAATACTCCTGTTACCCAGGTCCTTATTAAATTAACGGGAATGGCTGAAGTTGGGGGTGAGTCGAGCCACGCTGTTCCAGGCGGTGACTAATGAGGACTAATCCAGATTGTTTTCTGTATCGCAGCAGAAGAAAGCGCAGCTTGTGTGGCTGATGAAGCTGGCCTTTCTGAGATGTGAATAAGTCCTTTCTCTGAATGCACATCGCTATACTGCCACGCCAACTGTACTTCACAAACCTACTGAAACTAAATAGGCAAGACTGATGTTTATGTGTGTGTGTAAATACAGAAATATGTATGTTTTTATATATGTGTTCATACATATATTTGGTTGTATTCAGAGACCTCTTACCTGGCCTGCCAGTACTTGAAGGGAGTTTATGGAAAAGAGGGAGAACAACTTTTTCCAATGACAGATAGTGATAGGACAAGGGGAAATCTTTTTAAAGTAAAGAGGATGGATGTAGATTAGATCTTAGAAAGAAATTCTTCCCTGTGAGGGTGGTGAAGCACTGGTTGCCCAGAGAAGCTGTGGCTGCCCCATCCCTGAAAGTGTTCAAGGCCAGGTTGGACAGGGCTTGGAGCAACTTGGGCTAGTGGAAGGTGTCCCTGCCCATGGCAGGGGGTTGAAACAAGATGATTTTAGGGTCCCTTCCAACCCGGATCATTCTGGGATTCTATGATTTCTCATCTTTACAGGAACTTAAAATGGGAATTATCAATTTATATTTATAGTGAAGGCTGGATGATGATAGAAGATTTAACTTCATTAAACATATCTGTGTTTTATATGCTGAATGTATATTTTCTACCTATCTAATAGTAGATAATTCTGTTTCTCCTACTGCATAACTAATAGTCTGTCCCATTCTTATAATAAGAAAAATTTCTTCAGTGTTATAAATTTAGCCTATGTTAATATCCAAAAAATCACTGATGAAACAGGTGTTTTATTTTCTAGGTAGGACTGTAAAGAGAGCTGAAAATGAGATGGACTTACCATCAAAGACCTGAAGCTCTGAGTGTACACATCAATGAGCTGCAGATGAACACGGCACTCACCTCAGAGGATGGATGTGAATGTGGACTGGGACTCTGGGAATAACATCTGTGACACGAGTGAGAAGCATTCAAATTATTCCAGAAAGACAACTAAGCAGGAGGGCCACACACTTACCCTCCAAAAGGAGATAGACATGAATTACCTGCAGATGTGCAGTCCTCTTTGCAACTCTGCTGGACCTTCAGGTAAGCAGGAGCTTCCTGCAGAGCTGCAGTGTGAAGATAAAGAAACCTGTGAGACCTATTACCAGAAAGAAGGTGAGAGTCCAGCTGGGGTATTTGTTGCCTCCAATACCAACTTTGACCTGCAGTATGAAGATAAAGATGTAGAGCACAGTTCCTCTGAGTGCTCCAGGAAACCACAGGGAAGACTCCGTGATGGTAATGAAAATGGCATTCTTAGTGATGTGTTTGATGGGGACCTGGAGCCTGTCTCTGAGGAAGCTTTGCCATATCGGTGCAAGAAGTGTGGTTCCTCTTTCCAGAGTATGAGCAAGCTGCAGGAGCATAAGCAAGCTCACCTTGTGGAAAACTCCTACCGCTGCCCCATCTGTGCCAAAGAGTTCTTCCGGGCGGCAAACCTGCGGATGCACAAGCTCATTCATTCCAGCGACAGGCCACACAAATGCCCAGAGTGTGACAAGGGCTTCATTCGCACGGCCGATGTCTGGAGGCACCTGCGCAACGTGCACAAGATAGAGCGCTCCATGGTGATCCTGGGAAATGGCATGGCCAGGAACCCCTGGTCTGTGGTGCACCGTAACCAGTACACTGTCGAGTACAGTGATCAGCCTTCTGTGGAAAACCAGAAGTCTGAGGAAGATGACTATAAGCCTTATACCTGTGCCACGTGCGGCAAAGGTTTCGACAAGCCTAACCTGCTGTCCAAGCACAAGGTGATCCACCGGGAAGACAAGCCCTACAAGTGTCAGGAGTGTGGCATGGCGTTTGTCCAGCTGCTCAGGCTGAAAAGGCACCAGCAGACTCACTCTGGGGCGCGCCCCTTCTACTGTGAGGAGTGTGGGGGGACGTTCACCCGGCTGGCATCGCTCCAGCGCCACCACCGCATCCACACCGGAGAGAAGCCCTACTCCTGTAGTTACTGTGGGCATTCCTTCACCGAGTCGGGCACCCTACGGAGGCATGAGCGCACACACAAATTGGACAAACCTTAATTCTTGGCTCCTTTGTGGCTGTGGGCTCCTCGACTGCTTCTTACCTGAACGAGGGTCTGCTCAGTTGGGCGGGAGAAGGTGCCCACTGCATGCGCTCTGCCCAGTCCAGACCCACTGCTCAGCAGGGAATGCTGCATCGTCCATCCCTGGAACTTGTACTGGCAGAGATTGCACTGACTGGCCTTAAACTGCTTTGTATGAACAAATAACCTAATTACCACTGAGTAATGAAATGTGAGACTTAGGGAGACTGAAATCACTCACATGTGCTAGCACTGTCTCAATTTGCTGGACCGATGATGCATCAGCTTGAGCTTTGTGCAAGGATGCAAAGGCTGTGAGACTCCTCTCCACAGTCTCGGTCACTGGGTAAACTGGCCCTGCCCTCTGGAGTGGGATGGCTCTTTGGCACTGGGTTTGAAGATCTGTTGTTGCAGGTCTTGGCTAAGTCAAAACAGTCCAGAATTGTACCTCTGTCCCTTCTGTCCTTGTATTTTGCTGAGTTTTTCCTTCCATTACATTTCTTTTGTTTGGAGGGGCAATATCATGTTATTTAAATATTTGTTATTTAAAACAAAAAACCCAGTTCCTTAATAAATGCAACAGTTACCAGTTGTATTTCACAACTGTTTCTATGTAAGGGAATACCCATACTTTATGCCCTTTTGTGTGATGGGTTGAATGTCTGTTAATAATGGGAAAAGCTTTATTTTGGCTATGTTAATGCATGCTCCTGGCATGAGGGGTTTGAATACATTTGTGTCTCTGATGGAACCCTGTGCTCTAAATCTATCCAGATGAGCATTGTGGTAGGTAATGTTTGAGAACACAAAATTCAAAGAGCAAAAGAACAAATTTAAGCCACCTTTGCTACTCATCTCATAAGAATCTTCTTAATTTAAATGTTTTCACACATAAGGGAGTTTCCCATAAAACCATGCTTTGTGTTCTGTGATATGTCCAAGTACTACTCAAAGTGTCTGCTAGACTCTACACTTTGATTTAAATGGTTAGTGAATAAAAGTTTCCTTAGAAACTAGGCTGGCAGACTCAGGTGCAGTCAATTACTCCAAGGCTGTGACTTTCAAAGAGGTTGCCTCAGTTATGGCAGTGGGGGTTTAACTTTGAAACTTAATGACTTTTAATCTGCTGTTACCCACTGTGGTAGAAGCATCCAGTTTGTCCTTAAGTTGCAGCCCTAATTTCCTTTCCATGTCAGAAGGCTTTACTTCCTTTTTCCCTGCCAGCTGCCATAATTTCAGTAATTCCTTTCCAATGCTTTCTGCCTTTTCTGTAGGAAGTTGTGCAGCAGAATGAATATAAAGCTTCAGGGTAATGTACCTTTGCATTTACTACCAGGCTATTTAATGTAAAGTACTAATTGTACCATTTGTTTGCATATTTCATAGAGTTAAAAATGATGATGGCTGCTCAGCACTTCCACTGTGCAACAAGTGTCACACAACTGTGGGTCCTGTCGTGTTTGATGTGAGGTCCTTGGCTCAGGTCAAGCTGAACCACTGTCTGCAGCAAAACTGTAACTCAATTATGAATGGGAGACTAATTCTCCTGGCATCACTCATGCATCATTTTCATTTAATTCCTTAAAGAAATCTCCAGATGAGGGAACTGATCTGCATCCTGCTTCTGAGGGATGTGTTCTGTTGCCTGTGTACTTTTGTAGTTCTGGGGTGGCTGGATCCTGTGTACCATACGCATTCACTACAGTGTGAGTGAAACTTCTCCAACTCCCCTCTGCAGGAAGTTCCAGTACGGTTTTAGGTTTCCAAAGGACTTTTGATGGGGCCCCTTAGCAACAGCTCAGTCCTATCTGAGGGCTACTTAGCGTCTCTAAGAGGAAAGATCTTTGCATGAAAAGAATCCTGGCTGACTGTGGGTAAGTGTTCTGCAGAGAGAGGTCATCATTGCTGTTCTGTGCTGTTCTGTGCAACACCATCTGAAGTGACCTGGAGAGAGAGAGGGCAGATAGCAAAGTGACAAAGCTGTTCCGGAAGCTTTCATGCATTAAGTTTCCACACTCATCTTCTAAACCCATTTTGAAGTTGTCATCTACAGTATCCCCTGTTCAGCATCCCACTTCTCCCTTGGGTATGCGATGCTCTTGCTGCAGGGAGTTTTAATATCCAATTAAATTGCACCACTATGCACACATTTATGTTGTGTGACTGTTCTGCTTAGGCAGTTGCACTAATTGGGAACATCCAGTTATTCTGCTTTTTGGTGTTAGCAGTTGGTGGAATTTGTACCTATAGGATAATAGTGGAAGTATTTTGAACCAAGGTCTGTTATATGAGAAGAGTAAATGGTTGGTGAAATGAAAACTACTAGGCTTAACTAAAAGGTTATTAAAAAGACACTTGCCTGGAAGGCTGACTCGCATATAAAGTGCTTGGATGTGTGAAAGGAGTAATTAAAATGTGATGGTTTCTGAGACAAGTGTGTGGAACCTTCTTAAAAGAAACTTCCACTAACTCCTTTGCCAGCTACAGGAAACCCCTTGGATCTTAATTTAACCCAGAGATTGTCACTTGTGCACTTCACATTTTTAACATAAAGGTTTGGAATCTCTCCCAGGCTGTGACACTCTTGTAGTGTCAGTCTGAGTTGGTGATAGCCTAAAACAGATGTAGCCAGTCATGACATCTAGCTGAAATGGGGAAATAGTGAGCAAGTAGACCTCTCAATGCCATTGTTTCATTAAAGAGGGTTCAAAGCATGTGGTTTCAACAGATGTATTTTTATTTTTTCTGAAAGCCAGTGTATCTGTCAGCTCATTTGTGTCAGTAGAGTCCATGAAAGAAGCTGTTCTTTTGACACTGAGCTGTGCAGAGGACTCATTACCAGGGAATGGGGAAGCCCTTGGACATGAGCACAAGGCTGGAACTCTGAGCTAGGCTTTGAGTTAGCTGATGGTAGAAGTACTTTTGATCACTGGGTAATATTTGTGAATGGTGGAATATAGAAAAAACCTTTGCTTTTTTTGTGCCACATCGCTTCTGCCCACCTCATTTCCATCATAGGAAAATTGTCTCAAGACTAAGAAGGTAGAATAGTTCCAGCACTGCAGATTCCAGGCTGGAATCACAGGCCAGTCCTTGACAGCTACAGTACTATTCTCTTACTTTGTTAACAAAAGTGTTTTTGGTAAATGTGCTCGTGCTTGTGGAGTGCAGATACAGCACCTTGAACAAAGAAAAAGCTACTACTGTACAGTCTGTGTTCCTCTGCACACTATCCTCCTCCTCTACACTGTTTGCCTTCTCCTGGTGTGGAGGTGTCTGAAGCAGGAGTCTTTGATGTAAACAGGGAGCACTGAGCAATCCATCATTTGTCAATTAATATGAGCAAAGGGCATTGAAATCTCGGGAGCAGGCAGCTTTTATTTAATTGAGGCTTCATCTGCCTCTGATCTTGTAAAGTTTCTGTTGGCACAAGGAGCTCCCACTGTGGTTTTCCTACTTACACACTGAAACCGAGCAGGGGCTGAGATCTCACCAACAGAACAGCAGATTAATAGCATTTCGCTAGGATAACATTCTGGAAATAGAAATGTCTTTATTTTGATGGTTTCAGTTGTGTCTGGTGCTTTGAGAAGTTAAATGTGCAAGGTTAGATTCACCTTCAAAGAGCAGCCACTGAACAGGAGCGAGCCCATGAACCAGGTAATACAGATCTCTGTACCAGCATGCAGCCCACTTGTAAATCCACTGTAGGGTGGCTGCGCTGCTGAACATCCTCTGCTCCGTGGAAATGTTGTTTTTCAGAGGAGAGTATGCTCAAGTTAATGTGCTCATGAAGTTCATGTAATGGCTTTCTTCTTTATCTGCTAGAAGAAATTATCAGAGCCATCAACTCCTTTTCTCATTAAGGGATCTATCTTAATTGCTGCTTACATACTTCAAATCTGAAAGCAGGAGTAGTGATTTGTTCTGTTTCTCTTCAAGCTACCAGCATGCATCTTGTTGGCTGCAAGGGATTCTTAAGGAATAGGTACCTGGGCTCAGAGCCATATCCAAATAAAGGGAAGGTGTCCTAGCCACCAGCTTGCCATTTAGCAGCTATTCCTGATGACCACCTTCCATGTCCTAAAAAGAAACATATTCCTCAATGCAAGGATGTTCTTTGTTGAGTGGGATAAGCTTGTTGCAAGACATGGTGTGCACCTTGCTTCTCAGGCCTAACTAGTGTCAACCTCCTTCCCTTTGTCTACACATGAGGTTGTTGCTGTAGCTCTTGAAAAGAAGACTGAGTGGGTGCTGGCAGGTGAACAGCACAGTGCTTTGACTGTGAAGGGACTGCAATGTTCCAAAGTGACGTACCATGCTGCGAGCAACTTTCAGTCTCAGCACCTCCCTCTGAAGGGGGGTCTTCTAAAGAGAATGTTTCTCCCAAGGAAACACGTGGGACAACACAAGGTATGGCAAAGTGCTTCTGTGGCAGGAGTCCAGTGTCCTGCCCTTTCCTTCCCTGCTCTTTTTGCCTTCGCATGCCGTCATTCTCATAGTGGGCTTGCAAATGCAAAGCTTTCCAGCTCGTCTTTGCACAGCAAAACGTGCAGAGAGAAAAGCCTATTGCAGGGTTCGTTTACACCTTTCTCTTCAGCGCTAAATGAGATCCCACCCATACCAGCCTGCAGGGCCGCGAGATGTCGCTCCAACACAAGAAATGAAGAGCAGAGGGAGGACGGGAATCTCCTGCGGAGCAGAAGGGCGAAAGCTCGCTTGATCTTGATCTTCAGTACGAATACAGACCGTGAAAGCGGGGCCTCACGATCCTTCTGGCTTTTTGGGGTTTAAGCAGGAGGTGTCAGAAAAGTTACCACAGGGATAACTGGCTTGTGGCGGCCGAGCGTTCATAGCGACGACGCTTTTTGATCCTTCGATGTCGGCTCTTCCTATCATTGTGAAGCAGAATTCACCAAGCGTTGGATTGTTCACCCAC
>JAWWEE010000004.1:29341041-29390636 GCA_035221455.1 Xenops minutus | reverse complement strand
GTGGGCTTGCAAATCAAAGCTTTCCAGCACGTCTTTGCACAGCGAAATGCGCAGAGGGAAAAGCTCATTGCAGGGTTCGTTTACACCTTTCTATTCAGCTCTCAATGACGTCACAATCACACTACCGAGCAAGGCCAGTAGATGTCGCTCTAACACAAGAAATCAAGAGCAGAGGGACCGAACACTCACAGTGGACGATCGATGCAATACAGGGATCAGAAGAGAGGTGGCAAAGAGCGAGCAAGCTTTCGATCTCAGCAGCACCCTCTGAATGGGGGGGTCTTCTAAAGAGAATGTTTCTCACAAGGAAACACGTGGGAATACACAAGGGACTGGCAAAGTGCTTCTGTAGCAGGAGGCAAATGTCCTGCCCTTCCCTTGCCAGGTCTTTCTCTACGTGCATTCTCTCTCTCCCAGTGTGCTTGCAAAGCCAAAAGCTTCTTGAGCTGCACTTTGCTGAGAGAAAATTGTGCCCCCTATAAGCATTGAAAGTTTAAATAAGCACTCTCTGAAGCCTTCTCGAGGCTGAACAACTCCAGCTCTCTCTTTTTCCTCTCAGATTTGCTGCTATATCAGTCTTATAATTCTTATATCTTGTTTATAAAGGCAACAGTCTCACTTGTAGATGTGTCTGCTGGCTCTGCAACATGGTTTTCTCCAGGAGTCTGAAAAATGAAAGCCTTTGATTTGTCTCAACGAAGAGTCTGTGCTCTCTCTCCTGGTTCAATGGATCCCCATGGAAGTATTTCTGCTGGTACAATGATACACCTGCTTATTGAAAGCTGACTTTGCCAGAAAGCATGCCTGTGTTGGAGAACTTTGGGAAAATCAGGGGACTTACATCACACTGCACCAAATCCAGAGGACTGGGGATGTTTTTCACCTGGTACAGTCTTTTATTCTGTTCATGACATACATGACTACATGGAGAGTAATTGTTTCCAGTGTATTCGACTGAGATACAAAAGCAGCTTTAAAATAGCTCCAGCACACAGGAGTTCATGTAAACACAAATAAGATCCCAAATTTTACCTTACATTATTTCCCTTTCTGTTCACATACTGTGACACAGCATCCAGTTTGTAATAATCAGACAGAATCACTGTAAGAGTGAAGAATACAGCTGCTCCTTGGGAGCTACAGTACTATTACAATACAAGCACATTTCTTAGAATATTTATCTATCATCACTTACAGATAGATGCATGGCCAGTGAGTCTGGGACCAGGGCTCAGCTCTTCAGCAGGTTTTTACCATTGTTAAGGGCAGAATAAGAAATCCAGAAGCAACATCCAAGCAATATGGGACATCGTCCCAAAGTGCAGGGTGTAGTGTTGGCAAGAGTGTCCTTGTAAAGGTCTGACCCACTAAAGCACAAGGTGAAAGCGTTCTCTGTGCTCCTTTCCAAACTGGAAACAAGCACAGATATCTTTGGATGTGCTTCCCCAAATTGATGCTATTTCTTGTGACAGAAGGCAGGCAGCTCTGAGCAGGGAAAGACCCAGCTTGATCTTGAGTTTTGTTCATACTCAAAAGATGGGAGTAAATTTGGGGGCTTTTAGCAATTTCCAGTGCAGAGTCATTCTGAGTGCATTGTGCACTCACCCATCTTCTGACCTGACTTGCTTTTCATTTCACAGTTTGTCATAATTGCTTTTTTTTCTTCCCTCATCAGGAAACACTTTTAAGGAAGAGTTTTAAGTGACATTTCTGTCTTGCTTTTTAAAGATTTTGTGTACATACCTATAAAACATGACTGTGACTCCTGGCAGGGGAAAAGATGGAGCCAGCCAAGCATGCACCTTTCTTATTCTTCCATAGTGGTCCCCAAATCCTTCCTGGAAGAGCTTGCATGCAGGAGATTGGACAGGCTGATGCAGAACGGTACAGACTCTGGAGCAGCACACTATTCTGAGTTTCATCCCTCACCTGCTCACCTTGAGGGGAAAGGTGATGCTCACCCAAAAACCACACAGAGCCCTGTTCTCCCTTAAGGTGCATGGTAAACACAAGCCCAGTGTGGACTCAGGCTCAGTCTGCATGAGATAGACTAAAATCCTGTGATACTCCAACTCAGGAAATATCAGAATCATTCCTAAACTGTAGTTGTCTCCTGCAAATGAACCTGGAGTTGGGTTGGCACAGCAGGAGGGGTGGAAGGAAGGGCCAGAGGTGTCCTTGGGTGACAGGCTAAAGCATAAGCCAAGCATGACTGGTGGAGAAGATGGTGAGGGCAAGGATGACTTGGGACTGTGTCTAGATGCATGAGGTTCATGTGAAGAACATTCTGGGACTCAGATTCTGACCAGACTGGCATCCGGTAAACAAATATCACTCTTTTCTTTCAGCTATTGAGAAAGGTGGAAAGTTTTCTCACACACCAGGGCCCTTGCTGCCCTGAAGAGGTACATTTCCTGTGTTCCCTCATCTTTGAGATCCATCTCTGGTTCCATGGCACCACATATGGGGGTTGAATCTTTCTTGCTGAGCACTGTGTTCATGGAGTTGTGAAAAACAACTGGAACGTCCCTTTCCAGGGGTGGCCAGCTGAGCTTTTGGGAGGAGCTGGCAGGACTGAGCCCAGTCTGCACAAGGATGCTCCAAAGTGGGTTTCTATCCAGAGAATCACTTCCCGTTCCCAACAGGCTCAGATGCAGCTGCTGCACCAGTGTAACTGCTGAGGAAGCAAATGATGCTGGACAGGAGAACAGCAAGGGATGGGACTGCAGCTCCATTGTGAAGCTGCTCCCAGGCAGCTGCTGGAAAGACCTTTTAAGCAAGTTCTATAAACCAGAAAGTGAAGCTCTGAGCCCTTCATATGAATCATCTGAGAAGGGAAAGCTGTCTGTCAAATGTTTTTTGTCACCAAGTGAGGTTGGATAAACCAGGTACCCACCACTAAATATCTCTCTTGTCATTTGGAAAACCCTTGGGTTCTGGCATTTGGGGTTGCAGAAATAACTAGCAACTAATTATCAAGAAAGAAAGGAGAAATAAAAAAGAAAAAGCCAAAAATGCTTGTGCCCTTTTGTTCTTCACAGCAGATGGGTGAAAACAGTATGTTCCCAGCAGTAACTCTTAATTATTTCACCACTACACATCCCTCTTGCACTGCAAGTTAGAAATGTCTGTTTAATTGTCTTTTAATTGCCTCACCTATCAGGTACCTGAAAGAAGCCATTTTTACCAACTGTTCTTGGCCTCAGAAAGCAGGTTATTGCTGTAGAAATGCTCTGCACTTCTGCTTTGGAAAGGGGCTCTATTGAGAGGAGAGCAAGGGGTGCAATTATTTTGCCTGTAATTACCATGTCCAGCGTGCTCTGTGTGAAAAGGTTGTGGGGTTTGCAGTGCTTGTCTCACTGGCAGCATAGAAGGTTTTGGGCTTTTGTTTGTGTGCATTTGGGGCACTTCAGGCTTACCGTGTTCCTCATCTGCATCAAGCTCCTCCATTCCTGGGGTCATTGCTGTAGGGGACCTGGATTTTAGAGCAGGAGAGAATGAGAAGCATGAGGAGCAGAGCAACTGGGCAGCTGTTTCTTAATGTAGCTGGTTTTGTCTTTGGTCACATTGATTTATGCTTACATATGATGTTCTTTTTCCTTCTAATGGCTACAGTGCTTACTTGAAAACATGGCTTTTTATTTTCTGCACTCTATTAAACTATTTTCCTGGTTTTTAAAATACAGAACCACCAGGAAATAAAATGCAGAGGTTATTAATTACAGAGGCCCTGGGGCTCTGCCAGGTTTCAGATCCAGTGCCTGTTTCTCTTGATGGGTGAGGAGCTCACATATTCCCCTGCTGGGTGAGCAGGAGCTGCTGCTTCCATTCCTGGAGAGCCCAGCAGAGATGCAGAGTCATGCAGTATAAAAAAAATACAACCTTAATAAAGGTCATCTGGCCACACAGAGCATTTACAGAGAAATAAAAATAGCAAGAGGGTGACAATCCAAGAACAACACCTTGAAGCTGTGATGGTAAAGGTGGGAAAGCTGCCTGGCATCCCACTGGGCTGGCTCAGCAGAGCAGATGCCCTGCGAGCTGCTGGCAGAGGATATGGGCAGGTCAAGCTGCCTCCTGCCCCTGGGCACAGACACAGCAGTGCAGACACATTTCTACCACTTAAAGAGAATTAAAACCAGATCCTGACCTCAAGCCAGGTGCAGCCAGCACCCAGTGGGTTTGCTGTCTATGGGACATGCAGTGCTGAGGGTGGGAGGTTTGGCCTGTGACAATTTTATTTTCACCAGTATTCTTTGCAATTTTGCAAGCAGGTCAGCAGGCTCTGCCTTGCTCTCATGTGCCTGTGTAACATTGCCCAGGGAACTCAGGATATATGAGGAGTCTGAAGAGCAGCGTGTGCCTGCTCTCCATGCTGGAAAAGGAGGACATCCAAGCAGTTGCTTCTCAGGAAGGCAAAACTGATTGTAAAGCCCAGTGAACAAAGGGAGGAGCCCCATTCTTCTCACAGGCAAGACGTGCAGTGAACTCCTCTTTGGATGCTGAATTCCTCTCTGGATGCTGATTTGCTAGTATTCCCCATCACCTTGATGAATGAGCATGGGTGGGCAGCTGGCCTGGCAGGATCAGCCCCTAGGCTCCTGTGTGGGTGATGAGATGGGCTGGTGCAGAGCATCCCATGCAAGTGTGCAGGTGTCTGGCCTTTTTGTGTCCAGTGGAGCAGCTGCAGAGCCTTTGAAGCTGGGACCTCTTTCCTCACCCCAGCCTTGGTGCCTGCATCAAAGAGAGCAGCCTGGGAAGTACAGGAGGGCTGGTCTGCCTGCCTGAGCCCTTTCGCACTTCTCCTTGCTGGTTATGGAGAGCACCAGCTGTCTGCTTGAGTTGTGCCTCCCACTGCAACTACCAGGAGGCTTTTGCCTCTCCACTTCTTCTGGAGAAAGCCCCAGCACTAGTAGAGCTCACCGAGTGCTTTTCCTCAGCTTTCCTCACAGGACTTCATGCCGTGACCTTCATCTCTGGTACCTTGTGCTAAATCCTTGGTTTTATTCCCATTCAAGATGTGTTTGTTACTGATCATTCCTTGGCCGCTCTGCAAGCGGTTTCTCTCTCCTCGCAAGTCCAGCATGTGTGTTTCTCTCTCCAGTGTGTGAGCTTTCCTGCAGGATATTTCCTTCCCTGCTTCCCTTACTGCCTGTCCCACACATGCTGCTTAGCTTTCCTTTCCTCACAGTAGGGATTTCTGTCTCCCCTCTGGCACCAGGATCAAACCTTTCCCTTGTTTTTCAGTTGACTCACTTCATGGGCAATCTCAGCACTGAGGACTCTTGGCCTACAGTTGTTTTGTTTGGGATTAGCAGAGATTAAATCCCCTAAAAACCTGGCAAGGTGATAATGCAGCAAAAATGCTACAGAGCAGCCTTCAGTTCAGCATGGTTGATCAGGACTTTACACATGAAAAGACGGGAATATGATCCTACTGCCAGGAGCTGGGAGAGCATGTGGGAAGGGGTAATTGCCCCTGGGCTGCACTTGGAGCATCTCGAAGATGGTCCAGAGCACAGTACCACTCACCAGGTGAATGCCTGACAAAGTTGTCACCATCCCACTTCCTCCCCGGGTGCTCATTTCCTCTGGTTTTCCTCTCTTGGATAGCTTGCATGCAGTATATGAGAGCACGTGTCTTGGAAACAGCTTTAGATCCAATAAAGGAGTCAATGTTGCAATGCCCACAGGAAACCAGAGACGTGCAAATCCATTTCTCTCTGAAGCTGGAACCAACTGGGCCAGGAGGTCACTGCTGAGTGACAGCATACGTGAGCACCCATGACCTGGCTGCTTCAGCAGGGCACTTTTGCTCTCCAAGGAGCTGCAACCTTTATTTATTGCCTGGCTGTGATATAAATGAAGGATCCCTGTTCACAGTAGCCTGAAATCCTCCTCCAAATAGTTTTATTCCCATGTAACGTCCTGTTGCATTGTAGCCAACCACACCACACAAGCAGGTTTTGGCAGCATCTCTATAAAGCAGAGGCGTTTAGCTTGGGGTGGGGAAATAATAGGGCAGGGGAGATTTGAATTGGATTTTAGGAACAATTTCTTCACCCAAAGGTTTGTCACACACTGGAACAGGCTGCCCAGGGAAGTGAGAGAGTCACCATTCCTGGAGGGATTTAAACTATGTGTAGCTGTGGCACGTGGGGACATGGTTAATCATGGGCACTGGGTTAATGGTTGGACTGGATGATCTGGAAGGGCTTTTACAACATTAACAACTCTATGGTTCTGTGACTTGAAGCTGTAAGGAAGCTGTCACTGAGCATAAAATGGGGATGATTTAAAAAACAGAGGCAAGAGAAAGCCATGGGAAGAGATCTGCAGGAGTAAGAGACAGGTTCATCTTATGAGAGTAGCATCATCATGGGACCAGCTGAGGCCCTTCACAAGCTACAAAAAGAGTAGGGGGAAGGGCTGAAGCTTTTTATACAACACAGGTTCTCAAAAGTAGCATTAGTTTGGTGTGGCTCCATAGTGACCCTGGTATTGCTGACCCTTTTCCAGCCATGCTGGGTGTTTTGTGGTATCTGGACTATTTGGAGGGAGGCCCCTCCCCCATGCCCACCTCTTTCATGAACAAAAAAGAAATGCTGCAGAAGGAAAAGGTAATTTTGATGAATGTCATTCTCCCCTTCAGCCTCCTGAAACAGGGAAAAATACGATAAACTGTCCTTCCTGCTTGGGTCTGTGAGTAACGTGTTCTCCTGGGCTGGTTCACTCTGCAGCAGAGCTCTGGGCTGAACACGCAGCCATGGAAAAGCCTTATGAGGTGCTGTATATAATAAGTAAGCACAAAGTCATAAGACCTGGGTGACAAAATTATTTAAGAATAAAAAGATGCCACAAAATCTATAGCATGGAGGTAAGTGCTTTTTAAAGTATTTTTCTTTGTAAAGTCCTTTCTTGTTTCTTGCAGTCCCTGGACTGCTCTGAAATCTGCCTGGTGTTTTCCCTGGTTACCAGTGTTAGATTATGGGATAAACACCATGTTGCCTGCCCACAGAGCAGCAACAGTGGGAGGAAATCCAATTAATACCCTGTCCAACCTGTTCCCAGGCCCATTGCAGGAGCTGTCAGAGGCAGAGAGAAGCCCAGATTACAGGCTCAGAGGAGGAGATATCCTGGCTGGATTTCCCTGGGGCTGTCTTGGGAGACCTCCAGTACCACGGGCCATCAGAACAAGGCAGCTGGACCAGCTTTCCTGAGCACATCTGGCATGGATGTGCTGCTTTTGGCAGATGTCTGAGACCAGCTCCTGGGGGTCTGTGCTACAGCTACAATGGGGCTGTGGCACATCCAGATATCAGCAGCTAGGAAGACTGAGATCTGGGGGCGTGACTGGGCAGGCTGCAAGTCTGGGGCCACTCAGGTGGAAAATGTAGGAAATAATACTTCAGTATTTAGGAATAGCACAGCAAATCTCAGTGTCAGACCTGATGGGGGGAGAAAAAGGTGATTTTGCTCTCAGGCAAGCCTGATTTCATTGATTCAGCCTGTCCCTCATGGCCACATGCACACCAGCACCAAGGTGTGTGGCCAAGTGACCTGTCCAGCCGTCAGCGTGTGTCCAGATGGTCTGTTCAGGACACAGTGGGGATACAGGACACCAGTTCCTGGCTTCTCTCAAGTCTCCAGGGATGCAGTTAGGTTGGTGACCCTGTGCTGGCTTTGACTAGGTATTTCTGCACCCTTTGGGACTTGTCAGCGATGTGGTCTCAAACGCCTTGATTAATCTCAGCATCCCAGAGCACAAATGTTGCTCGTCTCCTGTGATGTCTCATGGCAGCCAGACAGTGGATGTGACAGATACACTTACTGGGTTTGTGCTCACTTTTAATAACAAAAGACATTTCCTCACAGAAAAAAATCATTTTCTCTTGTTTGGATATGGAGAAATACCTTAAAATTAGATGTTATTTTTGCTTTGTGAGTATTTTATTAGCAATGCTGCTGCACTGTTCAAGATTTTTTCCTGTTTTCAACTTCTTTGTTTTCAACTTCTCTCCCTCTCAGTCCAGGGGGATTTTGGATCACTTTTTGAGTGTATTGCTCAGCATTTGATTGTCTCAGCTCCTACCAAAGCAGAGCCATCAGTGTTCTGGGCTTGGCTAGTCCTCAAGCAGTGCATTTTGGCAGGTCCCACTTCAGTGGATCCAACTGCTGTTCAGATATAAAGGAGGAATTGACAGTGAGGATGGCATCTGTTGACATTACAGCTCTCCTCAGCCATCATTGTTTTCTGAGTGGCACTTTCATGGCACTGTCCCTCTCAGATCAGAGCAAGCCTTTCTCTGCGTAAGTGACCTATAAATCCAGGCCTGATGTGGAAAGCTGTCTCTGGTAGGTAATCTCAATTATAAACCACACAGCCTCTTGAAAAGATCAGCTTAAAAACATTTGACAAGTATAGCTGGAAACCCAATTCCTTCTCTAAAGGCTAAACTTCTGAACTTCAGATAATTACTACTCTTCTCCTCCCTTTGATGGCATCTCCTATCTTAAGCTGTAGAAACAGTATGTAGGTGCTTTCAAGTTTAAAATAAGTGAACATCTCTTGGTGTGGCTGTGAGTTAAAAAATACCATCTTTATGTTTCCAGATGAAGAACCCGAAGCAGAAGAGCTGGAGGTATGTGTTTCCATTTGGTGGGTGAGGCACCAGCAGAGCTGAGGGCAGCAGTCAGTGCCAGGGTCTTGTCACACAGCAGCTCAGAACAGAGAAACTGGTGCTTTTGAGGGTGGTAAAACACTGGCACAGGTTGCCCAGAGAGGTGGCGGATAGCTCATCTCTGGGAACTTTCAAGGTCAGGTTGGACAGGGCTCTGAGCAACCTGATCTAGTTGAAGATGTCCCTACTCATTGCAGGGGGGTTGGACTAGATAACATTTAAAATATCCCTTCCAACACAAACTACTCTATGCTTCTATGGGTATGAAAGAAGGGGATAAGACCCTGGTTTGGGACATGGCTCTACCCTCCCTGTGCTGCTGGGTGGTTGCATGTTCAGTAGCCACAAATGAGTGTACCAGCCACATACTGTGGAGCAGGATAGACCCAGAGGTGGGTGATGGGATGAAGCACAGCTGCCTTTTGCACCTTGTTGCTGGGCTGGAGCTGTGAGCTCGGTGTGGGGATGGTGGCATGGGTGCTGCCCCAGTGTCTTTGACACTCGGTGCTGCAGGGTCCTAGTAGGGACAGTCCTCCATCCCCCCCGGGGTAGCTGGAGGGTGGCCACGGCTGGGTGGCAGAGGCAGGCTGGTGTGTCCTGTAGAGCAGCAGGCAGCAGATGGCAGTGTCGCCCTGCCAGAACCTCAGGATGCAGGTGGATGCTTGCTGAGCTGAGAGCTTGGGGACAGGGGATACAAGAGACCCCCTCGGCAGTGGGTCCAGCTCATTGAGCAGAAGCCAGAGGGTTTCAGGAAGCATTGAGTGTCTGGTGGAGATGCTCCTTGGCCCCGCATTGTGTGACCTCCCACTCCCCACGGAGCACCCAGACAGGAGAGGTGAGCAAGGGGGCAGGTAGGGCCACCTGTTTCTGTCTGCTGCCCTCCATTCTGCCTGGCAGAGGCTGCTGTGAAGCTGCCCACACAGTCCTGGTCACAGTTGGAGTAGCCTCAGATGAAAAATAGCCCACACTGGCTCTTGCCAGGCCCTGGGATGGGATGATTTTGACAGCTGGGGAAAAGGAGGCAGTGAGCAGCACCTGTGAAAGGGTACTGGAGACACCATGCACTTGGTCAGCTGTCGTTTTCCAGCGGTGGGGGGAAACTGTTCCCACAGCTGAGCCTTGGCATGGCTGGGACATGGGCTTTGGCAGGGTGTTGTGCTTCCTCTCCCCAACTCGCTGTGGTGCCAGTGGGCATTTTCCCAGGACAGCAGGCTTGAATGGTCACAGCCCTTCCCTGTGTTCAGGGACTGCTCCTGTGCCCCACAGAGCCCCAGTGGGATGGAAAGCTGGGCTGTTTCCTGTCACTGTCTGGCTTGGTGTCTCAGGGCCACCTCTGAGACTTTGTGCTGTTCACTCTCTATCTGATGGGAGCAGAGCCAGCACTGGAAACGTTCTCTTCTCCTTTTCTCCAAGGAGCTCCATCCCATCTTTTATCAGGCAAGGCTGCTGAGCTCAGGGAAATGGGAGCTGTTTGCCTGCTTGGGGCATGCTCCTGAAGAGTGGCTGTGGGCTTTGTTGACTTCTCCAAGGTAACAACATACCGGTGGCTGCATCAGTGGCACAAAAAACAGGGCTGATTGTGGCTGAGGGTGCAGGTGGGAGCTCTGAGTACTGCCACTGCAAGTACCGTCAGCAACCAAGGCACCTCATCACAGGGCTGTGAAGTAGAGGCCAGAAGGTATTAAGAAATAATTTTGACTTGTCAAAAAGGGGTAGTGTGGGTCCCCTTGGCCTTCCCATTGCCCAGATTCAGGACATTTAATCCTGGTTTGGAACAAAGCTGTTTCTCAGGGAGCCAGGCACTAAATCTCTCATCCTCTGCTCCCCAAGCAGCAAGGCTTTGAATCAGCACAGGATCATGCTGGTGCTAAAAAACAAATAAATTTCTTTCATCTGAGCACTCCTGATTCAGCATTTCTTCTGTCAGCACTTTGCAGTGGGTGTGAGATAGCACAAAGGTACAGTGTGCAGAGGGGAGCCCGTCACCCTGGCCGGGTACACCCACGTGAGGTGCAGTCACAGAGATACTGGTTGTGCACTCTCAGAACATGTGGGCCAGAGGTGGGCTTGGCAAAAGGATATGTGGGTCATGGACACCATGTGATGTCCTCGTGGTGCCCTTCTCCCCAGCCTTCAGCTGCATCCCTTGCTCTGTTCTAGAAAATGTGAGCACCTTGAAAGGTGCTGAGTTTGGGATGCTCCTTAAGAAAATGTAGTCTCTATGCCAGAAGCATCAGATCTGTGTGGCCTGAGCTTAATTTCTTCAGGAGAAGAATTCGTGTGTCTGTTTTCTTTTTGCATTTACCTAAAACGTAATTTTTGTCATCAGTTAATCAGCAGCCAGGCTCTGCTGCAGGGCAGCTGTGTTTTGAGGGCAGGAGAAGTGTTCTGGGCTGTAACATTCATGAAACATCACAAATAGTGCTTATGGGAAGGAGGTCAGACTGAATGAGAAGTCCTGAGAGAGCCACTGAGTTTTTTGTTCTGGCCTCTGCAGTGATGCTGTGTGTGGTTTCATGTGCTTCTCCCCTCTGGAATTATGTTTTAGTTTCCAGGAGAGCCTTGACTTCACACATCAGCCCTTAGCTCAGTCACTTATCTCAGTTGGAGGAGCTCCAAGGAGACCAAGGCACAGTGTGAAGGTGCAGAGGTCTCCTCTGTCCCCGAGGATGGTAAGTGTGGTATGTAACAAGTGGGGACTGATGACAGAGAGGACATGTGGGTACCTAGAGAAGGGAACTGACACAATGCTTAAAAAGCCATGTCTAGAAACAAGGAAGAAGGAAACCCTGCCTTGGAATCCAGTGCAAACTGAGACAGATCCTTTTTCACTTGCTCTATGTCCTGATCACTTAGAATTCTTGGAAAAATTAATGGCAATGGAAATGAAATCAAACCTGAAATGCATGGCATCTTTGCAGGGACCTTCCCTGGCAGTGGAGATAAGGAATGTGCAGTCTTTGCAGTCAGGAGAAAGAGCTGATTTCAGGCCAGGACCAGGGGATGACTATCAGGTTGGACATTGCTTGTGCCACGTAAACCTGCTGGGGCTCAGGTTGCTGCCAGTGTTATAAACCCCTATCACTCCTTAGATGCAAACAAGCCTTATCTCCTAAAGTGAATCTTACAAACCAGGAGTGGACTTTGCTGCCTGTATTGTGACCTTTAAACCTCACTCGAAGTTTTTCACCCTCAGATGCATTGGGGAGTGTTTGACAGGGTGAAGGAAAAGGAAAAAAAAGTGATTTCTTCCAGTGTGAGCTGCTCTGAGCTGTGGCTGTCCTGCCAGCTCCATGGCTGGACACTGCTTCAGGAGCAATTCCAGGTTTGATTTGATGCAATTGTGGGGATCCAGAGGCTCTGCCAGCTCCAGCCAAACCAGTTTGGATGCTCTCTCAGTAATTCACTGAGGTCCTGGTATGGGTGATGCCTCCATTTCACACCTGATTTGTGCCATTCCTAGAAAGAGTTTTCTGCTCCCTTGGACAGTTTGGATCACCAGCCTGTCCTCCCCATGTGTCTGCTTCCCTCCACTTTTTCAAGATGAAGCAGCCCATTTCTCTTGGTCAAGGGGAAAGGGAACATTATTTTGTCTCCCACACTGGCTCCTTGTCCCTTAATGCTGTGCCCATCTTGCCAGGCTGTTCCCCCCTCCTCATTGCTTGGGGGACAAGAGCATTGCTCAGTCTACTGAGTGGGTCTGCAGAGGGTAGGGAAGATCTTAGAATCATAGAATGGTTTGGGCTGGAATGGGTATTAAAGATCATCTAGTTCCAACCCCTGATCCCACCCACTAGACCAAGTTGTTCCAACCCCATCCAACCAGGCCTGGAATAGCTTCAGGGATGGGACATCCACAGCTTCTCTGGGCAACCTGTCCTAGATGTCCTGGCTTCTTCAGGTGTAGTTGTATTCTGTGTGAATATAACTTAGGTGTAGAGTTAGCTGATGGAACCCACTTGGGCCTCTTCTACCAGCTCAGCTTCTCAAGCAGCTCCAAGAGCTGTGATAAATGAGGCAGCTCATTAGCAGAGAGGAATGTACTGTCCCTCTCTTGCTTGCAGGGAGGCTGGAGGCTTGGCTGTCCCTTCAGAGGTTTGCAAAGCTGCTGAGCCCTGGATGCTGCTCCTTCCAGCATCTCCCTCGGCAGCTGGATCAGCAGAGGGCACTGCATGTCTATGCTTGGTCCACCTGAGAAGGGAGGGAACGTCTTTTCCACCACTCCAACTCCAGGCATGAAACACCAGCATTTGCTCACTGACTACCAAACCTCTCCCCCAGCACCTTGCCAAAGAGCCCTACGCTGCAGGGCCACCTCCCTGATGGAAAGATTGGGTCTGATGAAGGAAATCAGGAGGCGCTTGGTGAAACAACGGGAAACTTTAGATCAAACGGCAGGAAATCCGCCCTCAGGCAGCACAGAAGAACTGTGCTGTGGAAAGCTCTGGTCTGGCAAGAGGTCATCCAAGACAAACAGGCAGCTGCCTTCTGGGTGGACTGGCTGATGGGCAGGATGGGTGAGAGCTGGGGATCTAAGCAGGCAAAGCCATAAAAGCAATTTGGCTTTGTGCTCCACTGTGGTCACTGCAGGTGGTCAGGGAAGAGCTCCCCCCATGTCATGCAAGAGCAGAAGGAGCATTTCCCACTATAGCCAGAGATGAATACTTATATGTGGATATTTAACAGGGTGTTTACCAGCCTGAGTGGCATCAGCGTGGTCCCACCTGGATTTGAGGCAGATTGTTTCCTCCTTGGTGAGGTGGGCTGCTTGGACAGGCTTTGGGCTCTTACAAGGAGAGTATTTATGCGCAAACATGGAAAAGTCCCAAAGTGGATGTTCCCATGATGCCGTGGAAGTAGGTGCTTGCTGGAGTGAACCGGGAGCTGTGTGTTACCTCTGGCATTGCTGTAGCACAGCAGGTTTTTGAGGCAGTAGTGACTTCTCCTCAAGGGAGGTCTCTCTGGCTGCAGAAGCAACAATAAAGATCAAAGGCTCATGAATTTTCATGGATGGCATGTCGTGCTGTCTTTCATAGGGGAGGAAGGGAGAGTGATTGAATTCTGGAGTGTTTCCTCTTGGATTTTTTCACTGGTTGAAATTAGGGCTTGTCTGAGAGCTCTTGCCTTGGATAGTGAATTGGCAGCACCTGAGTGACCACCCTATAGGCCTCATCTACCTGTCTGGTTCCTGCAGGGCAGAAGTTACAGCTGAAACTGTGTGAACCTCAAAACAGGAGAGCAGGCTTGTGCACCTCCAGGTGGTACCTGTGGGTTGAGCAAACCAAAGGTTTCACTCAAATATAAGCTGATGTATTTCTAGGCAGTAGAAGTGATTGCTGCATGGGAACTTGCCTTGGAGTGCAGTTGTTGACTGAAACCTTTATCAAGAGAGTGAAGGTGATTTTCTAGAATTGTTGATGTCCTCAGGAGATAGCTTTCGTGGAGGCTTTCCAAGACACGGCAGTCTCAGCTAGTGCCCTTTGACAGCAGCAAAGATAAAAATATATAAACCTCCTGTTCAGGAAATCTCCCTCTTCTTGAGCAGTTTTCTTGAGATTAGCCTGTAGTCTGCTGCTCCTGAGGCTCTGTCCCCAGAATGAGCAACTGGGCATTCACACAAGCCCTAATCATCCAGGAGAATTCTCTCTGACTTGTCTCTCCTCGCCCACTTGGAGCAAGAGCATGTGTGAAGGTGTCTGAGCTCTGCACAAGTGCAAGAAAGCATTGAAGTGAAGCTGGTTGATCTGCTCTGACTCTGCTAGCAGAGGGATGGATTTCATCCTATTCAGGCTACCTAAATAAGTCACTGTTGCTCAGGAGTGGTAAGAAAGAAGTGCTAAAACCATGTTCCCTGGCATGATAATGCCTGAAACAGCAGTGTGCATATGTAGGACTATAAAGGAGCTGGGAAATTATGACAGCCTAGCCATGAGTATGCTGATGAACCTACTGGAGTCCCAGCCACAATATCAGCTCACTCCCTGTGGCAAAGCATCAGACCCAAAAGGGAGAGATGTCTGTAGGTAGGACCAGCTGGGAGCTTGAGACTGCACAGACCTGATATAAGAAAGGCCTGTGGCAGTGCCAGTCAGTAAAGATGGAATGAAAGGTGAGCTCCAGTGAGCTCTGGATTGTGTCCATCCTGTAGATGGAATCATAGAATCATTTTAGTTAGAAAAGATCTTTAAGATTGTCAAGTCTAACTGTTAACCCAGCACTGCCAAGGCCACCACTAAACCATGTCCCCAAAAGTTACATCTACATGTCTATTAAATACCTCTGGGGATGGTGATCACCTCTTCCCTGGCAGCCTGTTTTAATCCCTGACAACCCTTTTGATGAAGATATTTTTCCTAATATTCACCCTAAACCTCCCTTGGTGCAAGTTGAGGCTACTTCTTTTTTGTCCTATTCCTTATTACCCGGCAGAAGAGACTAATCCGCACCTGGCTACACTCTCCTTTCAGGGAATTGTAGCGAGCAAGAGAGTCCTCCTGAGCCTCCTTTTCTCCAGGCTGAGTCACCCCAGCTCCCCTAGCTGTTCCTCATAGGACATGTGCTCCAGAGCCTTCCCCAGCTTTGTTGCCCTTGTCTGGACATGCTCCAGGACCTCAATATCTTTCTTGTTGTGAGGAACCCAGAACTGGATACAGGATTCAAGGTGCTGTCTCACCAGTGCCGAATACCTGGGGACAGTCACTGCCCTGGTCCTGCTGGCTACACTATTGCTGGTACAAGCCAGGATGCCATTGGCCTTCTTGGCCATCCAGGCACATGCTGGATCTTGTTTAGCTGCTGTCAACCAACATCCCAAGGTCCTACACCCCAGCAGATTGGATCAACGCTCCCATCAACATCGTGGCATCTGCAAACTGACTGAGGATGCTCATCTCCCACAGCTCCTCCTGGAAGAGGAAGCTGGTCTTGCCAGATTAGTCTTGGGATGAAGTTTCAGAAGCTTTCCTTGGATAGAGTGTTGGGAAAAGTCCTGGACTTTTGGACTTAGACTCCTTTACCTGATGAATGCAGATGAGACCTGCTCATCACAGGCTGGTACTAATGCTTCCAGAAACCAGTTGTGCTTTGTCTTCAAAACAGGTTGGTTTGGGGTATTTTGTGTCCACTGGTCCCCTTAGGAGACTGCCTTGGGAGCCTTCCCTCTCAACTGTTAGGAATCTTCTACAAATTTCGAGCACAAACATATCCATGTCTGGCTTTTTCCTCATTTGTTCTTCAGCCAGAGGACGGTGCTGGCACAAACAGCTCTTCTCCCTGCCTGTGCTCTTCGATGTTGATTTGAAATAGTCTTTCTTTGGCCTTGGGTTTCAGAGGGATGCATTTCAAAACCAGAAATAAATGGGCTTGAAATATTTCCCATAATTTTGCAAGATCTCGACCCTCTGATAGCCAGATTAGAAGAATGATAACAACAATATCAGCATTCAGGCTGGAACAACTATTGTTAAATAGACATCACTGTAAAGCCAGTACTTCTTGTTTACAATTGAATTCATGAATTTTTAGATATTAATGTATGAGGGATTGAGTAAACAACCATTGTGCCTCTAAGGAATGAGTCCCAGGCTGTCCTGAGCTGGAATACTTTGTACTTTCCTGATTGCCTTCCAAGAATTTCAAATTACTTGGTAAGAGAAAAACAAGCCGGCTTCACGAGATGTTTGCAAGGTCCTTGGGATTGACTTAGTTCCTCTGTGCTGTGCTGTGGCTGGTTTTGGGGCAGAGCTCTGTGGCTGGGTACTGTGGAATTCTGAACACCTCGGTGTTCATGGAGAGGTGGGAACTAATCCATGAAAAATAAACCACTCAGGTCAGGAGGGTCAGTGTGGGTGTGTTAAAACCCTGCTGTAGTGCACAGGTCTGCAACTGGCATGCAGCCCTGGCAGTCTCTGTTCCCAGTGTGATGGACACAGAGACATCATGGTCACTGGCCCAGAAACCCTGTGGCTGCCACGGAGAAGGAGAGGTGAAGGGACAAGTGGGAAGTCACACAGCAGGTCAGGGCAAGAGCCAACAAGAAAAGGACTCTGCTTACCCAATTCACACAGCTTTCAGGAGCATTTAGGCATGGGTCCACAGGAACAGCCCCCAGGGATTAAGTGGCAAAGGGACATGTGGCCAGTGTATGTCCCCTGTTCCATGGAGAGACCATGCCACGCTCTCCAGGGAAGCTGTGGACCATGTTATTCATGGGCTCTCCAGACTTATCAGGTTGTTCCTGAGCATGGTGGCCCTGACACCACAGGCTGTGGAGCACTAGGAAATTGTCCCTCTCTGCCAGCCCAGACAGCCCTGTCTTGGGCATCATGGCCAGCACTTCAGTAAAACAGGCAGGATGGGTCCTTCACTACCTGGCTTGCTCTTGGGTTTGGTTTCCAAACCTGCAGCCTGGAGCTGTGGAAGGAGTCATGAATTCGGGTTACCAAACCATCTGCTGGCTGCATTTTAAAAAGCAATTAAAGCAAAATTGTTTCCAGCCCTTCTGCTTGCAAGATGTAGTCTGAAGAGAGAAAGGCAAGCCAGGATTTGCCCAATCCTGCCACAGCTCTGAATATGAGTTAATGCGATTTAATTCCTCTGCTGTGCATGCTGGAAAGTGAGGAATTCCCTATGGAGGGCTCAGGGAGCATGCAGGTAAACAGCACTGCTGTGCTATTAGGTTTAAATTATGGTGAAACCCAGGAAAATGGCATTTTCAGACTTCTTATACTGCTTTTAATTGCAAAATATTAAACAGAGTTAAAAGACGTAGGAAGTAAGGATACTTTTAAATGATAGAGGATGATAGCCTGTTGCTGAAGACTGATGGACGGCAGGTCTAGGATGGTCTGAGGAGTTGCTCCTGGGTGTCCCACAGGGCTGGGGGACTGCTTAGTATTAGGGTGTGGGGGAATAAGGCTTGAGGGCATGCCCAAAAGAGCTGGGGAAATTAGTCCTCATAACCCAGGCAGGGCACATGTTTGGGAACACTCTTAAGGCCTTGGGACTGCTTGACAGCCAAAGATGACAGGATCAAGACACCCTTACAGAAAGCAGGGACGATTTGCCCTGGTGCTTAAGGCTGTGCTTGATGGAGAGGATGCACACTTGGGCCCATGGTGACAAATCTGTGATGCTCTGGCAGCAAAGCAGAGGGAGGTGAGATCTGGGCCAAAGCACCTCCTTTTTTCAAGCAGGAGAAAGTAATATGACCCAGTTCACAGTCCTGAAGAGTGTGGGTTGAGATCAATCATGGAATCCTAGAATGGTTTGGATTGGAAGGGACATTAAAACACACCCAGTTCCAAACATCCCTGCCATGGGCAGGGATCCTTTCCACTATCCCAGGTTGCTCCAAGCCCCATCCACTCTGGCCTTGAACACTTTCAGGGATGGGGCAGCCACAGCTTCTCTGGGCAACCTGTGCCAGGGCCTCACCACCCTCACAAGGAAGAATTTCTTCTGTATATCTAGTCTAAACTTACTCTTTTTCAGTTTGAAGCCATTGTTCCTTGTCCTATCACTACAGTTCCTGATGAAGAGTCTCTCTCTGGCTTCCCTATAGGCCCCTTCACACTCTGGAAGGTGCTGTGAGGTCTCCACACAATCCTCTCTTCTCCAGGCTGGACAGTCCAAACTTTCTCAACCTGTCTTCATAGGGGAGGTGCTCCAGTCCCCTTATCAACTTCATGGTCCTCCTCTGGACTGACTTGCTCCAACAGTTCCATGTCCTCCTTATATTGGGGCCACCAGAACTGTTGAGATGAATTTAAATGATGGCAGCTTGTGGTGTTCTATTGACTCTGGGACTGCGGGATGCTATGGGGACATCCTGGCTTGGGTGTCACCCACCCCCCATGGCCTGCCATGCCAACAACCTGCTGATTGTGAATCAAGGGGCTACCCAGGTCTTACGTCTTATGTGACAAGGATCAAAAAACAACCCCAACCATCTGGCAAGGAGGCAGCAGAGAGGTCTTCACTGACGAGTGGAGTGGGTAGCACAACTTCAGGGTCCTGGAAGGGGCTCTGCTGGGGCAACTGCTTGGTTTACAAGAAAAAAGCCCCAAGCACAGCACTGGGCAGTGCTGAGGGCTTATGTAAGAGCTGGCAGTGGGGCCAGTGGTGCGGAAACCCAGCAGGGCGCAATCGCCTTTGATTTTCTCCTGTTTGCTCAGCAGCTTTCATGCGGCGGGGGAGCAGGGCAAGGACGCGAGATTCCTGCACACTGAACTCCCCTGTTTCTCTCGGCAGGATAAACAGGACATAAAACAAAGCCCTGAGCCAGCCCTCGCCTCGGAGGCAGTGTGCTGCCAAACCCCCCGTGGGACAGCCTGTCCCCCCCCTGTGTTCCCTGTGGAGCAGCCACCCCATTCAGAGTGGCATGGCCTGAAAGGCAGGAGGTTATGGGAGCCCACCCAGGGGGGTTTTTGGGAGCTGTGGCAGTTTTGATGGATGAGTGAGGGCTGCCCTGTGGCATTAGTGTGCAGGAAAAAGGGGGCAAAGCTCCCTGACAGGACTCAGATGGCAAGTCCAATGAAGCAAGATGAGCTCTCCAAAAATGACACCAGGCTGGACACTGTGTAGCCATTATTTTGGCTGGGTGTCACCTGCCCAGCTGTCCCACAAGACACAATCCCAGGCAGTGGGACCAAGTTGTCTCTGACCAACCATGGGATGCAGCAGGACAAGGAGGGAGTCAAACTCTGTTCCTCTCTGCAATGGACTCTGTCTGAGTGTTCCAATGCTCCCTTAAAACTAGGCTGCTTTATTTATAACTTCCCCTAAGGAACTTCCCTACTGTCTTGCCCACATGCTAGATCCCTCCCAGTGACAGAGGGTGATGGAGCTGATCTCGGCACTTTCCTAACACGGTATTAGCTAAGCTGTCTTCTCAGAGACATGCCAATCCAAGCTCGTGTCAGCTCCCCTAAATTTCCACAGCACCACAATTTCACCACCACTGGCCTGCTGCAGGGTCAGGTGAGAAGGAAGGGGTGGCAAACGCTTGCTGTTGGAGTTTGCAACACAAGAGGTTCGAGTTCGGTTTGCTTTAGAACAAAGTGTCCCCTAACCAATCATTTGGCTGGGAAAAAGCATTGGCCAAGTTGCAAGGATGTAGCAAAACTCATCAGAAACACTATTGCTGCTAAAGGAACACTAAAGAGGATGGTTTGCTGCTGTGCCTCTGTCCTGGTTGTCTATCCTGCCAGCCATGGTGGGCAGCAAGCTCCCCTCTATTCCAGGCTGGTGAGTTATCCCAAATTGCTCTGCTCCAGCCCTGCCACATTCCTTGATGCTGCTGTGTGCGATGGCATTGCTGATTTCTGCTCCCCCAAGGAAGAGCTGGGAGAGGGAAAAACCAAGTGGGCAGAAAACTGTTTTCCTGTCTGGGATCTGGCAACTATGAGTCACACGCATTTTAACCCATTGGAAATGCAGAGGTAGGAAAGGTAGATGTTGCCCTGAGGAGCAGCATGTCTGGTACCTGCTCTGGCTGCTGGTGGGTAGGTGCTGGACACCCCTGCATGTCCCTGTGCTGTGCTTTTCCAAAACCTTTGGGATCTTGGTGGCAGGAAAGATGCAAACCCTAGGACCGCTTATCCAAACCTCCTGACCTGGGGTTTTGTGAGAGCTGTCTTTCTCATAGGATTCCCACTCCAGGCTTGATGGGTTGGAAATACTGCAAGAGCAGCCCTTTTTCTGTTTTGTTTTGGTTTTTATTTTCCCCTGTTTGTGTCTTTCCACTTCTGTCTCTAGCCAAGGCAAGTAGTATCTAGCCATGGGCACAGATACGTTCCACTAGACCAGGTTACTCCAAGCCCTGTCCAACCTGGCCTTGGACACTTCCAGGGACGGGGCAGCCACAGCTTCTCTGGGCAACCTGTACCAGGGCCTCACCATCCTCACAGTAAAGATTTTCTTCCTAATTACTAATCTAGCCCTGCCCTCTGTCGGTTTAAAGCCATTCCCCATTGTCCTGTCACTCCATGCTCTTGTCTAGAGTCCCTCAACAACCTTTTCAGAAGCCCCCTTTCCATAATGGAAGGTACTGGAAGATTCATGGACTCAAAGCCAGTATTATGGCTCCAACTCTTACACCCTGTCCTCTGCTCTTGCATTGATGATGGATCACCATGGGAGAGGTGAGGAGGGTCTACACATGGGGTGTACACAGGGCTTGACATCCACCCCTTCCCACCCCAGCATCCAGCTCTCCCTGCCCCTGCTCTGAGCAGCAATATGGGCTCCAGCTGCACGAGCTGAAAAGGCTCAAGCTCTCAAAAAGCAGTGCAAGATCAAAGCTTTCTAAACACTCGGGGCATTTGGCCTGGGAGGTTTTGTTCCGACTATTTATAGCAGTTGGGGCCAAGCGAGTTCACAGTTGGAGGCAAACTTTTCCAAAGCTGGGGGCCATTTGGATGAGGGAGGGGGAAAGGGAGTTCAGCCAGGCCTGTTTCCAGCAAACGTTGATTCTTTCCCTTAGGTATGTGTTGCTATCCATGACACACTAACAACAGCTCCGCACACAAGTGCCTGGCTGGGCCTGTAAAGATTGTAACAAAAACGTGAATTGTCTGGAAAAGAGAACATGAAATAGAGAAAGTTTCCAAACAGCAAAACTGTAGCATTTGAAAGTGAAAACTTTTCCTTACCAGCTTGTTTTCATCCTCCAGCCAACATCTTTCAATTACAAATACCCTGAGATTGTTTTCCAGGGGAAAGCTGGCAATGATTTTAGGGCAGAAAGACCAAATGATGGGTTTCTGAAGCATATGCCATGCCTAGAAATGGAGATCAGAGGCCTTTTTATGTTCAAGGTGAATTTCTTTGTGCTCTTCCTAAAGAGCGTGTCATTTTTCTGTGCTGCTCCCTTACAGGCAAAGCCAGGCTTAAACTCTGAGCAAGCAAACCAATGTGACACCCTTGAAATCATGTTACCCTTAAAGCTACAGCCCTTGCAGAGCACAAAGGGAGAGCTGTGGTTTTCCTGTCTGCCAAGTGAATTATGCTCACAACGATGTTTAATTGTGAGAAGCATGAGCAGCATGTTTTAGATACACACTGCTTTTTTGCTCTTGATTTAAGGCATTCAGTACAGGTTATAAAAATATCCCCCTATTTACCAGTAGCTTCCCAGACATGCTCAGCATCTCTGAGCTTCCTTCTCCCTAGGAAAAGAGTGCAATTAGGTTGGCAGGTAATTATAATCAGCCTAATGAGTGGATGGCCCCAGGGAGGTGGGTTTGGGCAACTGGGTGGTGTCTGGCCCAAGTGGGCTGTTATGAGGAGTCATGTTATGCTCTTACCCAGCAAGGGTAGTATGGAATTTCTCCATGCTGTAGGAACTGGGTGCTGCAGCAATAAACAGCCCAAGCCTACTATGTGTGTGCCTTGAGTTGTTTTCAGAGAGAAATTCCATAGCTGGAAGATTTTCTTTCCTAGAATCATAGAATGGTTTGGGTTGGAAGGGACCTTAAAGATCATCTAGTCCAGTGCTCCTGCCATGAGCAGGGACACCTCCCACTAGACCAGGTTGCTCAATGCCCCATCCAGCCTAGCCTAGATCTCTGACATCCCCACCAGAGCCTGGTTGTGCTGCAGAGGATGCCTGTTCTTGCTGTGGATTGCTGGACTGCATTGAAGGAGACAAAGTGTTCTCCTTCAGGGAAGGCTGCAAAATCCCCAACAGATTTTGAAGAACAAAATGTTTTTTATGTGTTTGGAGATGGAGGTGGGTCTGGACTGACTGCTTATCAGGTGGCCATAACTGGTGTTGCAAGGGGCATTGACAAGCAGATGGGAAGGTTTCCCTTGAAGCTACCCAGATATCAGCCTCAGGGCCTGTCTTGTTTCATGATTATGTGAATGACACAAAAAACTAGAAGAGCAATGTTGAGATGTGTGAATGAGGCACAGCTGAGGGGGTATGAACAGTATTGGAAGTTACAGGTGTTACCAAAAGGTAATGGTAATTGGGTGACCAGGAATAGAGGAGCAACAACAATATGAAGCTCAGCAATATGAAACACAAAGTCTTTGAGCTTGAGAAGCAACAACATATTGCTAAGATTTTTTTTTTTTTTTTTTTTTTTTTTTTGCATTTTATGGGGGTACCAAAGCAGAGCTTCTGACTATCTATTTATCTCACAGTGCCTGTGAGCCACTGCCTGAATGTTGTCATGCAAGAGGTAGATGCACTCTTAGAGGATTTGGATGACAAAACCTCTCTGTTGACCTTAAAACCCTCAGGGCAAGGGCCTCCAAGACCTCTGCTGGAACAGCAGATACAAATCTGATCATCCTTCCCTAGAAAATGTTAAGAGTGGAGCAAGTACAAAGCAAATCTACTGTCCTGGTTGCACCACAGGTGAATTTGTTGTGAGAGTCAGATATGTCCCTCTTCCATTTGTTTTTTTTCAACATGGCAGAGACAGGCTCTGAGCCCAGTTTCCACCTCTACCCAGCAGAAGAAAATGTTCGTCTCATTTTTGCCTCCTAATGATGATGAACATCATCATTCATCTCTTGTTTTGTACATGTTTTCTATGAAAGACCCTTCTTGTGCTCGCTACCAATGTTCCCAATTCTTGATTTGGAAAGGGTACACTGGCCAACTGGGCTGCCACTCAGTTTGCTGAGGGGCTGTGTGTTCTGCAATTAACAGACAAAATGCCCACCATTGTAGATGGAAAGAAGTTTTAATTAAAATCCCTTGGTACGGGTTTTGGGCAGACTGTGGAGTGAATGGGAAGAGGGCAGAAGGGCCAGGTCAGTGACTTGGGTCAGCCTAGGAGAGTGTCCACTGAGCTGAGACTAAACACAAGGAAGGACCCGGTTTATAATTGCATTAGTTTTATGTTTTTTTCCCTTGAGTGATCTGCCCAACAGACAATTCCAAGCCAACAGGAGCACAGATACTGCCAACCAAAAGTTGGGATAGGTCCACAGGTAGTTTGAGTCCTAATGAGGAATCATGAATGGAGGCTCACATCTACAAGTGAAAAACACCTCACTCCCTTCTCTAATGAGCATGGCTCTCCAAATCCTTTTGTCTTGGGTTTTGCTTGGGTTTCAGAGGTGCCCAAGGGCTGCATCTTCCAGGATGACCTCCAAGCTGCTGCCACCTACCCCATCTTCTCTCAGATAGCCAGGGCAGACATGCAGGGTGTTCATGATGGCATGGATAAGCAAAGTCTTTGGAAGGTGAGATACCTACTTTGGGGCACGTGGAGTGGTCTGGTCAGTGTCCCCTGAGTGAAAGTTGCCCTCCATGTGCTTGCCGGTGATGTGCTGGGCTCTGGACAAACAGACACATTGGTGTGTGGTGTTCCCTGTCAATGCTGTAACCACAGGTGTTACTCTAATGACAGAGTGAATGCTCCTCCCCATGCCAAAGGGCATTAACTAAAGCAAACATCACATAATAAGCACCAGGAAACTGGAACCAGGATGGGTTTCCTGATTGTTTGCATGGAGAAAGTCCCACTTGCTTTCAGGGTAGCCAGCCCTGTGGGCCTATGGATATTCCCTCTGCTTGGGACAAGGTGATGAACTTTCTAGTTTGCACACTAATAGGCAAGCAAAATTAAGAAATGTAGAACACTAAACGGGTGTTAGCCCCACAACTTGTCACCTGAGGTCCAGCACAAGCATCCTACCAATCCGTGTTACCCCTTGACAAGGCACCAGGGCCCTGAAGGCAGGTAGATGTTCTTATAAACATTACTCCAAAATCTCTTTTTATTTTCTAAGATTGCCAAGGTAATTTGAGGGAGGGATTGTACCTTCCCCCCCTGCCCCGGCCCCCTTGGTTCCATGCACTAAGCATTGATTCCTCCACCTTTCCTTCAGACTTTTACCAGCAGTACCCCAGACCTTCACACAGAAGGGGCATCTGGCAGAAGCTGCTGGTAAAGGTCTTGGACACTGGCCTGAAGAAATCAATTTGCTTTTGAATGTTTTAAGGAAAAGAAATTATTTTCTGCTGCCATTTAAAGTTTTTTCTCCTGCTTTTGGGATTAATTTTGTACTGTCAAGCTGCGTGGGAGTGCTGAGCGGCTTTGGAATTTCTCAGTCTCCTGTTGGAAATGGACGAGACATTGACAAGGCGAACCCAGGCTACACCTGCACGTGGCTGCAATGGGTACGGGTGCCCAGGGTGCCCCTGCCCAGCACCCATCCTGCAGGCAGGGAGGGAGGCGGGCAGTTTGGGTGGATGGGGCTGGAAATGGGGAGATCCTCGGCAGTAAAGCAGAAGGGGGGCTCCAGGGACTGGTCAGAGTGGGCTTCAGGGCTGGGTGGAACACCCCGCTGGGCTTAGTTTAGCCCTGTGCTGGGCCAGCCACCTTGGATGAAATTAGCATTTAGGGGCAGTAGCAGGGTGGTGGTTTTTTTTACTGTCCCCCTAGAAAAATGCCACTTTTACTGCCCAAGTGTAGCAGACAAAGGGGTTGGCTGCGTTTTCCCCTCTCCTTTCAATCCCATTTCTTCACGGTGACATTTTCTTCTTCCAGACCCCATTCCTTTTTTTAAAAAAAAACCCCCAAACCTCTTTCCCCCCTCCTGTTTCCTCTCCCTCCCCCCCAAGTATCCTCCCTGGGGCACAGCCCCTGCTCCTTTCCCGGGGTCCCCCAGTCCTGGCAGGGTGCCGGGGAGGTGCCAAGGCGCGCAGAGGGGCAATGCCAGCGCTTCCTGCTCCCTCCCTGCCAGCACAATGGGGATATTCAGGCGGGCACCGCGTAGCCCAGCACCAACTCAGCGCCAGAGAACCCCCCCGTCCATCCCTGTGCCCCCCTATCGCTGTCGCCCAAATAGCAGCATGAGACAGAAAGCAGCTGACGCCGTGTCCCAGCGCGCCGGCGGAGGCGAACTGGAATCCAGCATCACAAAACAAGCCCTATGCACGCTCCCCTCCTGACGCAGGCGCGTGTGCCTGTGCCCTCCTCCCTCCGTCCCCCCCAAAATCTCCAAGTCTGCCCAGTAACACCAAACTGGGCTCCCTTTCCCACCCCACCACGGCCAATCCGCGCGTTGCCAACAAGCCAGGGCCTCCGTCGCGGAGATGCGAGGGGCAGGAGCTGCTGGAGCTGCAGGAACGGCATGTTTTCCTTCTCCCCTTCTTCCTCCGGAGCCGCTTGTTTTTTAACTCGGGGGCCGGAGGAGAGGCGTGGGTTGGAGCTTGGAGGCAGCTCTCGTCCTTTCTCAGTAACACAGAACACCCTCAAAAACATAAGACGAGATTTCATCGCTGCTCAAGGGAGCCTTGTTCTTAATCACGGGAAGATCAGCGGTTTTTTGGAGGTGGGACGAAGGAGAAAGGAGAGGGGGGGCAACGCAGGAAAAGCAGGGCTTCGTTCTCCCTGGGTCCAGGCAGATCTCTTCAGGCTTTCCTGCCTGCTCCGAGGGGTTTTTTTTTCCCCCCTCCTCTTTGTTTTGCTGTTTGTTCTTCTCTCTGCCAGTGCTTGCAGCAGCGGCTGTGTTTGCAGAGCAGAGGCTGTGCTGGTGTGATTCCAGTGGTCCTGGAGTACTGCAACGGGTTGATAGTGGTTGCTTGCTGCCCTCCAAAACTCCCCAGGAGGAGGCTGGGGTAGGTGCAAGGATGAAAACAATGAACATACTGGATTTTAGTGCATTCCTTGCAGAGTAGCTGCCGGTCCTTGTGCCTTCTCCTTCCATCAGGGCTTTTTGCAGGTCCCATGGGCTTAGCAGCCACTGAGCATGAGCTGAGGGTGATTGGGTGCAAAATAATAAATCACATTTTGGTCTTTCCTGGCTGGTTCCTGGGACAGCATCTCAGGATGGGCTTGCCAAGGTGTGAGACACACTTAGAACACAGAGGTATCCGGGATGTCCAATGCCTTTCATAAGGGATGGGTGGTTGGATCCAAGACCAGTAGGGCAGGCAGGTAACATGTCGCATGTTGCCTGCTTGGATGCAGAGCTGTGCTGAGATGCAGCAGTGCCTGATGAGGGGTGGAGGCCGGCTCATGGCTGCTCTTCTGTGGAGCTGTAGGAGCTCTGCTGTGTCCTTGGCAGTGATGCTGGTGGACAGGCTGCCCAGGGAAGTAAAGAATTCATCATCCCTGGGTGTGTTTAAAAGACGTGTAGACATGGCACTTGGGGACATGGTTTAATGGCAGGCTTGGCAGTGCTGGGTTAATGGTTGAAGTCAATGATCTTAGAAGTCTTTTCCTACCTAAATGATTCTACAGTTCTACGCTCTGCTGATTTGCATCCTGATGAAGCCTTGGTCTAGGAAATTGCATTGTGGCTTAAAGCAATCAAATCTGCATGGAGTCTCAGTAAGCTGAGGATTTGAAGGTAGTGGCTTTATTGCAAAGGGTGGAAGGCGCGAGGCCAGGTCATCACACACCTTATGCCTTGCAGGGAAATTGCTGCCAGCAATACTACCAGCCAGAGGCGATTGTCCTGACATCCTAACCTTTTGCAACTACCTCCAGAGGAGTGCCACACTCTCCTGGTTATTTTGGATGTCGTGAAGGGAGGATGGGACAAACATCTGCCTGGCTTTTGGGGTCCTAAACGGCTGAGGAGAAAACATCTGCCTGGTGTAAACTGATGCCCTAGGAGAGGGGACAGGCTGGGTCCTGGAGGCACTGTGTTGGGTAAACCACAGGGACAGGCTTGTGCGGGGCCACAGATGCCCTGGGAATGCTGTGAGAGTTGTGCCAGTCGTTTGGGGGGTGGCTGGGAGAGCTGGCAAGGGCACCATGTTCCTGTGCGTGCTGGTGGTGCCCCACCCCAGGGAGAGGCTCAATCCAGGGCTTCTTGCACAAATTGTTTGTGTAGGGTGAGGAAAGCAGGGGCCCAGGGGCACGGAGCAGCTCGGGACGTCCCATGGCTGCTCTCCTGCAACAGCTGCTCGAGCTGGGCAGGGACCGCACTGCAGCTGCCTGCGGGAAACACCAGGAATTAGAGCTCCCAGGGGCAAAGATGTTGCCAGGCGAGCGAGACTAGCTCAGCCCCGCAGGGTTTCCCCCCAATAGGGATGGGACGGGCAGTGCCTTTCAGGGCTGTCAATAAATAGGTGTTATTTCTTAGAAAGCCTGCAGGGTGTTTCTGTCCCATGTCCCACTTCCCTCCTCTGTTTCTCAGCATCTGCCCTTCTCATTTACTCCACTGAGCTGTATCAGACAGAGAGTATCTGGTCCAAAAAGCACATGGATAACCAGCACCACTATCATTTCCTGGCACTGCAGACCTCCAGCACACAGCCAGATAAGGAGTCCTGGAAGATTCAAAGCTTTGTACAACCCTTCTGAATGACACCCTTGGACACGATGCCCACATGGTGACAGAAGAGCAGCCAGGGCCCTGCATGTGAGGACAGGTTGGAGAGTGGAGCTGGCAGGAGGGCTAGTGTCAGACACGTGAAGTACAGGTCCAATCTTCAGGTTCAATCATAAGCAGGACATAGGTTTATCCAGCAAACACACTGCTCTCTTCACTCATGGGTGGAGGGCCATGGAGAGGGCAGGTGCTGTGTGCCCCTGGGCTGGTTATGGTATTCACTGGGCAAACTTGTCGTCCCAGGCACCTCCTCACTCAGACGCAGGCTTGAGTGAGAAGTAGGGTGCAGGATCAGTATATAGGATATCCTCTATCATATCACAGTATAGGACACAAACACAGTGTACACCTTGCTGTAGAAAACATTGGCCAAACTAATAGCTCAAGAGCTGGATTTCATATTGGGTATTGTAAGAGCTGCAGTGGTAGGAAATGGGCTGGTTTTATTGTAGTCCAAAGAAAAGAGAGGGCAGGGAGTTCATTCCGTCTCTGACTCAGGTTCAGGTTAGGGATATGGATGAGTTTTGAAGTAGGATGAGGGTCCTCCTTGTGCAGCACAGCCCTGAATTAATGAGACAACTAGGGCAGGGGCTATTTTAGTTCCAGTTCAGCCTTTTAAGCCAAGAGGATGGGAAAGGGCAGGCAGGGAGTGGGCAAGGGAAAGACAACTTTACAACAGGGTTATGGGAGGGAAAACTTCAGGAGAGTGTTAGCTGTGTCATGGCCCTGGGGCTATGGTAATTAGCTCCACTGCCAGTGATCCCAGCTGTACCTACTTCAAGGCAGTAACTGGTCCAAAGCATCAAGGGCGACCTTCCTTTCACTTTTCAAATCTCAGAGGAGACTTTCCTGGAAGAATGAGTAAGTTTTCTTTGGAGCACAGATACTCTTCCCCTCCTCCTCCACTGCTGAGTACTCTGGCATTGCACCAAATAGCAAAGACAACATGAAATACACCCTCATTTCCTTGGCCTCCTCTTCGCAGCCATCCCCCAGCAAAGACGAGCAATACAGCATCTGCTTTTCTAGCTGCAGTCCCTCTTCCAGGGCCGAATCTTTGTCACTTTTTTTGGGCCAAAAACTTTGAAATCTGTTCTAGGCATAAGGCAAGGCAGCAGCAAGGAGAGAGCAGAAGAAGCAGCACTGTCTGTGTTAAGTCCTGCCTACTGCTAGTAGTGTCCTGAAGGGCCTTCATTTTGCTCAGGATTTTAAGGGGGATCACTGAGGCTACCACCATCCCGTGGCATTGCTCAGCCTCCCCATTCAGTGCATATAGGGAATGGACCTGCTCTCATCTCTTCCCTTCCAATGCAGGCAAAAAAAAGAAGGTTGGAATAAGGATATTGGCTCTGCCCCATTGGCCTGGGAGCTGCTGGCCACAGCTATGATGCTGAGTCTAATTTATGGGCTAAGCAGATCTGGGACAAGCTGATCAGCAGAGAGTGATCCCATCACTGTCTGCCAGACAATTTGCCTCCAGGAACTGGAAGCAAGATGGGATCAAAGGTGTAGATGGTATCCACTGTGCCTTCATTGCACCAGCTTCTTATCTCCCTCCCAGTTCTCTTGGAAAGCAACTCAGGAGCCAGAGAAGCAGCTCTCCCCATCTTTATCCCCTTGACTTGCTGCAGCGACCTTCCCAGGACAGCTCCCAGCTCCTCTTTGGCTAATGGCATTATGAACCCACTGGGATGACACTGGGATGAGCTCTCATGCATTTGCTGTGTACTGCAGAGGACATGGAGAGAGGTACCCACCTCATATACAGGACTGCCTCGTTTGGGGTGAGGGGGGGGAGGATGGGAAAAGCAGGGAATTTATTAAAACCTTTGGAAGAAGGATTTACAGAGTGCAGGACATGCCTAGTCAGAAGGAAATTATTTAGTGGTAGGCTGGTATTTTTCCCAGCTTTTGGTATCTCGTGCTGCCCATTCCTTTGCACTTAATTAAGCCGCCCTTCCAGTCACCCTCCTGAACTCAGAGCCACTGCAGTATGAGTTGTAAATCACTGCCATCAGCCCCGGGATTCCCATGCCCTCCTGATTGCCACATTTTGGCCTGGACACTGGGACAGGAAGCAGCCTGGGTGGGGCAGGAGGATCAAAGAGGGAAATAAGATTAACAGGAGGGTAAACTTTGGGAATGACATGTTGGACAGGACTCAGGTGGGGCCTCTAGTAATAGTGGATAGATCCCAGAGGTCAGATACCATGTCTGGGTGTCAAAATGGGAAGAGGTGTGAAGGTTGGCATGGGCATGTGCGCGCAAACATATTTATTGCCTCTTCAGGGTTGCCTTACAGTTAAAATTTATGGTACATCTTCTCTTCCAGCAGCATTTCCAGGATCCAGCCCTTGTTTCCAGGACTGCAAAGATGACTCTGGCAAATGGCATGCAGCAAGTTTTCCTCCAGCCCTTGTACTGTTGTGCCTGCAGTGAGGTTTTCCTCTGCTCTGCCCTCTCCTCCGTACTGCTCCCATCCCTCCTTGTTTTCCATGTCCTGCAGAGCCAGCTGGGCAACATACTCTAATATTTTCTTCCAAATGAAGTTTCCTACAGTAGTAAAAAAGGGGAAAAGTGTTTTTTGCTGGAAATGAGAAATGCCCATGTCCTACAGCTCTATCCACTATGCTTCTCTTCCCTGGAAGCTTGCAGTTACCTATGCAGAAAGGTCTGGCAAAGCCCCTGAGTCTCCCTGGTCCCCATTTATTCCCAATTATGCCCTTGACCACAGACAATGCTTGGGGGAGATTGGGCACCATTGACAATGTCCAGGTCAGTCTCAAGCAAGTGGAGCAAGTGACAGCCTCCTCATGACTCTTCATTGACATCAGCTCCAAACAGATTGTCCTTTGATTCCCAGCACAATCCATACATGAGAACCCAGCTCTGATCCAGGTCTTCTTTGCTGATCTCCACCCTCAAGCCCACCAAAGGGTGGCCATTGCCTGTTTCTGTCTGGTGACATTGCCAAGAATGGGATATAAGGGGCAGGAAGCTGAGTTATAAAGGGAATAGGGAGTCATGGGCAGAACAGGCATCTCCTGCACCCTAAATCAGTTCATTCTGTCAATGTTATGGGCTTTGGGGTCCTAGGGTCTGTCATTCCTTCTCAGATGAAAGGTGATGTCTTCTCACAGGCACTTGAAGGCTTAGCACTAATACAGCAGAAAGGGGCAAGCAGGAATATTTAGAGGGAGGTAAGTGACAAAGGAGCAATCCTGGAGTGAAAGGAATTCTGGAGGTTCCTCTGTGGCTACAAATCTTATGATCCTTGCAGCAAAAGAAGGATGCAACCCCTTTGTCCCCCTCCTGGTGTCATCTGATCACTGATGAAGGAAACCCTGCTTAGGCAGGCTATATAAAGAGAAGAAACAGCTCCCCGGTGTAAAACCCAGGGGATGAGTGGATCGTGCCAGGGAGGCACCAGCTGAGCATTTTGCACAGCTCCCAGACAGTTAACAAGCCTTTGACTGGTGATGTGACAGGGCACGGTGGCTTCAGAGAGAGATCAGTCTCCAGTGACCACCAGACACAAACAATGACCCCAACAGGTATGGAGCAACCTCTGCACCCCAACACAGGGGCTGACTCCATGCCCAAAGGTGGCATAGCAAATTCCTCCTGAACCTCTCTAGGAACTGCACTGTTCCATGGACATATGCCATCTTCACTGCTGCAAAACTGTTCATCCTCAGTGTGTTTTCACATCAGTGAAGAGCTGACTGGATTTCCTCCTCCAGGCAGCACTGGGCAGACACTCCTCCTGGGGTCCCTGTGACTCCCCATCCATGCTCAGCTAATCTGCTGGATTATAGTCCTTATATTTAAATGGATTTGATGACTGTTGCTTCAGTAACTGTTACTGTTTTGCACTGGCCATATTTATAGAGTGCTCTGATCTTATTTATAGGGCTGCAGAATCAAGTTACAACTTTAAGGGCTGCAGCCCTGGATCTGGTAGGTCACAGAAATCTTGGATGAAGTGGAATATCACCCATCGGTGCTAGCATTTCCAGGGGGTCTTTGTGCCTTCTGGCTCCAGGGCAGCATTTGGCACTGCAAATAAAAACCCCACCTCCCCACACCTCAAATTGTGTTTGATCGTAGTGCTGTGTATGGATATCTGACTTGGGGATACAGGCCCAGAGAGACGATCTTAAACCCTTCTGCCTGAAGAGGGAGCAGTTCACACGGCCGTCAGTGCCTTGGGAAAAGAAATCTTTAAACCACCTTACAGCACCTTGGTTGTCTTTGGGGCTGGAGCCCTCTGGGTTTGGTGACCAGGGGATGTCATCTCTCATGGCCCAGGCTGCTGTCCCTGTACGTGCACCACTGGGCTTTCTGCTCATCCAGCAAGGTGGGTGCTCTGCACTTTGGGTGATGCTGGGGCACTTTGGTGTCACCCAGGGCATGTATCACAAGGAAAACCATGTTCCAGAACGAAGACAAGCTTTGCCACACACCCCAGGTTTGCATAAGCAGGTGCAGAAGCCCCCCATGCAAACACTAGCCACACTGCAAGCACAGCTCCCTGCCCCAGCACTCCAAGGGTGCTTCACCAGCCTCCCAGAGCCACCTTTCTGCCTTCCCCCCTACAGGCTCTGCCCATTGGGGTCCCTGTCCCCTCCCCAGCCTGGCACACAGGGGTGCTGGCTCTGTGGGAAGCTGCCAGCTGCTGAGCTGCCGTTATTATGGCAGCAGTAAACACCTTCCCAAAGCTGGCCGAAGTCCCACTGCCTATGTCCCAGAGCCACCCTCCTGGCACTGGATGCCAGAATTTCTGCCCATGAAGGAAGTGAGGCAACCCCTCTGCTGATCCTGATCCATATTCAGGGTGTTTCTGTGGAGCTGGAAAATGAGCCCCTCAAGATACTGTTTCAAACACAGCAAGCAGCAGGCGGGGATGAACACCCAGCTAAATGTTCACTTCCACTTTGCTCATCAGGACTTCCTTGCTTCTCAGGACACCATCTTCTTGTGTCCATCTTCTCTGAGTCCAGAGGATGTCCCTGAGGGCACAAAGCTCCTTGTTAGCTGGACTTAAGGATGATGAATATTGAAGTGTATTAAGCAAAGAGCCCCCTCCACCAGGATCTATTTAGCTGCAGCTGATTTTGACTGTGCAGCCATGCTGCACGTTCCAATGAGCTAAAATTAGCTGTGTTCCCATGCAGAGGCTGTGCAGGAGCTGTGCTTGGATCATCACAGTGTTATGAGCTGCTGCTGCTGGTTTTAGGTGTTAGTGCATGCTCAGAGCTGTATCAGTGCTGGGCAGTCCTTGTCCCAGAGATGAACCTGTTCAAAAGAAAGTTGCCTGTAAGCAGGGGTGGGTGAAATGAATCACCTGAAGGCTTGGGCTGTGCCATGGCTGTGGTAAAGACCCTGGTCACAGAGGCAGGTGGAGCTTATCCCTTCTCACTGAAGCCCCAGGATGCGTGGAAAGATTCACGGAGCCCTCACTAACTCAGCCCCCGCCATGCTTCTCCAAAACCACAAACTCAGCAAAGGAAAATCCAGCTCTTTCCTCAGTTTCTGGGTGCTTACAGATAGCAGTGGGATGAACAAAGGCACCTCCAATTGCTTGGATACCCTGGGCATCCTGCACAGTGCACGGCAGGGACCATCCCTGGGGACAGGGAGTCCCAAATAAGCTCTTTGTGAGTAATGAGGAACTCCAGCACATGCACTAAAAATAAGGAAACAGCAGGCAGCAGATAAATAAGTTGCAGGGGCCCCTGGTCAGGAGGCTCCTGTGCACCCGGACTGACAGAGCCCTGATTTGTGGTCTGACCTCAGCCACACTCACTGAACTCCTCAGGCCCCGGCTCACCTGGCTGGAAAACCAAGTAGAATAAAAAGCAGGATGTCAAAGCTGAGCTTAGCTATTCCTTCTGCAGATAAATCACTTGGAGATGAGGAAATTGGCTGTGTTTTTTTGCCAATAACATGCTTTTGGCGTGCCACGGCTGTCTGAGTAGGGCAGCTGTGCTGGGCAGGTTCCATGGCTGAAATGGGAGGATGAGCAAACCCCCTGTGCTGTCCTTTGCCTGACGGGGAGGTGATGGAGAGTTATGCCAAAGAGTCAGTCCTCAACAGCACAGTGGTAACCAGGGAGAGGGAGCAAGGCGAGAAGCAGCCATGTGTAAAGGTAAGAGTGGAGGCACCTTCCATGTTCTGTCCTGCAATATTTGCACTGTGCCTCAGGTGCCTGGATCACACCAATGCTCTCCATCACTGCAGTTACCAAGGGAACTGCATAAATAATGAAAAAATAAAAAAATACAATGTTTTTCTCCAAGCATTTCCTCATCACTAGTGCAAGTGTTGGATTTTTTTCCATTCCAAGCAAGAAATCTTTTACTTTGTGATCCTTCATAACCCAGTCTGTTTTGGGGGAAGGAGGATGGTGTTCAACAGCCTGGCCAGTATTCCCAGGCTATTTAAGGTGTAGTGCTCTCTGTAAAGGCACACGCAGCTTGCTTTTTCTTCTCCAGCTGATGGGAAGTCAGGAAGGGTGACATATTTTAGCTGGGAAAGTAAATCAGCCAGAGAAGCAGGCTGAGCTCATGCCTACTGAGATCATAGCAAATGTCTGTGTCTTTGACAGTAAACAATCTATCTAGAGGCACCTTTGCCATTTGGCACCTGTGAGTTTTGATTTGTGGTGTCTCAGTTATTAAGTGATTAACAGGGAAGGCTCAAGGAGACAGAGCACCTTTCCCATCCCTGTCTTTTCCCCAGCAGCAGGAGCAGAGTTTACTGTGGCTTCTGTTCCCATCTCTTCTGGAACTGAATCTGTACAAACAAATGGAGGCTGATTACACTACGCACTCACAAGCACCGAGGAATGGTGCCGATGCAAGAGGCAGCACAAAAACTTGCTCACTTGGTGTTTTTCTGACTGCCTGCCAGAGCTGCATCTGCTCCTCGGCCGACACAGTGCAGGATCACTGGCTGGCTGCTAGAGGAGAAGAATTTGAATAATTTTTGTCCCGTGGAGGAAGAGGGAGCAGAGACCCACCCAGACAGACTTTCTGAGCTGAAAACTGATGTCCATGGCCATCGATTGATATGTAGGAGATGTATTTTTAGTTTATTTTTTTTTCCTTTTAGAGAAGTGTTTTCTAAAACATCCATCATTTGAGGAGCTGCGCTCAAAAGATGGGGCTGTGCACAATACACCCTCAGAAGCCTTTCAGAAACCTAGAATCCTGTATTAAGCAGATCCTAAATTCCTACTCCTGGTGCCCCACAGTGGGAATGGGTTCTCCGTAGTGGGAATATAAATCAAATCCCCTCCACTTTTCTTTCTTATATACCTCTTATACCTGCTTTTATATCATCCATGGAGATATCTGTATGGACCAAGCATCCTTCCAAAAGAACTATTCTGAATACTGGGCAGAAATATCCAATAAAATCAGACCTGGTAAAATCGAATTGAGAAAGAAAGCAGAAAAGGGGCAGAAAATGTTTGCAGAGGAGCAGCAAGAGCTGTTGAGAAGTTTTCTCCAGTCCCACCTCCCTGACTTCAGCAGACCCTCTTGTTTGTGGTTTGTCTTGGAAGTGGAAAGGAGGGAAGAGCATGAGCAGACAGGGTCCCTTGCAGCATCTTCGAGGCACCTGGGTTCATTGTGAGAAGACCCTCAGGATCTTCCAGATGCTGGTCTGGGAGAGCCTTCTTCTGCCCTTTCCCTACCCTTTCTTCCCATCTCTCAGAAGCAGTTCTTCAGAGACCTGGAACCAGTTTTAAACCCATTTATTTGAAGACAAAAAGGGTGAAAAGTAAAGAAATATAATTATTGTGTCAGAGATTTATCTTCTGCAAGGTGCCCAGAGTGCACTGTATCTGCTGAAATATCAATCACCATTTGTCTGGCCCTGATAATTTCATAAGCAGCTCTGGACTCAGGGATGAAATAGGGCTATTCCCAAGGAGGTGCCTGTGTTTTGATGGATGCTGCACACAGATGCTCTGTCTGGGATGAGCAGGGATTTGCTCTGCTCTGCCCAGCACTGCAGGACAGACTCCGGAATCTCCAGATGCACTATAAAATAGGTCCTTTCTTTATGCCCATTCTGAGTGAAAGTGCTGGGGCATTCGGAGGAATCCCAATGGCAGTTTCTCGAGTTCTCTGCTCAGTCTCTAATCCCTAGGGACATGCTTGGTGTGTTGGAAGGCTGGTTCTAAATTGCATTAAAAAATATGATGTAAAAAAATAGTAATGGCATTTGATTAGGAGGATCCCAAAGCCTGCTGTGCTCCGGTTTGGCCCGGGAAAGGTAGTGGAGCTGGGAGCATAACAGGAATATAACAAGCAGTAAAACATAATCCTGGGATTACAGGCACCAATTAGCACCATGGGTATGTTCATGTCACCTTGTGCTCCCTGTCGGTGGGGTTTGGGATGCAATACAGGGATTGGATTATGTCTCTCACCCAAGTCACAGTCCCTGGGTTAGAGCTAAGGCAGGATTAGACCCATGACCCATGAGCTCATATCATGCTGCAGTGCCTGCTCCATGTTGGCATCACAGTTTCTTAGGGAAAAGCACCGGATGATTCCAAGGAGTGCCAGTCTTGATTGCAAGCAGGGGAGAGCTGTTTGCAGGGGCAGGAGGTGGGGGAGAGATGGAAATTCTCCATTTATCAGAATTTTTCATTCTCCAGAGGGGCAGAATGGAAATAGGAGCATAGGAGCTGCAGCCAAGGCTGTGCTGGGCAAGGATATGCTCCCCAGCATGTGTCCTGTGCCCCGTGCCCACCTGCACAATTCAGCCCACAATGAGTGGGAGCAGGTGGCACCAGGCACATCCCGGGATGTTTTCCAGACCTGTGGATTACAGCTGCAGCAGGTGCCTCCTCCCCAGAGCAAGCTTGCCAGATAGCCCCCTCAGCATGACTGAGAGGCCACAGCACTGTGTTTGCAGGCAGCCAGGCTTTGCCAGAACTTCCCTCTGCTTTGCACTGTCTATCTTCTCCAAGATGGAGACGGATACAACACGGCAGACTGCAGCCACTTACTTCTGGTCTGGAAAATGGTCCCCATTAATAAAATGGGAAATTCAGGGAACCATCAGTGCTTACTTGCAAAGGAGGCATCAGTGTGCACCAAATGGTGGGCCTTTTCCTGGATTGGAACTAGGTGGTCTTTAAGATCCCTTCTAGCCCAAACCATTCCATGAATATGATTCCATGCCACCATCCTTCACTGGCTCATCAGACCTGTGTAAACTACACTCCTCAAACAGCTCACGCTGTTTTATCAGAGGGCCATTTAAAGATCCAAGATATTTCCCAAAGGGGGCTGACTGTCAGCAAGATGGTGTCCAGGAGAGGGCAGGGTTAGCTGCCACACAGCCCAGTACCCACTTTTTGGGTCCTGGCGAGCCATTATTTCCAGCCCAGAGACAGCTTTGCCTTTTCCACATATCTTTTTTTTTTTTTTTTTTTTTTTTTTTTTTGCAAGCTAAAACCCCACTTGCAGCTGTGAGGTTTGTGCCTTTCCTGTCCCCTTCCAGCGCCAGGTGCCCCTGCAGAGCCAGGGGCTGGCAGGCACCTTGTTTACATGGTGTTCCTGATGCTGAGCCATCGAGGCTGCTCTTTCGATAGGTGACATGTGCCTCGGCAGGGCGGGGGAAATGCCTTACGTTAATCGAGGGATCAGTTGCAAGAAGCATTGCCCTTCCAGGAAAAACATGCGATTGTGGTCACCTTCCAGACACCAGGCTATGGAGAGCAGGGTTTGCTATGGGCTCTGCCCCTTCATGAGGGTGCTGGAGCAGTACCAAGGGCAGTGATGGAGTTGGCGTCACCCCAAAAGGATTAGCACACACCCCATCAGCATCTCCAGCCAGGTCAGCTTTAGGTAGTGTGTACAATACCCTGCCCATGGAGCAGTATGCTGGGCAGCTCAGACTCCAGGAGGTGGAGAAAGCAGACAGGAAACAGAGGAGGATGATGAAGGAAGGCTTTCTGCAAGCAGGGATGGTGGAGCAGCCACATGGGAGAAGGTCACCGGGCAGCACAGTGGAGGGCACTTTCTTAGCATTGCTTTCTCTAGAAACGGCACCCTTCCCCAAGCCACTCCAGAGACTCCCCTGGCCTTGCGCTGGCTCCAGCCTGTTAATGTTTAACCCCTGCCCAGGGACAGCATGTCGGAGCCAGCACATGAGAGGTGGTGTCAGTGTGTGGGGACAGCAGTGGGTGGCTGGGCATACAAGAGGTCACCTCCCTGCACTGGTGGGACCTGGTGTTTTCAGCAGCACCTAGCTCCTGTGCTGTTCCTATAAGCCCCAGGACTCGGAACAAAGTGGTTTTATGTCAGTTCACTTGGAAAGGGGCCTGCTGGGACTGTGTGACCCAGGATACCTTGGCACTGGCTTCATAGGAAGGTGAAAAAGGGGAAATGTTGCCTTCAGCCCCCCACTGTAAAGCTCAGAGCTTGGCAGGCAGAGCCACGGGGTGATGCACAGTGTGACCCTAGTGTGTCTGCACACATCAAGCCCCTTTTCTCCCAGAAACATCATCCCCAGGAGCCCAAGCAGGCCCAGGGCTTACAGGGGTGGTTGATGCCATGTTTTAGGGCAAGCTCTGGCCTGTTGAGGGGAAAAAATACAGTTTCCTTGTACTCAAACAAAGCTTGACTTTATTGCCTTTAAAGTGCAACCAGCACAAACAGTGGCAAAAGTGCAAACACTGATAAAGCTCGGAACATTTTGAGCTGCGCAAACAAGCCAGAGGTGGGTGAGTGTGTTGAAATGAAGGGGTGGGGGTCTGGGGGGAGGTAAGCTCCTTGCCCCTGCAGCAAACAGCCCTCCCATTTCCTCACCCCGAGCTGCCCCAGGCAGCAATGCTGACTGTGGGCTGGGGGTGGAAGCAGCCTCTGAGTGAACTGAGTGGCTGAATGGGAGCCCCGGCGAGCACAAACCCCCACCGAGATGGGATGCAGTACAACATTTTTAGCCCCAGCCTGAGGCTATGCCCTACCCTCGCAGCAGGAAGAACTCCAGAACCGCCTCACAGAGCCACTGGGACAAGGCAGAGCCATGCATCCCTTGCCTGGCCACTGCCCACATAGAGTGTTCCACCCGTGTCTCAGAAGACATGTGGCAGATGATGACAGAATTCTGCTCCTCCCTTGCTGTTCACCCTTCTTCCCCCTTCCCACATCCTTTTTCCTTAGCATGCAGCTGCATTATACACACCTCATTATCCTCCTGAGTCTTTTTCAGCATTTTCTGTCCCTTCCAGCCCTCCAAAGCTTTCTCCAGGCACTGATCCATAGGTAGCTGCTGTATATCTCAGTTGACTGGTGTCACAAAAACCTGTTTCCCAACACCCTGTGCCCTGAGGGCATATTTTTCCCTGGCTAAGGAAGGGTAATGCACTGGAGGTTCAGTCCTAGCAGGGATGAGACAATTTTGCAGGGAGCCAGAGCACCAGTGCTATAGGGAGGGATTAAAATACAGCTCCTCAGGAGACATTCAGGCATCTGCCTCCTGTTCCTTAGGATTACCAAGAAAGCTGGGAAAAGCAGACCACTGCAACTTGGATGAAAAGAAGAAAGGGAGAGACCTCGGGTGGATCACCAGAGAATTAGGCAGGTTGCAGGGACTTGAGCCTGTATCTTGTCTCCATCCCTCCAGATACCAATAACCATACCATCTCCCCAGTCTGTTTCTACTGGCAGGCTGGAAGGGGAAGACATGCCTGTCCCACATGCTCTCAGCACAGCATACCCCAACACAAAGGGACTACCAGGTTTTTCCCCTGGCTCACAAACACTTCCCTAATCCAGCCCTGGCAGGGGGAAGAAAGCTTTTCTTGTTAAATCCATTGCAAGTCCTCATCCCACACAGGGTATCCCAGATCATTCCCTTTCCCATGCATGCTGCCACGTGCTCCAGCTGATGAATTCCTGCCAGATGGGAATTCCTGGGAAACTGAGGACTCAATAAGCCTTTCCTTCACTGCTGGAGATCAACCCAACCTCCAGCACTGGCACCTATTTTGGTACAGCCAGGAAGACCTGAATATTGGGAGGAATTAATGTCTTTGCCAACCCATGAGCCAGTTCAGCTTGTTACTGAGGGATGGGACAGGCAAACAGAATGAGAATCCACTTGCTTTTGTAAAGCTTGGAAAAACAGGCTGCAGTACAGTACATAAAGTAATGAAAAATAGGCAAACTGGGCTGAGTTCAGTTGCTTTGGGAGAGAGTGATCTATTTTTCTTTTTTTTTAAAGCCAAAGCTTCCTTTACTTTTGCTTCTAATTCTGCCAAGTCTCTTCTGAGTGAAGTTCTGGGGATTTTCCCAGCTGGACTCCATTTCTGGTAAGAGAGGCCAGGGCAGGAGTGCCTGCAGTGCCCAGTTTGGGAGCAGAGAGGTGACACACATCAGACATGACACCTGAGCTAGTTCTAGCCCCATGTGGCTTGTTGATATAACCAAGGCTAGATGCCAAAGGAAATAAGGAATTAGAGTAAAATGGCTCGGGCAAGAAAGCATGGGGTTTTTATCAGCCGTGTCTTTGCTGGGTGGTGTGGACAAAGGGTGATGGCTTCAACCTGTTAGAGGGCAGGTTTAGATTACATATTAGGAAGAAATTCTTCTTTGTGACAGTCGTGAGGCCTTGGCGCAAGTAGTAGCTGTGGCTCCCCCATCCCTGGAAGTGTTCAAGGCCAGGCTGGACAGGGCTTGGAGCAACCTGGTCTAGTGGAAGGTGTCCTTGCCCACGACAGAGGGGTTGGGATGAGATGATCTTTAAGGTCCCTTTCAACCATTCTATGATATGTGGGTGATGCTCCCACAAGAGTAGGAGTGCTGGAGTGTTCCCAGGAGTGCAGATGTACAGGGACAGAGCCAGGACACCGACACAGAGCCCAAGACCGCTGCCCTATGGTGGTACCCATGACATTCAAGGAGGAAGGCAGACAAAATGGGTGCTTGATGCTTGTCAGGTCTTTTGAGCAAGCTGTTATTCTCAAACAAACTCCTTCTTTCCTGTTACTCACTCCAAACACTTCCTTTCCTTCAAAAAAATCTTGATGAGCATCATGTGAGCCCCATAAGCCCCACTTTCCCCCAGCCCTGCCCCATGGGCAGCTCCTCTGCCATAAGCAGGTGTACCTCACCCGCAGGATGCTGGAAATTGTCAGGCCTAAAAAATTCACAGCTCTCCAGGGAACAGGAAAGCTATTTTAGAGACTTTAAAATTGCAGCAGCTGAAATTATTTCCTGAAGCCTGCATTAAGTTATTCAGGCATCTGGCTGTGCAGGTACAAAGCAATTCACTCATAAAATTCCTTCTTCCTGCTAATTTTCTTCATTTTTCCCAGTCACAGTTTTCTCTGTGCTACTGGGATGCAGGGAAATAACGTGCTTTTAGTGAGTGTGTTCAGGATGGGACTCAAGCCACCCATGTCTCTGGAGCACTCAGCCTGTCACAAACACGCTTGGGATTCATCTATGGGGCCCCAGAGCGGAGAAGCTGGGTCAGTGCCCTCCCCACTGGGCAGCCCGTGTCCCAGCCCGTGTCCCAGCCTTATGCCAGGGTCAGGCGCCCCATATCACGCGCCGAAGCATCGCCACCGACTGGCACTTCACAGCTGCTTTGAGGTGCTGCCAGGGACTGTAGGTCGCGACTGCCAACAAATCACAGCCATTGTGCTCCATCGCTCCCCCCTTTCTCCCTGTTAATAGCCCCTTTCTGTACCCGGCGAACGTGATTCTGCATCATCCCATCCCTCTGTGAACCCCAGCTCCAATCCAGGCTGGCTGCCTGCAGCCGCTGTAAGCGATGTCCCTGCTGCGGCTCTCTGTGCTGACCCCGCAGGGGGTGGGTGCACACCCTCACTTTGATAATTGTGTGTTCAGAAAAATCTTTGCCACCACAAAATCTGTGAGTCCTTCCACTAAAAATGGGGTTAATTCCCAAATTATTACAAGAGCATCTCCCCTGCTCACCACAGAGTAGATGTGTTCCACCCAGAGCAGTGGCACCAACACGAGGGCTCGAGCAGGTGGGCTGTTTGGAGGCTCTCCGGGAACATGGGAACACGAGCCACTGAGCCAAGCTGTTGTTCTCATTTGTTATTCAGTGTTAAGGAAATCTGCACTATTCTCCCATCAGCCTCCCCATCCCAGAGGATAATTGATGCTAACGCATTTCATTTTGGTCCAGCTGCTGGGCTCAGGAACAGATGTTTTATTGTTCAGACTGAACACATGAAACCCCAAAAAAAGAGTAAAAAAAAAACCCAACAACTCACAAAGCAACAAAAAACAACTAATTTGGGTTTGTGGTGAGGTTAGCCACAGTTTCCTCTCCCCAGAAATGCAAGGAGACAGAGTAGCAGTCCCTGGGAACACTGAGGCCTTGGGAAAGCCAAGATTTATACCTCCAGCTATAAGTCAACCTCCAATATATGATACAACACCTGCCCCCTCCAAAATTCTGCCACATCCAACAGGCAGGCACTTCCAGCAGAGAATCGTTTCCCCAACACTGATCTGTCACCTTCAGGTGGGACATGCCTTTGCATCCTCCCAGGAGCAGAGATCCATCTGGGTTTTACACAGAGAAGTGCAGCACTTGCTTAAGAGCAAAGATACGTGTCCTCCAATGAGCAAACAAAAATAGATGCAGAAATGCGCCACTGACACCCTCTTTCACAGCTCACTGACAGCAGCCTGCATGTTCAATGTTTCTGTGGCTAACAGCTGTAGGGGAGTGCTGGGAGCCTCACATGGGCACACACACATTTCTTCAGGAGCAGAGGATGGAGGGAGGAGGCCCATGACTTGCTCTGCAGCAGGTGCAGGACAATACCTGGTGCAGCCCTGGTCCAGCTAAGCACTTCACTGTGAAGCTACCACCAGACAAGCTGTGGAGCAAGTGGGAAAACACTTCCTTGACTGACAAAAAGAGAGCTGTTTAAAATAAAAAAGTCTTGGTAAAAAGACAAGCCCTAAACCCACACAGGTTAATAGATATTTAGTATTCATTTTAACTCTAGCACTAACAGTGCTGCATTCTTACCCTGTAGGTAAAAATGGCACTGATATCTCTTATGCAGACTGGGAAGGAGGTACCAGAACAAGCATAGCTGTTCTCCTTGCCTCACTTGTGGAAGAACCTTTGCTGTGCCTCGCGAAACCAGGTGTGTCAGGTGAAACCTGACCCCAGAAATAAAGGGCTCTGAAATGCCCACATCAAATTGCTTCAGTAATTTTCCCGACATGGCCAATGCAGAAGGCACAGGACTGCCTGTGAGGTTGAAGGGAGCATCTTTTGACACCTCCTGCTGTGTGCCATATGCTTGGCATTATTTCTGACAGCATATTGTCTTTTCTTTCTGTTCCACAAGAGGGGGGATGAGAGGGATCTAATCTAAGGAATCCAATGCATGAAATACCCCAGTCCCCCTCAGGAGACTGCACTGGAGCTGGGACCCAGCATTTCATTTTAGCAAGCCAGTGGTGATTTTTCATGGTTGCAAGTAAAACAGACTTTGATCATGATGAGCAATGAGCTCTGCAGCACCTGTGCTGCAAATCCAGCTGCCAATGCCCCCTGGAAATTGGTGCCAGATGTGACTGACCCCTTGAGAAGAGCACTGTCAGGCAGGAGAACTCTGTACAGGAAAAACAGCGAGAGGCTGGAGGTGGAAAACACCTGCTGAATCACACACCCCTTCTCATTCATCTCAGTGAGCAGCAAGGATACAGAATCAGTAAATGTCCCCTGTCTCTGCCTGGTGACAAGTTGTTCCCGTTTCAAAGCAGCCTCCCTTGCATCCCACCTCAGGTCCACAGATGCTTCATGTCTGCTCCAAGGCGCCGGCTCCAGCTTCCCAGCTGGCTTGGCAGCAGCCCATGACCACAGGTGTGTTAGAGCTGTGAGGAGGCAAGGGGAAGTGTTGGAGAAACTATCACAGAAAGCCAGCAGGACTTGGTGCCCCCAGAGCCAGGGAGCAGCACTGGCCCACGGAAAAACATTTTGGCCAGCAGAGTCCCCAGAGGGGGGTCAGGGGAGGTCACTGAAACCTTCAGGTGGTGACATTGTATGAGGAAATGTAGGGAAGCAAGGAGGGGGCAGAATCCAGCCCTGCACCAGTGGAGCTGTCTGCAAACCTGTAGCAGGGTCAGCTATAGGTACAGAGCCTGAGAGGAGAAGTCCGATGGAGATGTCATGGAAAATATTTGCTCTCTGAGGTCAGTGCTCCCTTGGCTTCTCTTTGGAGGGGACTTTGAACACAGGAGGGCAGATGTTTCCCGCACGCTCCTGCAAGCAAGAGGCCGGGGAAAGCAGGAGCTTCCCTCCACTGGGAAGATGAAAAGCATAAGTGGAAAGTTTTGTGCATAAGGCAAAGCAACTGAGCCATCAGCTGCCAGCTGCTGGCTGCTTGCTACTAGGGGATACAGCCTGTTTTGGAAAAAAGGGGTGAATCCCTGAGAAAAGGCCTGGAGAAAAAAACACCAGAGAGGATGCCCCAGAGCAGAGCCACTGATCGGCAGTATGACACCAGGAAGTGTAGGCAGGCTCTGAGTCATGTATCAGAGGGGGATACTCACCCCAAAACTGTTGTGTGCTGGAGGAGAGGTGTGGGCTCTCAGTATGGAAAGGTATCTTCTGTGAAGCCAGACATCCTCTCCCCATCACATCATCCTGTGCACCACACCAGGAAAGGCTCAGAAAAGAGATCCCAGTTCCCTAGTCTATCTGTTTTCAACAACAAGAGTGCTTTGCATCCTCTTCTTCAGCTCCCTCCAACAGGTATTCTGTCTCAACCTTTGAGGTTCAAGCTGTGGTTTGAGAGCTGTTCTTCCTAAATCCCATCAGTGTGTGTATCTCTGAATGAAAGCAAATGGCTCCCTGCATGTATGATCATCACTGGGTGTTCAGGCCACCTGAACCAGGTGATGCCAAGCATTTGGGGTAGCTCAAGCACGGAAAATCATCTCCCAGAAGATCACTGGAAAAGGCAGGTGAAGATATTTCACACCTTGTGAGTTGCAGCTCTCAAACAATGACTCTCAGCACATCTTGCTTGTCCTAATTGCCAGGTGAATCACTTGCCTTAAAGCAGGGACTTGATACCTGCTGCTTGTTCTGGAAGCATCTCTTGTTACACTTTCTGGTTGGGTCAGAATCCCAGGGGACAGCTTCTCTATTTCAGGCTTAGCTTATAAAGTGATGGTTTTCCCCCCAAAGCCCCCGCAAGGGGGCTGTGACTCCATCATCCCTCACAAGTGAAAGTGGGTGAGGGGGAGCTCCCAGTGCCGTCAGCAGTGATTCAAGAGGTGAGATTCCCACCCACCTGACTCACTCCCTGTTGAGCCCAAGCCCTGGCAAGAAGATTCCCTTGCATCACTCACTGCTAGAGACACAAGCTGTGCTCTCAAGGAGATGAACTATGTCAATTTAAGCCCCTACACATATCCCTTTGCCAGGTTTTTTTCCTCTTCTCAGCTTTTGACTCACCATGTTGCCAACTCATCACTGAGCAAGCACAATATGGATGACCTTCTCCTGGACGTATTGAAGCTCCCCACCACTCTCCACTTTGTCCCAGTCTCACCTCAGCATCCCAATACCTCCAGCTCTCTCGGTGCAGGGTGCCCATCATCTTACCAAATAAATCCCCCACTGAGATCCCCTGCACTGAGAGTCCTCAGGCACCCTGTGCCACCCCAGAATGGAGTCTCCAGCTTGGCACAGCCAGACTCTCACTCCCTTGGGGCTCTTTTAGGAGTGGCAACAGGAGGATCGTGCTCTGCCCACCACCTTGCTGGTCCCCAGGTCTGCCACCCAGAGCCCTGGCAGCCACCCACCCAGCTGCCCCTCATCCCTCGCCTCAGCTGGGCACCACAGTGGCCAGGACACTTGAGCCCTGGCTCAGCTGTTGACTCCAGGCCATCCCCAAGGAGAGGGATGGGGATAAGGAGTTGCTCCAGGCTCCAGGGTGGAATTTCACTCGCTTCAGTGACCTGGTGCCTGTGGTGTGCTCTAAAAATACAAATAAACCAGTGGGCAGTACAAAACCCACCCTGTTTCCCGCAGAGGGCTGCTCGGCCAGGCCCTGCCTCCCTGGCTGAAAGAAATTAAACTGAGGGCTAAAAAAGAAGGACAGATCCTGCTCTTCCCTGATCTCAGCTGAAGAACAGATGTAAAAATTGAATAGGGCCAATTTGCTAGAGACCTGAGCATGGGGTCAGGAGCAGGAAAGTTCCCTGTGCCCCTCACCCTAAGCCAGACCAGCCAAGCTTGTCCTATCTCCCCTGAGTTCTCCTATCACTCTGACCACCCCATTGCCCCTCTCATCCAAAGCTGACTGCTGCAGGAAGGCCAGGCTGGGTGCAGGGGGCACAGCAATCCCCTGTGCCATGGGGGACATGTCCCCACCTACCAAGAGCATCCCACACTCATGGTGTCCTTGACCCCAGCCACCCTCTCCTTTGCCATTTCAGATAAACCCCAAAGCAGCAGAAGGAGCTTTTCTTTCCCATCCTCACCTGCATGATGTTATGTTCCATATTAACTAACTTCACCCCCATTCCTGCCTCCCCAGGTCTCCTCAGGTCTCCCACTTGGTAACATCCATACTCAATCACCACATGGATATTGTTAACAGAAACCATCCAAAGCCCAACACTGGTCTAATTAATATGACGTACTGTGATTGCAAAGCTCCATTCCCACCCCGCTCCTCTTGTATCTGGGGTCCCGGATGCCCTGCCATGCCTTCGAGTGTCCCCTTGAATGTCCCCAGCTGGGTCCCCACCACTCCCAGAGACAGGGAGCTAAAGGGGACGGCAGACAGCGGAGGTCATGGTTTCCCTGCACCCAGCAATAAACAAATTCTCCTGAGAGGCAGGGGAGGGGGGCAAAAAGCCCAAGCAAGATGTATTTTTGCAACCAGGCAGATTAGGAGCTGCTCCAGGCGTGCTGACAGCCAGCACAGGGGAGCGGGTGTTATCTGTGAATGGGTGCAGGATGTTAACCACGGCTCCTGCCACCACCAGGATGGGAAGGTGAAGAAGGGGAGCATGGGGGATAGGTTCATTCCTCAGCCAAGTGGCTATTTCTGACTTTGGGAGAGGGTTTGCAAGCAGCAGCTGGACCCAAGCTGCACCCGAGGAATATCCATCCACTCTGGGTTGGAGAAGCTTCCCTGTCTCCAGACTCTTAAGTGCAATCTCCCCACACCATTCTCATCACTCCTGAGCCCCCTTCTGGTGATGCCACATGCCCTGGGACACGCTGTCCCATGCACTGCCACCCTGAGAAGCCACCAGTCTGGTGATATCCCCGGGTAGGTAGCAGCTAATGCAGGGAGCCGATTGGGTTACGGGCCAGCGGTTCTATCATGTTTACCAGCTCCCCGCCGTGTATCCTGTGCTGGAAGGATTCCTGGAAGTGGGAGCTGATTTCACACCCCCTGCCCGTGCCACACAAACAAGCGGGCTATGCCAAAAGCAGATCTCCGCACGTGACCAACTCTGATACTGCCCAAGCAGCTGGCAGGGAGCAGCCACCATCTCCCATCTCTCCTTCTCCTCCCATCTCCAGTACCTGGGTCGATCCCTTCTCTTTTTTTTATTCTCCTTCCCCTCCCCTTGACTCTGTTTAACTTTTTCCATCTCTTAATTTAAAGCAGAGGTGGTAGTTTCTGCCAGAGATGCTGAAAGTCTCCAAACCACCAATGCGATGGTTAAATCCTAGGTTTCCTCTGATCCCATGTCATCAGGCTGCTCAGGTGACATCAGAGCATCAGCCAGCCACTCTGGTGTAAATAAAATCCTGGAATCAAGACTCTCTGAAGGGCATATGAACCCTTTACCTGTGCAGGGAAACAGGGTGTGAGTCTGAGTATCACTTGCAAACCCAGGCATTAGGACAGCAGTCTCCAGCCTCATGACACTGCATTTTGAGGATACTGCAACACCTTCTCTCCATCAAGCAGACAGGGACAGAGCAGGAAGATTCTCCTGCCACCCTCCAGGTGATGCATGGACACACTGCGCACCTCTGACACTGAACTCTGCTACCCAGAAGCTCAGCCTGGAAACCTTCCCTGTGTGGCACCTGAAGGCAGCCATTCATGGAGTTCAGGCTGTTTCTGAAGCCCTACCAAGCTCTCTTCTCCCTGGGTTGGTAGGTCCCACTGATGCTTTTCTTTCATATCTGGACCAGCTGACTCAGCAAGATAGTCCCTGGACTACCACCCTCCCCTTGCAAATCACATTTTTATGGGGATCTTCTCACTGGTGTGCCATGGCAGTGGAACAGGACACTGGGCACATACATCACTGCTAGGGAGCCTGGGAAAAGCAGGCACCTGGATTACTCCCAGCCAGCCTCTCCTGCATCCCCATTAACATCGCAGCAACACCTCAGAGAAATGGGAAAGGTTGGCCCAGCTGGAAACTGGGCCCCTGTTTTGAGATCAAGCTCCTTCACCTCAGCTCGCAGGCACACAAAGGATTTGGGTTGCCACTTGCTTGCTCACACTCCCCTTCCCCAAGCCCTTCCGTGCCTCTGATCCTGGCGGGGCAGGCCAGAGGGGGTATGTGCTTGCGGATGCTGGTCCAAAGCTCTCATCATGCCATGTGCTCTGTTTGCAGATGTTCTGGATGGGAACCCCATAACTGGCATCAAGCAATCAGTCACCCCATGGCCAGGCAGAGCACAGCCCTGGCTTTACAGCCTGGTATAATTTATTCTCTCTCCGTTTTGGGAACAGCATCACCCACATCTGATCTTTTACCTGGTGCCCCACCTGAATTACCCTCAGGACTTCCAGTGTGATGTCCAGCATCTCCATAGTGCTCCTGATATACTTGCTTTCTGATTCACTTTACATACATCCGTTCTTAAGACAGGTTGTTTACATCTTTCAAGAGGGTCTTGTGTGTCCAAATCTATTTTTATTCAAGATTTCTTTTTGAGACAGACTGGAAACTATCCTTTGCCACCAGGGGAAAGGTTTCCCTTGGATAATTTTACACATTCAAGAAAACAAACTGCAAGATTTAATCTTGCAGAGACCCCTGAAGCATTTGGCTTGGGACACTGGCACTATTTCTTCATGGCAAGCAAAACAGCTTCAAGCTGAAAGTTAACCTAAGCCTCCTGGGTTTTTTTCTGGTATGCATTTTTCCCTTGTAAACAAAGAGCCAAGCAAAGCACCTTTGCTACCCAGTGGAAAATCTAATTTGGGTGAACAAAAAAAGCTTTTTTAATAAATGGCTGGATTTGCAAAGGGTCAGGACAGCATCCACCCCAGTGGGTGGGCTCTGGGAACATGGGTGGAGAGTACTGCTGCATAAAAATAGGGGAAAAGGAAAAGGAAACAAGAAGCAAAGAGCGTCTCCTGGCTGAAGGGAAAGGACTGAAGGGAAATGCCAGGAGCATCCTCAAATTTAAGGTGACTTCTTCTAATGCTCAGCATTGTTGCCACATGGTGATGGATCAGCTCTGACACTGTTTGGGGTCTGGATCATCCCACAGAGGGGATGTCCTAGTTCAGTAGGTGGGACCAGTTATCACTGTGTGGGAGTGATTAAAGCTGTGTATTCTACCCCCATCTAT
>JAWWEE010000004.1:29279825-29335846 GCA_035221455.1 Xenops minutus | reverse complement strand
GCTGGGTTTTGGTGAGTTTAGAGCAGTTTTCTCTTTGTGTCAGGATATTTATTGTAACATCTTTCATTAAACTGTAACTCTGACTTACAATATCTCTCGTGGTAGGTCCATTTCTCCTGCCAGTTTACTTTTAAACCAGCACAGGGGAACACCCTGTCTCCAGCCTTCCCAGCACGGCGACGACTGGAGAGGGAACCCACACTGATGCCATGGATATGAGTAATCTTGACGCTGACTTTCAGCGTAAGAATCCCTCCCTGTGACCTCATCAGAGATCCCCAGCTCCTCTGAAAGTTCTGTCTCTCCCATCACATCTGTGTGCTGCTGTCCTCGTCCTCTGCCTCTCCCTTCCTCTAATTACAAATATCATGGAAGCCCTGGCAAAAGCCCAGTTAGCAGTCAGGCCCCTGTCAGCACCTATTATCTCCCTGCATTAACCGTGTCCTTAGAGAACTGCTTAAAAATAAAGGCAGAAGGATGTTGTCCATAGGCAGAAATTTTCCACTGGAAAGGTACGGCCAACCCAGGTCACGTGATGCAGTGCCCTGGCTTGTGTCACCCACTGGCACTGTGAGAGGCAGTTGTGCCTCCCCTTCCTATACTGCTCAAATTCCTCTCCCAGGGCGTTTCCCCAAAAAGTTACTTTTCATGGGCCAGTTGAACCCGAAACACCCCCACCTCATTCCAGGGGGACAGGCTCCAATCTTCACATTCATCCCACAGGGACACCAGTTCACTTGGGAGTCACTTGGGATGACCTTGGCATTGAGGCTTCATGCATGAACTTAAGCCCTGTCCTTGGGACGTGAGGACTGAGCAGAGGGAGGGATCTCTCGGTCATGGATCTCTGTCCCATCGTGTTGCCTGCAGGAATTTTAACAGAGTCCAGCCCCAATGGTGTGGCTCAGGAGGAGATGATGAGGATCAAGTGCTGTTTGAGGATGAGACGGTGGGAACTGAGGGCTCCTTGAGGATTCAGACACACCTGGGAGGGAAGGCATCCTCACCTTTGCTGAAGGGGCACTTCCTCACTGCAGCACAAAGCACACTGGAGCTGTTGCAAATCAGCTGAATAGCTGGCAGGGCATCCCGAACCACTTCCCTTGGTCCCAAGCAGTGAGATCCACAGGGTTTCCAAGGGAAAACTCCACTATCCTCTCCCTAGCCCACTTCCTGGCTGGCAACAGGCTGTCTCCAGCTCCCTGCCACTCCACATCTGGAAGGGAAGCAACAGGAAGGGACATGCTGGGCACTTCCCTCCTGCACATCTGGGAATTGAGAGCGCTGCTTCATTATGCTGGGGCAGGGAGGCTTTTGCTGGGGTTATTATTCCAAGCTGGACTGGAGTCCAAGGGAAACAAAAGCTTCTTCCTTGCCAAAGGGAGGGCTGGCTGGAGAGAGCCACTGGAGACGAGGGCTGGGCTATTCTCTGGGCTTCTAAACGCTCCATTTTGGTGTTTAAATTTAGCCCTAGATTGAAGTTTTGCAGACATGAGTCCTTCTGAAGAGCCAGCAGCCTGGTCAGCATCAACATTAACTTCTGCCATGCAGTTTGCCCTTCCTTCCCTGCAAGCTCACCCTCCGAGCCTCTAGCCCCAGCAGCAACATGCTTCAACAGGGCAGATCCTTGGCAAAGAAACCATCCTGACATGCTCTGGAGAGCAGCCATGGCTGGGCAAGGCAGTCTGGTTGGAGTGATAGATTTTTTGGCCATCCAGATTGTATCAAGAGAATGGGAGATGCTCACAAATTTTTCTCTTCTTGTTGGGCAGATGACCAGCTTGACCAAAGAGAACTTTCCAGAAGTGATGGAGAGGTCAGGTGTTGAGAGCTCTGGTGGTGTCCTGTGTCACCTGTTTTTTTCCTGGGACAGAGAAAGTCCTTGTGGCTTTTGGCCTCTCGTACACCAGCCCTTGAGGTTTAGAATGCATTGCCTGGGAAGAAAGCCAAGCTCCCCACTTCTATTTTATCACCATTATTGCAATCCATTTCCCCCACCTTGCTCCAGAGCATGGCAAATGGCTTTGAAGAAAAAAGCCTTGCTCACAGCAGGTCTCCCCTCTACGCTTAGACCCCTAGATGGGATAGGCACTGTTTTTTCCTCACAGATCCATAATTTAGAGGCCCCAGCCAGAAGTTGTTTCCATAGTGCTTGATCATATCACCTGGGAAGTTGGGCACAGTCCAGTACTTGCCAAAGGCTGTAACCCCCACTGCTGCCAGGCTCTGTGGCCTCTGCTTGAGTTGGCCATTGGAGTTAAAACAGGCAAATAAGGAATCAGGAGAAATGCTGTTTATTTGCTGGAGCTCTGCAAACAATTAATATGGCCTTGTCCTTTGGATGAACCTGGTTTGATAAGGATTCTATTCATATACCAATGATTCCTTAAGAAGGTTGAAGGCAAGTGAGCAATCCAGCTGTTGTCTGCTCTGTGTCTGCAAGGGAAATGCACCTGCCAGCTCCCACCCCTGGGAAAAGAGTGATGCTCCAAGCTTCCAAGGTTTTCCTGCACAAATCCCATGTTTTGTAAGAAGTGCCCTATATATAAGGTGGAAGGCAGAGCGGATGGTGGGGAATCACTGGCTGACAAGCACTGGAGTAGGATGTGGCTGAAGAGACAACTTGACTTTCAAAGGGCACCAAAGCATAGAAACATCGCAATAGATCTTTAAGGTGAATGGACTAAATATTGCAATTTTTTAGTACATGGAGTACTAGAATAATGCAAGCAGCTGAATACCCAATTTCATACCTTGTTAAGATGATCCTCTCTGCACACAGCTCCCTAGGGATGAGCTGTGTTTCACTGCTCTTGATAGGGTTCAAATGTTACAGGGATGTACATAAAGCTTTGAGCACAGCAAGTCTCTGGAAAACACAAAGGTAGCTTTGACTGGAGTATGTCACTCTTCTTTTTTTCCTAAAAACTAATTCTGATTGGATGATAAATATATAACATACATGGAAATGCGTGTTCCTCTCTAGGAAAGGAGCTGTAAACACACACAGCCATATGCAAGCTGGAAAGAGCAGAAACAGCTCGATGCTGAAAAGCTTTTCCCCATGACAAAGACAACCTGGTGCCAGCATAAGAAGAATTAAGTGGGTTCAGTGAGTGGCTTAATATGTTTTGCTAAACTTGTGGCTCATTCAGGAAGAAGGACAGAGGGAAGATGCTCCCTGCTGCACAAGAGAACCATAACACAGACATAATCAAGCTTAGCTTCTCTGCTGAAGTTTTGAGTGATCCTGAAGATCTGGGGAATACAGGCCAGCTTGATTTACACTAACTCAGTTACTCCTACAATCTCGATCTTTTCCTTAGCAAGTGCTTTTTTTTTAACCTCTTTTATTCCTTCCTTTTCCTGATCACTCATTGTCATGACAGGCTCAGTGCTGTCAGAAAAACTGACATCTGCAGACTAAAATGATTCTGCCTGAAGAGCAGCTCTAGAAGAATTGAGGTCATGTGGTCTCAATGACCGACAGCAACCAAGTCCATCGCTCCAGCAGCTCTGCAGTGCTGTTGAGGGATAACAGGGAATGGTGCCACCAAATAAAGAGCTTGATGCTCAGAAACCCCATGAGAAGCACATCCAAGTCTCACTGGTTTTTTTCCCTGTAGAGACTGCATCAAGCCTTCCAGAGATCAAGAAGCATTTGGACAATGCTTTCAGGCACATGGTGGGATTCTTGAGGGTGTCCTGTGCAGGGCCATGAGTTGGACTCCGTGATCCTCGTGGGTCCCTTCTGACTCAGGATATTCTATGATTCTCTGTTTCTGCAGGATAGGTTGTGCTTGGAGATGATGGTTGAACCCCACTAATAAACCCAAAAGGACAATTAGCAAACTATAAGTATAACAAGAACAGTTTGTATATTTATTGCCCAAAATCACATATTTGCTTTTGGTTTGCAGGAAGGCCTGATATTTTTGTGAAGGCTTTTTTGGGAAGTGCTGTTGGACTCAAGCTCCTTTGGGACAGATTCTGTTCTGTAGCTGTAAAGGGCCATCCCCTCTCACTTCTATGTGATGATACAAATATACAAAACACCTTGCTGGGTTTGTACCACCCCATATAATTTCAGGCAGATCTTCATAAGAACCTTCCTGGATGTCATCTGATTTCAAAAGTACCAAGAACCTTTTTTAAACAATACATAGAAACCAGGGAAAATATATTTAAAATTACCAAAGACAATCAGCTGGGGGGACAAAAAAAAACAAAAAAAAACAAACAAAACAAACCACACACACCCCCACATGCCTTGAGCACTTCCCTTGGGGAAGGGGAGGCAGTAAGCTAACACTGGCCTGGATGCCGACACTGTCCCATCAGTGGGGATGCAGCTTGGGAAGCTGGGAGGGCAGTCCAGCATAGCCCTGCTGCCTCCAATCACACCGCCAGCAATTCTCGTTGCTATGGCCCTCAGGTCTGAAACTTTGGAAATTAGGTAAAAGGTCTAAACACGAAGCTTTTTTTTTTCCCCTCCTCCCCCTACACAGTGGTGCCCCTTGCCTAGCACAATCCCTCTTCCTGCTGAGCTCTAGAAGGAAAGCAGCTGGGATGAAGAATTAACTCTCGCAGTCCCAGGGGTTTTCCAAACCAGGACCGGAGATGTGCAACCGTAATTATATCGCAGGTCTTGTTTCACACCTGCTCAGTGGCAATGAACCAGAGAACAAACATGGGCTTGAAGAGGGATGCATCCTCTCCTGCCCCCAAAAAGGGGATGGATTTTAAGTGGGTTTCATGCCGGGAGATCCCAAGGGACAGGATTTTTCCCTCCCTTGGGTAGAATTTGGGATTTTTAAGGGTGCCTCCTACACCTGGAGGGACCCAACTTCTCCCCTTCCAGAGCAAAGGATACAGTCCAGACACCCACATGTGTGGATCCCCAAGTTTTCCCTTCATCCCTACGAGGGGGTGGCTCTGCATGGCAGAGGTTAGTTTGGCATAGGCTGGACCAAGGGCATCTCTGGCCAAGGTCAGAGGCAGCACTGAGCTGGCACGGTGCCTACCCACCACAGGCCCATGCAGTGACGCTTACCCTGTTCCCGAAGGAATCCTGCCTGTGCCCACTTGCTCTATGTTACACGGCCATGCTTTCAGCCCCCTGCCCACTGGGGTCACCCCAGATGTACCTCAAAGGGTCACCCATCATGCCATAAACATCTCCACTTCATCAAGGTGGGCTAGGAGAGAAGGTGCCACCCTGTCAGCAGTTTCAATGGTTATCCTCTCAGTCCCACTACGCTGCTGCCAGGAGGAAGGCTGCTTTTCCAGGTGAGAGAGCAACTACCAGCAAGTTCCGGCTCTGGAAAGCTCTTGGCTGCTCAGCCAGTCTCCCCTAAACCTCGGTGGTGAGCCAGGCACCTTAATGGCACAGGGCCAGGCAGCTCTGCAGGGCTGGCAAACTGTGAGAAACCGTGACAAAGGTGTCTTTGTTCCTCCTGCCTGCTCCCTATTTCACCCCAGCCCTGCTGTGACACCTACGAGGTGGAGTCATCTTTCCACAGAAAGTCTCCAGCAGCGTTTCCCAGATGCTGTGCCACCACAGCCGGCTCGGGTTCATCACCCCCACCTTTCCCTAAGGAAGACGCCAAGACAGAAGCAGAGCAAGGGAGCCAGTAGTGATCCAGGCAGGATTCAGCTGCTATCTGCTTCACCAGGTGTTTGCATTAATCCTTCTTGGAGCAGACTCCTGTCCCCATCTCTGCCTGTCTCCCCTAGAGCCAGGCTCACCTCCCACCTGGTATGCCCCTTCCCAACACCATCAGGTGGGGAGCTCTGGAAAGCACCTTACTCACCTCTCTTTCAGTCTTGTTTGTATAGGAAAGTTAAGATGGATAAACTACAAGTGTCAAGTCCTTAAAGTCTGTAGGGAAAGGGATTATATTTTAGTGAGGGAGCTGGGAAAACACCAAAGAGATTCTGGCACATAGTCATCTTATGTCTGAGATGGAGCAAGAAGTCTCCAAACCACAGGCAGACCAGGAGAATATTTGGTTGGAAGCTGGCCATGTATCTGCTTACATGTTTCTTGTTTTCTTTCCCATGTGCCAGCAGGTCACCTGTTTTTCTCCCAGTGATCCAGTGTGTCTAACAAAAGCATTACCTCTCCTGACAAACACTGCCTTGCCCATTGCCCAAAACCAGCCCAGCAGCCACAACAACATTACTACAATCCATGTTCCTGCAGATTATCTCACTGAGAAATAAATCTCCATTTGGCACAGCGGCTACATTTAGGAACAGCAAAATATGACCACTTTCAGAATGTTATCATGTACTTTGTTCATGCGCTCAGCTCCCTGCTTCAGAAAAAGCCCACCTGGGGAAAAAAAAAATAAAATTTCCCTTGGATACTAAACATTTGCACCTCCTAAAAAACTTCAGCTGGGAACATTGAAAAGGAAAGGAGAGCCCATCCATGGAGGAATTTGCTGCCTGAGTCTTGCTTGGCTGCTCTCAGCACCATTGAGTGAGCTGGGCTAGGATGGAAACCCATACCTCTCCCACTCCAGCCCTGCTGTGACACCTCATCTAGGGCAGCCCAGCTCCTGACCATCCCTATTCCTGTCCCAAGAGAGCAGCAGGAGCCAAGCCAGGACCCATCAGGGTCATGCACCATGATCCCAAGCTGCTCTGGTGCTCTGGGAAGTAGCAATAACCATCATTTTCCTTGCAAAATTCAACAAGAGAATCTAAACTACAACAGATCCCAATGTATTTGGGATGCTAAAAACGTTCATCCTATGCCTCGCTCTTGCTTCTAAATACAGAGCTCTTTGCAGAGCTGTGTTCTGCCTCGCCACCTGCAAAATAGCACCAGACTCAAAAAAAAAAAAAAAAAAAAAAAAAAAACCAACTGAAAAACAACGCCAGTGGTGAGAAAGAGCCTTCTTCCAGGTGTTGTGCTTCCTCAAACTTCCCACCAAGTTAATAACTTCATCCCTCCTGCTGAGAACAGACTGCAAAAGTGAGCTCACTCTTTGTCTGGCCTCATTATTCAGTGGTACCTGGTCCTCCTCCTCCTCTGGAAAATTCCCTGTGCCCAGCCACCCCTGGAGGACTCTGCAGCCTGTGTGAGCATCCCATATCCAGGCACCAGGGAGGAAAACACCTTGCCCAAATCCTCCTCCACTCCAGTCAGAATTCTTTAGCCCCAACTCCAAAATGGTGATGAACAATTAAATGGCATCTCATTTACCCCTAGAGCAAGCCCAATTATATTCTTCCCAGTCTCTGCAAGGGGAAAAAGTCTGGGAGAATGCAGGGTGGAGTAAAAACTAATGAGGTATCTTTCCCTCCAGTTCTCTCTTGCCACAAAGGGTTTAATGATTGGAAAGTAGTCTGAGATCAGCAGGTGTCAACAGCACTGGAAAAGCAGACCCATGCAAGTGAGCCATGAGCCAAGCACACCCACCCAACCTAAAGATGGTGCAGAAATGTGCAACTCAGTAAATCCCAAGCAGGTCCTGGGAGAAAGAAACCAAGTGAGGCAGCAAAAGCCAACCATGGTCATGATTTATTCTGTGCCTTCCTCTCACCCCCACTGCTCCCATCATTGCTGTTTCCACTTGCCACTGTGTTGAGGACCCACGTGTTGAAGGCACATCCATGTTGCTCTGGAAGAGCCACCTCGATCCCTGCAGATTTGGCAAGCTGGAACCAGCTAGCACAGGTACTGGGAACAGCACAGTCAGGACAGAGGCATTTGTTTATTCGGTGAGGGGTGGAGGGAGGTGCAAAGCAGAGGAAAACCTCTGATAGTAGCAGGAGGATTGACATGGTGCTTCAGTTGGTAAAGGTCCCCTCAGGACTAAGAACCAGATCTTGGGGTGGGGGAGAGGAAGGGTGGGATGTGGAAACCACAAAACCCCACAAAATTTATTTAAGAAAAAAATGAGGGTTTTCTTACAAAGAGAAATCGCATGTTTCCTCATGACCAGAATATGACAAATGGCTCAAAGAAAAATCAAAATAAACAAACCAAACCCTCTCATCTGAGTGTGTTCCTTCCCCTCCAGCTCTCCCCAGATTTCTCCAGTCCCCCACATCCTTCTCATCCCACTCTCATGCTGAGCTACCCATTAGTGGGCAAACAGAGCAGAGAAACAGGAGGATGAGCTGATGATCCAGAGGAGACACTATTTTAATTAATGCAGCTTTGCTGCCCAAGCCCTTCCATGCAATAGACAGGGTCTGGCTGAGAACACGTGGCACTGTGGGTGCATGGGGGTCCCACTCATCCCAGGGATCCAGCAGCACAGGGACAGGTGCCTGCAGGCAGCAGTACCAGAGGAACAACTGCCCTGCCAGGGAGATGGGCCAACAGTGTCCCCAGGCACATCTGTTCCTGTCTTCTTTACTTTCCATGCCACCAGTGTTCAAAACAAGCTGTTCCCAAGCCCAGAGGAAGGGCTGGTGCCTGCCCCGTGGTACCTGGCAGAGGGAGGCATGGCGGGACAAGAACATGGTGCTGTGGACACTTCCCAGAAGCACTGGATGTCTCAGCAGGGCTGGTGCTCTGCTCTTGCAGCATGCACAGGCAGAGTGTGGCAATACACACACACACACACACACAGCTTCAGACACAGGACACAGGCTCCTTTCTTTTTTTTTTTTTTTTTTTCATGCTTTAGAAGAGGATTATCCAACATCAAGTGCTTGGAAACCTCTCCACACAACCAAAATCCTGTCCAGCAGCAGTCAAGCTGCTCACCCTCCTGGTCTCACAGACACCACTAAGAGCACGCATGGCTATTTTACCTCTCCAAAGAGCACTTCTCCTCCACCCAAAACCCCCCAAAGCCTCAGTCTGGGAGCCCAGTTCAAAGCTGGTGTAAAGAAGCTCAGTACTAAGGTCCCCCAGTCATAGATGTGGCCCAGCTTTGATGAGAACACTTGTTCTCCTCCCTGAGCGCTGCCAGCTGGGTGAAATACAGCTGCTGCTTCAATAGTGCTTGCAGAAAAAAGAGCTGACATTATTCACAACAAAAAGACAAGTATTGCAGTGCTTGCTTTAGATTTTATGGGAACAGTTTCCACTGGCTAGATGGGAGGAGGAGATGAGCAGGGGGAGATGAGCAGGGGGAGCTGCTGGCTGTCAGAGAGCTCCTTGGGCAAAGCTATCACTAGCTCCCACCCAAGATGTCCCACTGACCTGCAGAATCTATGTGGCATCACCAACATCTCCCCACCCCAACCTTTGCATGGAGATTTCTGGTTTGCCAAGACCAGATCTTCCAGCAGAAGCTCCCATCTTACAGGCTCCACAACCTTCTCCAGCCCAAGCTCTGCAGCAAGACACAACATGCAGAAGGGCTGTTTTTTGGCTTCAAGAAGAACCATGTAGACTCATGCCTATCCATTTGCAAACTAAAATTGAATGGCCAATTCCTTCCTGGGTGTTTGTAGTCACCACTCTGGCTCACAGCTGACTCAGAGCTCTTCTGCTCCTGCCTGACCCCTATAAACACGGGGGTGTTACAGTAGCATCATTCAGGCTGTATTTAACCTCTGGTGCTCTCTGTTGCCTGTATAAGCAAGGCAGATGCCTTCTGTGGAGTCCTGGATACTGTTCTGTATCCTGGGATATTTCTGAGCCATACCCTACCATGCACAGAGAGGTGTGAGTAGGGTTTGCCACACATAAGCTCTACATTTTGATTGCCAACTCTTCTCCCTCCCCATGAAAACAGAGACCAAATGATCCAAAGGAAACACCTCGCTCTGACCAGGACATTTCCATGGGACAGACTGCTAGCACAAACCAAATCTTTAGGATTTGGTCCCATACCACCATTCATGGAGTGTCCCTGTCTCCTGTACATGGGGCAGAGCTTCAGCTCTGTGCACAGCCCCAATTTGTTGCAGGGGACAGCCCTGCCAAGACTCTAGAGACCACCTCCTTCCCCAGCCAGCCTTCACAAGCAGTTTTCTTCATGCTAGAGAGAGAACAGATAAAAAACTTTCACTCCAAAGCAACCTCTTCTTCTAATTAAATGCTTCCTCAGAGGTCTACAGCCCACAGTGGCAACATCACCCGATTATCACTGGCATGGTTATTTGCCAGGAGGGAAGGCACCTATTTTACAGTGAAAGAATTTAGAGAAGTGGATGGAGAACTTGCCAGGAGAGCCAGCCACAAGGAGAGGTGAAAAAAGGAGAGCCAGTTTATCACCCAGCATGTGTTATATGTCTGGGCAGAAAATAGTCTGAAAATATCTTGTATTTCAGAGCAAGCACATAGTTTTCGGTGATTCAGCCAGCTGAAGCCCTGGCGTCAAAGTTTCAGAGACCAGCTAAGCCCATCTCTAAGCCCAGCTGTTGTCAGGCAGCTTCCTAAAAGGAAATGGCATCTGGACAACACAGCCCTGGGCACAGCTATTCCCACCTCAGACTTAGGGACTTGCTCAGCATGTCCTAAACATAGAGAGCCATTAGGCAGGTTGGGTTTTGTGGCTGAAGCAAATGTTGGTCCCAGCACTTTACCAAACACCTGCTGGCCGCCATGACTTCCAGAGTCCTACAGATTCAGCTCAGCAGAGGAGGAGGCTCCTATTCCATTGGTTTCCCAGTAGTTTAGGTGTTTTGGCCAGGCTTCAACTCGGGACAGAAGCAGCTGGGCAATCCAGACAGCTGCTCAGCATCTTCACAAGCCATATGGATGCACTTGAGCCACCCAGCTCTGTGAGGAGAAATAAAAGCCTAACCCTGGATCTGATTAATAATTATCATTTTAACAACATGTTTGGCACTGGAGGTAGCTGCCAGCAAAAACTGTGTCTAGTGCCTTATCCACCCACAGGAAATTAAAACAAGGCACTGCTGCTGTCAGCTTCTAAGACCTGTGTGGAGGATGAGGACCTTTCCTTCTGAAGCTTCATGGCCCATGCCCAGCGAAAAGGGGTCCTGAAGATCATCAGTCCTGAGCTCAGATGATTAAGGCACTGGGCTTAGGCTGCTGGGGATCCAAGAGACATCCTGCTAAGTACCCATTGCTGCCCTGCACCTTCCACCCAACCAGGCTGGTGCCACAAGCCTCCTAGGTGCAGTATCTCCAAGGCTCCCCCAGATCCTTGGTGGGACAAGAATTCTACAGATGGGATACCCTGGAAGGGCAGTCAGTGGTGGGACAGGAGGAGAAGATGTTGGCACCAGCGTGGCCTTGCCCAGGCTCTGCGGCCTGTGGTTTCCATGCCAGCTTGGCAAACAACCTTCGCCATTGTTTTCTGGGACTAGAATTGTAGGAGTTTCCACTTCCATTTTCCTTCCTCATCATCCTTTCTGAGAAAGTGCAAGCTAAGCCATGGAGCAAAGAGAGTTCAACAGACAAGGGGAGGAGAAGAAGGTCCCAAGGTGTGGTGTGCATGCCTGGGTCAACCCTTCTGACAGCCAAGGAAAGCGTTGTCATAAGGCACAACCTGTTGACAAAGGAGAGCAGGGCTCCCACAGAAACAAACTGGCTCCACCTGGAGCAAGGGATTAGAAACCTCAGCACAGCCCTCAGATTCCTCTCAGTACACCAACTGTGGCTGGAGGCAGGGATTAAACCCAGTGCTGAGGAATGTGGCTCCTTCCCGCTGCGGAGTCCAAGTTGGCATTGTGTCTTCACTCAAGACGAGTCTTACATAATGCAGCTTATGAAAACAAAATAGCCCAGCCGTGCCAGTCTGTGGGCAGGCCAGGATGGAGAGGAAATAAAGGAAAAGAAAGACATTTTTTGGCTGAAGTAAAGCCTAGCTGCCCCTTGCACCGCTACCCCAACCTTACACCATCTCACCAGGGAAGGAAGGGAACAGTGATGGATAAGGCTTAGGAGAGGCAAAGCACCAAGTCCTTCCACAAGACTGTGAAGAGCTGCAACACCTTAGTGTTCATTCTGGAGTCACAGAGTATGGGTTTTCCCCCCAGTTTGCCCCTCTGACTCTGGGTTTCTCCCTAGCCAGGCAGGTTCCCATCGAGATCAACCCATATATACTCTGTGTGCAAAGCCACTGCACGTTTTGGCGGGCTAACCCACAAATGCCCATCCCCAAATTTCATTCTTCCAAACACAGGTCAGATACTTCCAGAGACAACTGGGAGATGATCTGATCCACATCATCTCCCACTGGGAATGGAGACCCTGGAGATGCTTCAGTGTGAAGTGTTGAGTCTACCCAGAGTCCTTCCCTGCATGTTCCCATCAGAGATCATTGCACAAGAGAGGGGGACAGTTCCCAAAGGATCAGCAGTGGCTCAGAGCAGAGTCACAAGGAGCAAACTAAGATCCCCATTCATGAATCAGGCAATTCACATATGACATATTTAGGCATCCAGATGAGTCATCACTCAGTGACTGATATTCCCCATAATTTACATGGCCTCAGGAAAAGCAGATCCTACAGAAAGGCTGGCCCCCTTTATCAGCAAGCAAAGAGTCAGAGTCCAATTTAAAAGCCATAGGAGACAGCATGGTGAGACCAGGCACTGCAAGTAGGTTGTCATTCCCAGCTGAATAGAGTGGAGAACCACTTGTGGGTGGAGGACCCACTCATGAGCCAGGTCAGGTCCAACTTTGCATCCAGATGCCTGGGAAAACCAGGCAGCTCTAAGGAGATCTTCCATCTCAAGAGCTCCCACTTGCTTCCTAAGCAGCTGTCCTCAGTTTAATCAGTAACTGAATAACTGGGATGAAATCTTGGCTCAGCTGAAGCTGAATTACTGATGTTTTCCATGGTAGGATTCCCTTCCCAACTCCACCACCTTTCTCATCTGGGTCACATAAGAAACTACCAACTGAGCACACTTGACCTGTTCCCACTGAGCAGGGCTCCAGCACCCTTACAGAGCATGGGGAAAAGACCTCCAGTCACTTTTTGTCTGTCTTTTATTGGCTGATGAAAAGCAAACAGAGATCTCAGCCAGGACTCGCATCTGCTGGACCTCCAGGAGGCATTTCAAGAGAGCAAAGCAGGGCTGCCCTGATAACATGAGCTTCTAGCCCAAACAAAGGCTCTTGCAGACTTCTCCAAATCATTATCTCAGTAGTTTGTGCCTGGCTTCCTTCCTGGGACCATCCTTTGCCATCCTCCATGGGCAGAAGGAGATGCAGGCCAGTATCAACATCCCAGGAAAAGGGGAAAATACAGACTTGGAGAAATAAAAACAGTTTCACCTAGCAACAAGAAGTGCCTCTCTTCTCTGCCTTCTACCCCAGGTAAGGGCATCCAAAAACAGGTCAGCAAATCCTTATCCACCTATGGCTGGCTAATTTCTCCTCCAAAAGCCATGTTCAGGGAGAAGTGGGAGAGGTGTGTTCAGCCGGAGGCTGTGTAAGCATATGAAAGTTGATCTACCAAAAAAATGGTAATTTAGGAAGATCAAATAGCACTAAAAAACCACCCAAAATAAGAAGGGAAGTGGTATGTGGATACTGGAGCAGCATCAGGGCACTCTGGAAGTGTGAAAGGGTAGGAGAAATCCAAGGAGCCACACCTGATGCACCAGGCTTTGTAGAAAAAGAAAAGCCCTCGTGTCCTAACAGTAATTGGGCTGGCACAGCCTGGCACTGAAAGATGCTTCAAGTGTGATCTTGATTATCTCATCTGCTCCAGGCTGTGTCTGAAGGGAGCTGTGGCTAATCTTATTTTGATTGCCTTAAAACTCAGTTATGGGGAAAAGCCTGGCATGTGAGCAGATATATTAATCGTTTTGGAGCAGCCTTGTCTCCTAAGCTGGTATTTGATTAAAAGGGAGCACAACCAAAACACACTTCAAACAGCTGGTGCTATTTTTGTCTGCTTCATTTGGAGCGGTTCCTGATGCTTCAGTGTGCCCAGCAAACCCTTTGGGGCCGATCCTTACTATATCATTATTCACATTTTAAGCATGCATGAGTACAGAGAAAAGGGATTTGCTTCCTCCTGAGAGGCTAAGATCAAAAGTCAAAATGTTTTCTGTGAATACATAAGCCATAAATTCAGCTTCTGAGAGTTTCAGGCTCAATTTGTAAGAACCTCATGGCCTTAAGAGGAGGCTCCCCTACCCTATAGAGTTGGGAAATGGTGTTTAGGTAACTACAAAGCAGATTCAGAAAGAAGGCTATAGGCAAAAAGTCAGAAAACAATGTCTAGAAGGAATGAGGGATTTTTTTCCCTTCTAATTCATTATAATGGGATTTTTTTCATATATTTTTTTAATAATCATCTGAAAAGCCACTTTGCAGCAGAACGCTGTTTCAACCTTGTTTTCAGTCGGGTAATTGTGCAGTGAGTGGATAAATGCTTTCTCAGCTGAGAAAAACAGGCACCATTAAGCATCAAGCTCCTGACCTAAATTTATGTTCAGGGAAGCTGGAGAAAGCAAAGGACTGATGCCTGCTCCCCTTACCATCCTGATGGACAGCCTGAAGATGGTATCTTCTGCAGAGACACACAAATGGTGCTCCACATCTTTGAGGCTCTGTGAGGCACAGAGAATTGCTGGTGATCCCAAGGACTTTAACCCAAAGAACCTGGTCTAGTGGAAGGTGTCTCTGCCCGTGGCAAGGGGCTTGGAATGAGATAATCTTTAAGGTCTCTCCTAACCCAAATGATTCCATGATTCTATTGCAAAACCTAGCTGCCCATTAGCTACTGCCTTGGTGATGCTTAGGGGCTAAAACTGAACCATGCCCCCTTTTCCCAATTTTTTCATTCCCCAGGAGAATAGGGTCTCTGGAGGGAGGGAAAGGGATCCAGCTTCAAGGATTCAGTGTTTGGAAGTACAGGAATTTAAAAATCAAAAGGAAAAAAAAAAAAGCATTATCATCTCTCGTCCCTCCTTCTGTGCAAATGCCTTTACAATAATTTCCTTAGTTCAGGTTTTCCTCTGCAACAGTTTCTTGAAAGGCAGAAAGAAGAGTAGCTGCCGGCCTCCTGCACCCAAATCAGAACAAAACCTCAATATTTCTGGTCTCAAAACTTATCCCATGAGTTTCTTTTGGCTGCAGCACCTCAGCTCCAAAACCCTCGTGGCCACGTCACGATGGGAGGAAAGGACTTGGTGTTCACTTTGCTTCTGTTCCAGTCACACTCCACCCCACACAGGCACAAGAATAGAGTAATTTTGGGATTGTGGTGAGGAAGGTGCTGCCTTGAATGCTCCAAACGCAAAAGAGCAGTTGGTCCACAAAAACAAAATAGCAGGAATGGCCTCATCAGCCCAGCTGAAGTGTGGTTAATCCACATTTAAAGCTGAAAATGGTTAAAGCAGCCACCTTTGAGGGAAGTACCTCTTAGGAAACCAAATAAATGACCAAAGAAGCAAAGCGACACATTTCATTACACTGGTTACTTTTCTAAATGATGGTTTTATGCCAAAAGCGTATGAGCAGCATTTTCTCAACAGGGAAAGCAGGAAAGGGTCTTCTTCACAAAGCCCCCTTTTAAATGAAGTTTTCTGGAATTTTATTCTCTGTAGGATTTCTATATCCTGAAGAACTTGGATAGGAGGAGGCTGGGGAGATGCACTTGTACTGACCCCATAACCTTCTCTATGGACACTCAGAATCTCATGCCCTTTCCCATCCCAAAAGAACCCCACTCATGTCACATCTGGACCATCACTCACCACAGAACCAATCGCCACTGCCAAATCCCCATTTTCTGGAAAGCACACGTGGATTGGAAGACCCTCCCAAAAAAACACCCCCCAAATGAAAAGCTCCATCTATCTACTATGAGAGTCAAACTGCCTTCAAATGGTGAAGGCAACACACACACAAAAAGAAGCTGCCCAAGTCAGATTTAAGGTTTTGTTCTTTTTTTCTTTTTTTATTATTAAAAAAAAAACTATTTCAGAAGAAGTCCAAATGCAACAGAATATAACTGGCACCATCTAAGATACCCAAGTGTAAAATCCCAGAACGTCTGAACCCCCCCAGCATGAGCTGGGGGTGCCAGGGCTGGCAGGGAGGGACAGGTGGCCTCTCCCTTCTCCCAGCCCTCATCACGGCTGGATGGCAGGCAGCCTGAGAGCCAGGACACAACAGTGGCATCAGCGGTCTCTGTAAAACCAGTCAGTTTGAGAAACTAAGAACATTATGAACACAAAATATCTAAAACTTTTTTTTTCCTTTATCAAAAGCCCTGCTTTAGTGACATGCTAGCCCTGCTGGAAAGGTAACACACCCACAGCTCTGTCCAGAACACGGGGAAGTTGACCAGTCAACTCTTAGTTCAGGACACCTTCCTCCTGTTGATCTACACACTTGTGAGTGCATTGTGGCCACTCAAGTTACAGTGATGCTTCTGCAGGCAACCAGCTCTGGGAGCCACGTCCTGCAAACTCCACTCCATGCTGAAACAAATCTCATCCAAGTCTCCTCCACCAAGCCCTCCAAGATCACTCTCAGTCCCACCTGGAGGCCCTCCAACAGCATCTGCAAGAGCTCTGCCTGCTCCAGCTGGATGAGGCATTGGAACGTCATCTCTTAAGAAAAAAACACTTTCGTATATAATTTTTTTTGCTGTTTTTATATTTAAATAGAAAAATACTACTTCACTCTGTGTTATGAGCCAGAGATCGGTTGACTTCCAGTGATAGAACCAGGAGTTCTCCTCAATGCTCCTACACTGAGCTCAATGCCAAAAGATTCCCAGAAACCTCAGAGTGGCCAGAGAGTGATGACCTCCTCATCATCTCCCTATATGGGCAGGAGCACATGGGGCTACATCACAGCTCCCATCCTTTCTCTGCAGAAAGGCATCAGTCTCAGAGAAACATTAGTCTGCAAAGAGCCAGCAGTGGGGCTAACACCCCAAATCTGACTCTCGGGGAAGTCAGCTATAGTTTGAAGCTTTCCACTCTCCTACTGGCTTTCTGTATGTGCAGTCTGTCCCTGGAAGCCACTGGATCCCATCAGATGTACACATGAATTAGACAAAAAAAAAAAAAAACACAAACAGTGGTTAAAAGTTCTCTAACATCCTCTCCTCCTCTCGTCTTCTGAAGAGTCAACGACAAACAGACATCAATAAAACTAAATTTGCCCTCCTCCCCACCTCAAGACAACAAGAGTTACTGAGACACAAAACATGTTATCTTGTACCCTTGGGACTACATCTAGAAGGGAAGTTTAGGGGTGTGGGAAGCGTGGGGGGAAGGCGGTGTCTGTGGGCACAGTCTGCTTAGTTCTTGTACTCAAAAGGCTCGTCTCCGGTTTCGTTGAGGAGACATGTGCGGACGAGGGCCTCTGTCACTGCATAAGGATCACAGTTGGCAGAGGGCCGGCGGTCCTCAAAGTAGCCCTTCTTCTCATGGCCCACGTTCCTGGGGATGCGAATACTGGCGCCGCGGTTGGCCACGCCAGCGGAGAACTCGTTGATGTTGGATGTCTCATGGAAACCCGTCAGGCGCCTGGCATTGTCCAGCCCCCCCTTGGGGTCATAGGCACGGATGTGGTACTGGTGACGCTTGCTCAGCTTCTCAATGGCCTCTTCAATGTGCCTGCAGAGGGAGGGAGGGAGAGGGGAAGGCACAGTGAGTGTTTGAGGGACAGGACGAGCTGAGCCACTCTGGGCTGTTGTGTCAAAGCAACACAAGATTTGCTGCTGTCCCCAGGCCACTACATGGTGATGCCTAATGCCCCACAACCCACTTCGCTCATCATCCCAACAGTGGGCTTCCCTCCACTCCTACTACTGATCCAGTCAGCTTCTTGGAAAAGGATCCTCATGGCCAAATCCCACATGATCCTTTGGGAGTGCTGTCTGTGAGACACTTTGGGTTCAACTCACAGCTAAACCGCCCAGGCACACTGCCACTGGGGAACCTGCTCTCAGAGGGGAGGTTTCCCAACACTGAAGTTTCTATTTGTGAAGCTCACACAGACACGAGCTGGCTCATTTCTCAGGGCATCACCAAGATTAAGGAAAGAAAACTGGGCTGCCAGGAGAAATCCCTCCACAGAGCTCCACTGCACCGCAGAGCCACAGGGCCCCTGCCTGCACTCAGCACACCAGTCCCACACAGGAACTCAGGGTTGGATTCTGTTTCCACAGCCTTCCCTATGGTCTTTCATCATGGTTACAAAATAATAATAAGAAAAAAAAATTAAAAAAAAGGTTTATGCTCAGCTTATTTGTTTCCAGCACTGGCAACAGTTGCACCCTGGCCACTTGTGTCAGCATGGAGGGAGCTGTACTGCTGGCTCAGTTGCCCACCCAGCATCAAGATGAGTGTATAATTATACAAAATATACACTAAAAAAAACCCCAACACAAAACCAAACCAACCAAAAAAAAAGAAATTAACTCAAAGAAAGGCTTAAATGTAACCCCAAACATCAGAGCAACATCTTCTGTGTCATCAAAAGCTTTGCAAAATCTTGCTGCCTCATACACTGGCCCATCTCAGGACACTTACTTGAGACCTCCGTCTTCCCTCATGCTCTTGGTGCTGAAGTTGGTGTGACAGCCAGCACCATTCCAGTTCCCAGGGATGGGCTTGGGATCGAAGGACACAATGACACCGAAGTCTTCACACACCCGATGCAGGATGAAGCGTGCGATCCAGAGGTGATCCCCCATCTCAATCCCTTCGCATGGTCCCACCTGGAACTCCCACTGCAAGGGGGAGGAGTCACAGGCTCAGTGGTGCAGAGACACTTGCTGAGACACCTCCCACCCCCTTATCCTTGACACAGCTCCTGCTGCCTGGGGTTTTTCCATACTACTATCTTGTTCCAGGAGGCATCCAAAATTATTTACCTGGGCTGGCATCACTTCTGCATTGGTTCCTCCAATTTTCACCCCAGCATAAAGGCACGCTCGGTAATGGGCCTCCACAATGTCTCTGCCATAGGCTTTGTCTGCCCCTACACCACAGTAGTATGGACCTGCAACAGCACAGGTGAACATCAGCTTCCACAGGGGAATCACTAATTCAGTGAAGATCGAAGACACACACACAGGGAAGAACTCTCCAAAGGCTTGGGATGTGTGGAAAAGCCTGAAAATCTGTTTTTCATGGAAGAACTAGCAGAGTAGAACATTGATGGAGAGCAAGTCCCCCACAGGTTTAAGTCCCCTGCAGATTATCCAACTGAGCAGCAAATTTGGCCAATCCCCACTTCAGCCTTTCTGTAACGATCTTAATCTCATGGTTAATTTTTGCCAGTATCCCACCTGCCATTGTCCACCATTGGCTCTAGAAACACCTCAAATCTTTCAGCTCGCCTGAAGCTGCGTCACACAGATTACAGTTCAAACGTTCCTGACTTGGTCCAGCGCAGGCTCCCAAAAGATTACCTTGGGGTCCAGGGAAGCCATTGGAAGGCCAGCCAAATGGATGTCCATCTGTCCCAAGGAGAGTGTACTCTTGCTCCATCCCAAACCAGGGGTGCTGGTTGGACACCATGTCCATAATTCTCCTGCAGGTGTGTCGGAGATTTGACTCTAGAATGGAAAAGCAACACAAGGCTTATTAGCACCTTCACCTCCATTCCCCATTTCCACTTTATTTACAGTTTGAGTCCCAGCAGCACTGATGAAGAATCCCAGGCCCAGTCCTTTCTCCACTGCCAGCACTTTGTTTGTCCTTTACTTTCAGGGCAGGGATTATTTTTGTGTCACAAGTGATGATAAGGGCATAGACAACACTTGGATAGCTCTTCCTTTCCCCTCCCCAGAACCACCACCTCCACCAGGAAAAAGGAGAATGTCCATTCACCTGCAGACTGCCGGTTGTATTTGAAGACCTCACAGAGAACGAGTTTATTGGGATCCTTGCGAAAAGGGTCCCGAAACATGGCAGCAGGTCGCAGGTACATGTCACTGTTGGAGCCTTCAGACTGGAAGGTGCTGGAGCCATCAAAATTCCACTCAGGCAGATCTGGAGCAGAGAGAGAAACAAGCCACACTGATCCAGGGTCCCTGATCACCAGAGGATGAGCTCCCTGCAGCCTTCCAGTAAGACAGAAGTGAAGATGCTTATAGAGAGCAGGCCTACAGTGGGTTTAATCTCAGCTCAGCTGCTTTTGTTCCAAATGGGGGAAGCAAAAAAGCCCAAAATAAGCAAAAACAGAGCAGTGTAACTCCCCAGCCACCCTGGGAAATAATAAGTTGCTGGGCTGCTGGCCAAGCCCGAGTGAACTGAGCAGCACTGAGGACATTTCCCATGTCACAACAACCACAGGGATGAGCAGAGCACCCAGTCTCCTTGGCTGGGCAAGCTGGGGGAAGGCAAAGCATGGGACATCTTCAAGGTAAGGGAATGAGAGGAGCCATGGAATACCTGTTACCTGGCCTGAAGAAGGTGGGAAAGCAAATCATATACAGGAGGAACCTCATGGAGGGGAGTATGGCCAGCGTGGCCCTTCGCCCACCCCTCTGGGCTGTGCACTGCCCTCCCGGTCAAAGCACAGTGGGAGCAGCAGTGAACTCCACCCGGGCAACGTTATCTCCTCCACATCCCAGGGGGAAAGCGGGAGGATGGAAAGCACAATGATTTCAAAGGAGCTGTGCCAACCACTCCCTTGCAGGGAAGAGGGGAAAGGAGAGGGGGGAAGAAAAAGATAAAAAAAAAAAAACAAAAAAGATAATTCTGCTCAGTCACACACAGTATTTTCATTTCATAACTGTCTCCAGCCAGCACCATGGCAACCTGGGGAAAATCCTAATGCTATTATTGTGTAAGCTGGGACTGTTTGTTCTGAGGGACACAAGCTCTTAATTACACCGGATAGCTCCATTCTTTCCCCTCCACTTTCTTCTGCCAAACTACTTCCGGCCAAAACGAGTACTCGGGAGTCAATGGGCCATCGAACCCTTGCCAACAGCCCCCGCCCTTGCCAACAGCCCCCTCCACAGCAGGGCCAGCACGAAGGACCAAGGACAGGCTCCCAGCCCCCAGGCATCCAACTGAAACTCCACATCTGGAGAGCTGGGAACATTCCACTGGGGTATCTGTGGAAAGAGGTAACCGGAAGAGGGTGAGGAGAAATGTCTTCCCTAAATACTATCCTTCTGCCACAGAAAGAGAGGAATAGCATCCTTTCTCCACCCAGTGAGGGGCTGTGAGTCCTGCGCCTGCCCTCTCACCTTCAAGGCTCTTGGGCTCGTGGTCCAGTGTGCGGGTTTTGCAGCGGAGGTGCTCCCCTGTCCCATCAATCCAGATGTACATGGCTTGCACCTTCTCCCCCTGCGGCAGCTTCATGTACATGTGCTTGATGGCTTTGCTCAGGTGGGAGCTCGCCGAGGTGGCCATGGCTACAGTCCTGACAAGGGGGTTCCTGCAGGGAGGAATCAAAAACAGCCCTAACTTTGAGCCCTTCCTGAGATCCCAAATTTTTCACCCCCCAGCCAGGGAGGAGCATGAGACAGCTTGGCCACAGGGCTGGCTGCCATCTCCAGCGGTTCCATATCATTCCTCAAGGAGAACACACAGCAGCTTACAGAGATGCCGGCAGCCAGGAAAGCCCTGCTCCAGGAGCAATCCCTTCAAACAATTCCATTAATACCCAAACTCCTGCCAATAAACTAGGTCTCACCCTCTGCGCAACAGACTTGCAAAGTGCTCCTCAGCCCTGAGTGAACTTTTCACCTCCACACTCACCACTGCTCCAGAGCAAGACTAATGCAAAGAAAGCTTAGCTAGGGCTTTCTTAATAAATCTGCTTCATCGAGGAGACTTAGACACCCCAGCTGCCTTCTCAGCCCAGCTGAGGTTGTCCAAACGTGGTACCGGGGCAGGAGGAGAAGCAACAGGCAGCACAAGCAAGCGCTGAGCACCCCAGGCAGTGATGAGGAGGCCAGAGGGGCTCTGGTCCCAGTTGCTGGGAGCTGCAGCATCCCCACAGCCCAGCACATCCTGGAACCTGGCTCACAGTGCCTGCCAGCCCACTCGTGTCAGACCCACAGCAATTGGGCTCCACGCATGTTTTCAGGAGCTTGGAAGTACCAACAGTTTGGAAACGTAGAGTGACTTGGGAAGTCGCTCCAACATCCTGTTCCCCTGCAGGGAGGCTCGGGCTGAGCCATCCCCAGCCTACCGCTCCCGGGGAGCTCCAACCGCCCCACTCTCCTGCCAGAAGCATCACCCACGCGTGCATCTCCTGGCAAGGAAGCGATGTCCCCACGTTCTAGCGAGCAGCTGAAGAGCCTCATGGATGGGGGGAGGGAAAAAAAAAGCCAAACCAAAAACCCAACCAAAACTGCAAAGCGAACGTTTCCAACAGAAAACTCGAGCAGCCACTTCCTCCTCCTCCTCTCCACCCTCCCTTCTTCCCCAGAAAGGAGGCATTTTCCCCCTTGGAAGCTCCGGCCGCCGGGAACCCCGGGGCTGCCCCCTCCTTGCCCTCCTGTCCCCGGGGGGCTGCGGCCGGAGGGACCCCATCTTCCCTTCCTTCCCTCCCTCCCCCGGGCCGGTACCTGGGCTCGGCGGCGGCTGCGGGCGGGCGCGGGACTCCCACGCTCGGCTCCCGGGGCCGCGCCCGCCGCCCCTTTATGGCGGAGCAGCGCCGGCCCCACCGCACGGATTGGGCAGCGGGGCGGGACGGGGGGGACACGGGAGGGGTGGCGGAAGGGACAGGGCCACCACCCCGCCTCCCTCCTCCTCCTCCTCCTCCTCCTCCTCCGGCGGCCTCCCCCGGGGAAGGGGGAGAAGCAGCCCCGCTTCGCCCCGCACCCCGTGGATGGGTGCCGCAAAGCAGAGGGAAGACAGGGCAGAAAGCAGGGGGAGGGGGTGTTTGTGGGGTGGGGGTTAAGTCCTTTTAACAAGCCTCCCGGCCGGAAAAACAACCCCTCGTCCCTGGGCAGGCGGGAGTGGATCCAGGGCTTCTCTCAGCGTTTACATTAGCGGCTGCCTTGGCATAACTCGCAGGGATGGAAACCGGCCGCCCTGGGTAAACGGGGGGAGAGAGGGAGAGACCGGAGCCCCACCAAGCCCTGGACACAGTCTCTGGCTCAGTGTCCACGTTTGGGAGCGGGGGAACAACCTCAGCGCCCCGCTTTTTCTCCTTGGAGCAGGTAACAGCCTCCAGCACCTGGATTTGCAGACCCTCACTCCAGGGCGTAAAGGATCGGTCAGTGTCACTCGAGGGAGCAGAAATCCCCCAGCCACGGGAGAACCCGCTTAGCACTCAGCGAACCGCAGGCACACCCCAGTATTTTTCCACCCCGACAGCTCTCTTGTCCCATCTCCTGTCCAGCCCTCTGCACCTCCCAACCCGGATCCAAGGGGCAGGAGAGCAGCGCTAGCACGAGCAGATGGAGCTGCCACCCGTGTGCACACGCTGCATGCACACGCAGGTCCCAGGCCAAGCACACGCCAACCCACACGCCTGCCCCGGGGCGACGGGCTGCTGGGCTGCCCCATGCCAGCCTCGGGGACATGGCACCAAAATTGTTGCTCCTCGAGCAACTGGAGCCTCCTGACCATCAACAGCCACCCTACCGCACATACAGCCACTGTACAGCCGGAATTCAGAGGGAAGATGGCTAGGGAGAGCCAGATCCTCAGGGAGGAGGAGGTAGAAGTGCTGGATAAAAGCTGGCTTTGATTTATTGCCCACCTCAAGAGCCAGATCTCCACCCTGCCTCCGGGGACAACACGGCTCATTCCTCACCACCACCTTGCAGCAGCCATCAGTGTGTAGTAATCCCCTGAGGCTGTCCAGAAGGGAGGTGAAATTCGTGTGCTTTTCTCCTCCTGGAATTGCTTGGGCAAGGCAGAGCCACCAACCATTGCAACAGCCCCTGCCTCCCCCTCAGAACCCCAGAAATTGCCTTCTCCCAGCACCTCAGTTCCTGCACCCTGTGCACAGAGAAATGGTTTCAACACATAAACAAACACAGTGTTTTACCCACAGAAATGAGCTCAGGATCTCACGTTCAGCCCAAGTTCAGCTGTGGTCACCCAAATGTAACAGCTCAGCTGAAGCAAAAGGAAGTAGGTAGGAGCTGCTGCCGAAGACCAAAATAGCTCCCATAAAGGGGAGCTGTCAAGTCACGGAAAACGTAAAGCAGTGTCCAGCCCTCTTCCCTAGTTTTGCAGTGTTCCTTTAATCGGGACACCGAGAGCTCTGACAGCTCCAAATTCTTGGAAATATGTTTGCTACATGCTGATTTCTCCGTAAATTTGTCCACCAGGGTTGGCTGCAAACAAGGCCAGGTGTTCGCAGGTGAAAGTCCCTGAGGCGTGGGGTGACCCCCGCGCCGTCCAAACCTCTGGGCTGGGCAGCTCCAAACAACCCTGAAGGGAAGCCGGGAGCAAAGGCAGCCTGCCATATAAACATCTCCTCTCCATCCCGTAAATCCCTGCCGAGCATTAAACCCCATCCTGGGAGAGACCCGCAGGCTGGGAGAGGGTGTGATGGCTGGGGTGGCAGGATGTAGCTGCCGGCCCCGGCGGAGTTTGGTGGCTGGCTCATGCCCAAGCCCCTGCCCTCGCCCTGCACAACATGTTTACGAGCCAGCGGAGAAGCCCAGCGCCCTCTCCCGGGAAACCGACGGGCGGCAGGGGAGGGGAACGCTCCCGGGCCGCCTCGCAGGGCTCGCCCGGCTTGTTTACCGCCAGCCTTCCTTCCCCTCCTCCCCTTCTAGCCTGTGGGTTTTTTTGGGAAAGCCAGCTCAGGCTGTGCCTTCGCCCAGCTGCGTGCTCCAGTGACCCTCACTGTCGCTGACAAAAACCTCCTCGGGGAGCTGGGGAGGGCACGATGCCAACAGGTGACACATCCCACGAGTGGATTTAAATCCGCCTTCAAAAGGCCCCGCTCCACATGTGTAGCCAGACACAATGTCCCGCTCCAGCGGCAAGTCCCAACTGGCACATGTTTTTCTTTCTTCCTCCTATTAATTCACGGGAACACCTTTATTCACCTGCCCCAGCACTTCCCGCCGACGCAGTTTATATCCTGAGAGAAGTGCCAAGGCTGGAAAGCGGCTGGTGAGCTGGGAGAGCTGGGAGGGGTGGGCAGGCTGGACTTTGCAGCCTCTTGCCTCCAAGGCAAACCCCCAAGAACAGGACACAGCCAGGTCCCTGAGCCCTAGGGAAGAGGTTTGGGCACCAGGAGTCTCTCACTGGTAGCATGAGACATGCCTGCTCTTTTCCAATTCCATCCAGCAGCCAAGCAGTAAAGGATCATGGCTTCCCTCTCCAATGTGCCTTGGTGGGGTTGCTATGAACCCTAACCCTTGTCCACATGTTCCATTCCATCCCTAACCTCATGTCGCCCCCCCCCACAGCTGCCCTGAGCAATTTGCTTTTAGCAAAAAGGCCTGATTGCAGGGACCACCTGAAAGTGCAGCCTCATAAATTTGGGAGTGCCTTAAAATGCAGAAATGTCACACCACAGAAGGGGGGGGGAAAAAGAGGGAGGGTGACAATTCAAGGGTTAAAAAGGTAGGACATGAAAGGACCCCATGGCTCAGGCCCTGGGGCAGGTGGCTCATGGTTTTGCTGCTGCAGTGCTGGGACTCTTTCCCAGCGCCACTGGGGCTGTGTTCAAGGGTGGCCGCTCACCACAGATCTGGGATCTCAACCCCAATAGATTGCAGACCCAGACTCCTAAGCCCAGGTATCCATTTGTCTTTCATCAGCAGTATAAAAGAATTTCTTAAATAGAAAGGAATGCTTTATTTCTTTTCAACCAGAGATGTCACACAGGGACAGGAATTGTTGTGATGTGACAGCTCATTTTGTTGTGATGATTAGATCCCAGGAGGAGGCCTGATGCACTCAAAATGTCCCAGCATCCAGCAATGGCACAGCTGGAAAGGAGGAGGGATGAGCATAGCATCACAGAATGGTTTAGATGGAATCACAGAAGGGTTTGGATTGGAAGGGACCTAAAGATAATCTAGTCTAACTGCCCTTGAAATGAGTAGGGACATCTTCAGCCTGTCTCCTCAACCTGTGCTGAACAGCTGAGCCATTCCCAAATTCAGCTGTATCACTTTCAGACCTCTCCAAGGAAGTGCTTTGGGCTGTGAAGTCCCGCATACAGAAGCAAAATGCACCCATGTGAGACCAGACATAGGCTGGGTGTCCTGATGCTGCATTGCCTCCATTTCTGCCCACCACTGGGCACAGCTGCCTTAGCTTGGACCCACAACAGTGTGCCCATCACCACCCCTGGCTGAGGGAACTGGAGATGCAGACCCTTTTACCCATGACTAGCAACAAGGGCTGGAAAAATAAATCTAACGCCTGAGCAAGCACTCAGTTCAGAAGTTGCCCAGCTCAGAGTGGCACAGCAGTCACTGACTGAGGACAGTGAGCTCACCTAGGGGGAACAAGTGCACTGGGGGGAACTGACCTTGTGCAAGCAGCAGTAGCCGACTGGTCTCCCCCGGAGCGCTGCAGGAGGCTGACGAAACCCCCCAAGGCAGGGGGGCAGTAGCTGCTGGCCCTGTACGTGAGCAAACATTGCACACTCCGCAGCAGGCTCATGCTCCCTTTGAAGATGCTGCCAGGGTCAAGGGTAGCCACGGGCTGGTGACCAGAGGGATTTCAGTGGCAGAGCAGATCACCTGGGCTGCACAGAAGGGCAGTTTAGGAAAGCGGATTAATAAATGAAAACGTGCAGAGGCACATGCCAAGTCAAAAAAAAGAGCTCCCTCCCCATGGTAGCTCTCCTGCACCATGCACCCATGATGCATGTAGGGGAGAGGAACCCAGGGACACAGTACCTGGGAAAGCCTCGTGCAACCCTCCCAGGTGCTCACATCTCCTTCTCCACCTCCTTCTCAGCTGCCTGGGTGCCAGTCCCCGTGTCCACTGCCCCCCTTGCCACCCCTCACAGGAAACGACGGCATTGCTTCATCCCCCAGCAACCCCCTTCACTAACTCCCCGCCGTGGAGGGGGCAGCTCCAGGACAATCCGGCAGCAATCCCAGCAGGCAGCACCTACCTGCTGCCGGCTCTGCTCCTCAGACCTTGTGCAGGGGCTGAGTGTCTTCTGCGAGCACGTGCTCGCCCTCAACAGCAACCAGGGGAAGCTGGAAGATGAGAACGTCAGGGGCAGGCGGGATTTGAGACCTAGAAATTACTTGGCTCAGTTTGTTCTGTACAAGGGTGGAGAATATCCCAGGGAGCACTCAGCACATGCCTTTCCCTGCAGTTGGAAATTGGTCACAGTGTACATCGGCAGGGTTGTTTTTTGTTGTTTGTTTTCTTTTTCCTTTTTCTTTTATTAGCACTGTTCACACTGTTAAATGCACTCCCAGCTAGGCTGGGGTGGTGTTAACTGTGGCTGGCAGATTAATTTCAGCCTAATATACCTTAAGCTCCATAAGTGAGAGTACAGAAATCTTCAAAGTGCTACCTAAGTGGATTAAATAGTGAATCCGGGCCTGACATTGTGAATTATAAAAGGTAATAGCAAAGTGCCATTGTCCATGTCCCTCCATTGTGGCTGAATTAGGTCTCTGTCCTGCCACAACACATGCTTAACCCAGGCTGGTGAAGTCAGCAGCCCCAGACGCTCGTATAAGGTTACACCAGTGATTTTGCTTCAGCTGGAATAGAGGCAAGTGAAGGCAGAGCCTGCTGCAGGGGCTGTCAGGTGTAAGGGACAGAGCCTAGCCTTCATGGTCAGTCCCAAGGAAGGAAACCACAGACAGATGGCAACAGGCTCAAAAATACTTGTAATTAATGAAAGGACATACCAGTGATGTCCTCACTGAGCAAACAAGTCTTATGCACCCAGGAAACCAAACATGAAAATAACATATAAAACATAATCATAATATGTTCAAGAAAGCAATTAATATTTAAAGCTGAACTGGCAGACCTCAGACCTCAGGCAACTCCAGTTTTACAGTGTGATGTGCCCAAAAGGATCACACCCATTGCTGACAGTTTTTGAGGTGTTCTAAACTATTTATATGAGAACAGGATGGGACTGTACAGGGGGAAAAAATTCCAAAATTTTCCCCCAAAAGCTCACTCTGGGGTTATAATGGGAGAGGGAGAGCAGGTTTGTGCACTCAGGCTGGAGTTTTAAAGATTGCTGGGGCTCTAGACCATCACCTGAGACCAGAAGTGATGCCGAGGTGTTCAGGGTTGGGTACTGACCACAGCTGGTAGGGAAACAACCCCCATTCTCTGTATGGCACAGCAAGGGACAGGCTGGGCTGCCGGGGGTGGCTGTGAGTGGCCACTGACCGCAGGTGGTGATGTTGACCCTGCGGTCAGGCAGCCTTGGACTATGCCACCATGGGAAGCTGTGCCAGCTGATGTTGGGCAAGGATAAAAAACCCAGCCCCTTGGCCACCCCAGGAACATGAGGCTCTGCCACTGATGGCCTCAGGTCTGCCAAGGGTGGGCTGCTTACCACACCAGAACAGAGGATATGGATAATTTGGGTTTGGGCAGAGCTCCTGACGTGTTTGGTTTTGCAACCCTGCCCTTATCTTTGTATGGAGTCCAGCCACTTTGCACTCCTCTCCAAGCCCCCTTCTAAATCTGGGCTGTGCTCATGTGTCCACCTATATTTTTCAGCCTCTTTTTTTCTTTTCTCCTAAATAGCCACCCAACTCACATGAGCTCCTTTTGTGAGGAGATAAACAAGGCAGAAGTGCCCATGCACGCACTGAGCAAATCCCAGGAAGCTGCAGTCAGGCTGAGCGAAGCTCCATCCTGTCAGACCTCTTGGGGTCTCCTCTTGGGGAAAAATTCTACGGAAATGGCCTTGCAGCCTCCCACAGTAACTGTGTTGGCCTGTTCCTGATCACAGCCTTGGTCCTTTCCTGGCAGAAGCCATCACTAGCTGAGGTGATGGCTGGGTGATCCCCAGCCTCTGAGGATCTCACTGGGCATCTGCTCAGTTGCCAACTGGAAAATATTTAATACTTTTTTACAATTTCATCCTTTCCCTGAGGACTTATGAGTTTTCCATGTGTGAGGCAGCCACCACTCCAGCTCCTCCCTAAACCCCTCCTTTCATCTCTTGGGCTTAACAGCACAAATCTTTATGAATTCATGATCGGAGCTACTCCTCCCCAAGCTCTGCCATAACTCCTTCCCACAGCACTGCCTGCCACCACTAGGGCAAGCAGATGTTTTGTGGCTCATGGCTGCTCCTTCCCCAGATCAGTTTGGGTTTTGGCATAGTGACCAGCCAGTGTGCCCAGGCTGTGACTGAAGGAAGGTGAGTGTGCATACCAAGGGACTGCGCTTGGCCCCTTCCCAGAGCCATCCCTGCAGCAGTTGACACAGGACAGGCATTGCCAAGCCGTCCTGCAGCAGGGCACAAGTCCACACACCCCAAAAGTAAAGCATCACAACATCTCTTTGTCACCAAAAGGACGTGCATCCCACATGCACCATGAAGACGAGCACACCACCCACTGCTGTTCAGCCCAACAGCTTCAGCCGTGGAGGGACAGGACAAGGGGGAGTGGCTTCAAACTGAGTGATGGCAGGGTTAGATTAGATATTAGGAAGAAATTCTTCACTCTGAGGGTGATGAGGCACTTAAACAGTTTGACAAAGAGATGCTGTGGATGCCCCATCCCTGCCTGAACAAAGCCTTGAGCTACCTGTTCTAGTGGAAAATGTCCCTGCCTACAGCAGGAGTGGGTGGAATGAGCTGAGCTTTAAGGTCAGCTTCCAACCCAAACTATTCTACGCTTCTATAAACTAATGCAGCATGGCAGGACATGACCCTCCCAGGGCACATGTGCATGCATGGGTAGTTCAGGTGTGACCTCTAATGCACTTTCATGAAGCTCTGTCCTATCTCTCCTGGCTTCGTATAGCACCAGTTATCCTCCTCACATAGGGCAGCCCAGCCATGCACAAAGAAACGAGCTCCCTTGCTCGGTGTGACAGAGTGTGCTGGTGGCAAGTACCCCAATTAATTTGGAGTTGTCCCTGTACTAATTGCTGCTGTGGAGTCTCAAGCCCGATGCTGAGAGGCAGAGCCCTGTTGCTGCTTCACATGCCGAACGGCTTCACATTCCTGATTTGACAGCGCCACCTCGTGAGGTGGCCCCGCTCCTGGGGACACTGTGGGACATTGTCCTGCCCCAGCGCTGCCTGTGCCCACCGCAGGTACCCTCCTCTGCACAGAGGCGACTCCAGGGAGGCTGCACACCCTGTTGTGTGTTTTAACTTGCCCATGGAGGTGACAGTAAACAGGAACTGTAGCCACAATGACAGAAGGGGACACGATGCTCAACATAACACAACAGTGTTTTTGTTAATGGCCAGAATTAAGAAACCCAGCTCAGGGTTTCTTAGAAACACAAGGTTGGCAGAGTCTATCACACAGTGCGGGCAAGGCCACAAAACCTCTGCTCGACACACTTCCCAGGCACAGAATCCTTCGCACTCCTACTGACAGTGCAGACCAGCAGACTCACTTCTGTGCTACAGTGCACATCAGACACCCCAGGCACGATGGTGCCCAAAACCTGCAGGTTAGTAGCAGACCTGCCAAGTCTGACGCCATGGCATTATGGACAGGGGGATCAAATACCCACCTGGGGAGCAGATTCCTCCTCCTGCCAGGAAAATTGGTCACTGCTGCTGCAAGAGGGGCTCCTTCTTTCTTTCTTTCCTTCTCCTTTTCCCACTGGAGGGTCTCCAAGGTTGGGCCTCAGTTCTCACACTTGCTGATGAAGCAAGGTAAATGATAAGAAATCTGGGGTTGGTGTGTCCCAGGCAGACATAATGGAGTCTCCGGCAAAATTTCCATCACAACCTAAACAAATGTGCTGAGAGCAACTACACATAGCTCCAAGGTGCTACCAAGAACCTGATTTAAAAGCAAGAAGTTTGCCCAAGCAGAGAAAGGGGTTGAGTTCCATTTCAGGACTGCCCAGGTGCATTTTTAGGGCTGGGGATTAAAAAGTGACATTTCACAGAATCACAGAATGGGTAAATACAAAAATCAGAGAGGGGACCACCGGAGGTCTCTTCAAAACCAGTTGATTCTATGATTCTGTGATTCCAGTTTTTGCTTATCCTGTTGCTCAGCACAACTGAGAAGAGGCTGCCTTCATCCTCTTATCCTCCCTTCAGGCGCGTTGATAAGACTCCCTCTCAGTCTTTTCCTCTCCATGCTAAGCAGGCGTGGAGTACAACCAAGAGGGAGATGCTGAGAGCCCTGGGTTCCCAGAGAGTCTGCAGCCCCCTCAAGGAATCACCAGGACAAGGGCGTCACAATCAGCATGACACTTTGGAACACACCCCTGGAACACACCAGGATGATGACCACTGGTGAGTACCCTTCTCCTGGAGGCTTCAGTCACTCTAATTGCACCCCAAAGGGGACAGTGGGCAAAAAAAAGCAGTATTAGGCTTCTGAAAGAAGAGCTCTCCCTGTAACACAGTTGTACCTTTACAGAAGTGGGCATTTCCAAGGGTAACTAGCCATCAGTAGGCTGATGCCAGCCCATTCCCTTGCGTCCAGGTCTTTCATACATGAATAAAACTTCACAGGATAGTGAGAAGTACTTGGCACTAAATGACATATTTTGGGTGGATGGGGTGGGGGCCTCTATCCAGAGCCACAACCTGTCCCCAGCCTGGTTGCAACTGATAATTTGGAAGAATTCACTCCAAGAACTGGAGCAAGAAGGCTCAGAGAGCACCAAGGCAGTGGGGTTGGAACAGCTGCAACAGAGCACAGCACACAGTGCCTCTGCATGATAGCAGGGTTATGTGCCTGGGTGAGGCAGAGGAGCACAGCTTGTCCCCTCCAGCCATAGCACCTCCCTACTCCTGCCCTATAGATGCCTCCACATTTGTGCCAAGCCTCTATGAACCACGTACCTTTGCTATTTAGGAAGCTGCCATTCAAACTTCCCAGCTCCTGCATGCCACTGAACCTGGTGCTTTCCTCCCGCGTGTGCCCAGTACAAGTTGTACCACGTACACCTAAAGCCAACCCACTCAAAACTCACCCTGTGATATCAATTGATATCACACCTTGCAACACAAAGCCCAGGTAACTTTCTCTTCTCCCCCTGTAGCGACCATAGCCTCCACGGAGATTGGGCTTCTGCTGAGAGATGATGTTTTTGTTGACTTTTTCAACACATTTCTGAATCTTCCTGTAAGTCCACTCTGCACCATAAAGCCTGGGACCTTTCTAAGCTCTCTTCAGATGAACTTTAAGCCTCTGTGGTTCAAGACTCCAGGAGAACTGGGAATGGACCACACACAGGCTGGAAAATCTGGGAGGGAGATCTGAGGATCTCAACATGGAGATATAGGTCTAAAATAGAATTTGGTGTTCTTCTCTGTAGTGGGAACTAATAAGAACAGCTGGGCTCTAGGCTCCCCTGCCATCCTCCATCTCTTTCAGCTCTCCACTTTTGTTTTGATACAGGTTTTTGGCCAGACACCCATTTACTTCAGTGGCACAGGCCAGTGGGACCTCTGGCCAGAGCTGCCAAGCCACCTGGTGAGGACATGCCCCTTGTGAGGAGGGTGAGGAGGAGGTAGAAAGGGCACAGGGCAGGACAGTGAAAGACTCAGTTTGTCATTGCCAGGGCCTCCCTCTTGTTCTGCTGCTCGTGCAGCTGGGGAATTATTTCAAACCCAGGCGTCATTTTGCTCTTAAGCCCTGGGAGGAGCACAAGCCATTTAAAGTCCTGCTGCAGCTTCTTGGGTCAATCCAGACCTCGGTAAACAGCGGTAGCTGGAGTTAAGGAGAGAATGTGTGGTGACAGAGAAGGAGGACATAAATATCAGCCCCTTGTCCTCCTGAATTCAACAGGAGTGAAGCCTTGTTGATCATCAAACTCCCCACGGACGGCCCCCTTCCCCACAGCCACGAGCGCCGCTTGCAGCGCTCAGATCCCGTAAGCAAAAGGGAACCTGCTTCTCTCGCAGCTGCCGGAAAGCTGCCATGCCTCCCTGCCTGGGCTCTGGGAAGGCAGGCAGACTGCGAGGAGAGGCAGCCTTGGAGGCAGCCACGCAGCACCGGGGCTCCCAGGTCCACAGGCAAAAGCTCGTGGGGACACAAGCAGGGGCTAAAACGCGAGTATCCCCCTTCATCTTCAGCACCAGGATGGCTTTCCTCGCCGTATAGCAACAGGGTGCCTTCCCCAGCTCCTCCCCGCGTAGCAGGGACCCGTTACTCACCCTAATCCCCAGGCAGGGGACGGCTCCTTACTCACGGCTAATCCTCTCCTTGGGCGCGGGGCTTGCAACGCAGGATCCTAGCCCCACGGCTTTATTGGCTTGGTTGGAAAAGCACCGGCTGCCTCACTTCTGCAAATCCAGCCTGTGCCTCCACCTCGTCCTCTGCCAGAAGCTCCTGGGTTTCATTCGCTCGGTGGAAGCAGGTGAGTCATCGCGGCACGGAGGAAATCGGATCGGCTTCGCTGGCGCAGCTGGGCTTCCTCTGTCCAGGGCTGTCACTGCCTGGTGCCTGCCCAGTGGGTCGTGCCTCTGCTCCGGGTTAGAAAGGCGTTGAACATCCCATTTTTAGGGATGCGGCAGATCCCGGGGTTTCCATGGGATGCGCAGGGCTTTACTCCACCACCCGGTTAATACAGGCTCGCTGTGGAGTTGAGCTGAAGTATCTGCTTAGTAGGGTTTACCGTGGAGTCTATGAGGGGAGCAGGGATGGAGAGCATCCTGGGGCATGTGAAACTGAGGTGCTGATGTTTCGGGTTTGCTGCTGTGCAAGGTGCTCTGGGAAAATGGGCTGTGGTGTGTCTTACCAGCAACAAGTCTGAATTGTCCTCACTTTACCTCTAAAATGAGTCATCTCAGTCTATCCAAGTGTTCTGTCGGACTGTGTGTCAATTGCCACTGGAAAGAAAGCTATGGCAGCAGGAATGCAGATTCTCACTTTAAAAATATAAGCAATTTATCAAGGCTTTTTTTGAATATATTGCTCCTGTCTCTCCAGTCAGGTTGAAATTCAAAGCTGGAGGAAGTTGAGGGCAAGCCCAAAACGCAAGCAAAAAAGATGGATGTTCGCAAGCGGAAGAGGCACCATAACTGGGCAGACTGTCCCAAACAGGAGTGGGTTGTCCTTGCAAGCACCACGTGTGCATCCTACAGCCTGTCTGAAATTCGCAGTTCAGGGTGATTTGCTGGTTCTCCTAGCTCACAGCACTCCTGCCCTCCTGCAGCCTCTGTCAGGGAGGCTGCAGGTACTGGTGGGGACCGGAGGGCTTTCTTGGGATCGCTCCTGCATGCAACCCCTGATGCCATGCTCTGCAATCTCTCCAACAGCAGAACTCCTGAACTGGCAAAGTGCTGACCAGTGGCTGCTGGAGAAGTTCATCAGTGGGAGCCAGGGCATGCGGCACTTCCGAGCCTTTGTCCAAGGAACAGCAGGTGGGCATGGGATGCTCCACAGCCCCTCCTCAGCCAGCTGTGGGTCATCTGCCCAGCAGAACACTGGCACAGAGCTGGGGGTATGGGTAAGCACCAGTGGGGCAGGAGACACTGCAATCCCAGAGAGAGTTTTAGAAGATGAGCCAGCAGCAAAGCTGGGAGAGGGATGCATAAACCTGTCTCCTCTCTACCCTGTTTCATCATTTCATCCAGATCTTTCCTTCTCTTTTTTAAACATCATACACTACTCTGCCCATCCTTGGAGCTTTCAGGGACTCCTTCCAACTCTCAACTTCTGTCTGATCCATAGGGGGAGAACTAACCGACTTCTGGCTCACCACTGAAAGGCTCCTGGATCTGGATGAGTCAGATACAAGTCAGAGAGACCTCTACCTGTCCTTGATCCACAGGCTGAAAGCTACTCACCTACGTGAAGGTTCCAGTGTCATCACTCTCTGCACAACCATCACTGGTAAGAAACATTGGAGCTGGGGATGAGCAGTGCCTTTCCAGAGAGGTGGTCTTTCCTGGATGCTCCCAGGGAGATGGGTACCACCAACAGTTTTGTTTGGCTGGGGAACTGTCATCTCCCCATCCTAATTCTCCACATCCATTTCAGGATCACTGCCAAAAGCTAAGCACATCCAGTCCATCAGCAATAGGAGAGACATCCTAAGAATGATGCAGGAACAGGCCCTTTTTATGATTCAGAGTTACTGGCTCCCTAAATTCTTCACCCACTGCAAGATGGGAATAGAGGAAGAAGAATCATGCCAGCCTTTGCTGCAGGAATATCAGGAGCGTTTATTACAGGCTGACTGGCAGGAGCCCTCAGGCTTTTCAGAGACCCTCCCCACAATGCATATCAAAAGGGGCCAGGGCTTGTCAGGGCCCTACTGCAGCCAGAAGGCCAAAGCAAAGATCTGGGCTCTGGTCAAAGAGGGAAGAGGCACCCAAGGAATCAAGATTCCCAGTTTTCAGGTGAAACCAGAAAAGCAGCCAGGGTCAGCTGGGAGCACAAGGGAATCGCATCTGGATAAGGATGCTTTGGGATCAATTCCTCAGCAGTCAGAGCATCCTGCAAATACTACCTTTGGTGGCAAAGGAGGAGTAGCTTCTCCCAGAAGACCTAGACCCTGTGCAGAGCAGGACATTCATCTGGAAGATCTCTGTAAGGAAAAAGTCCTCTCTAACCTGTCTTCCACTGCACCTCTTATCAAGCTGCCATCCCTGAAAGAGCCAGTCAAGACCCTGAGTTTCCTTCACTGGGCCCTTAGTGCAGAGACCTGTGCAGGACGGCCCTTCAGAGACTTCTTGAAGCACCAGGACCGGTCCATGGAAACTCATGTCTTGGACCTGTGGCATGACCTGGAGGAATTTCTGCCTGTGGTGCTGGATTCCAGCAGAGAAAACAGCTTCTTCCTCCGTCATTTGACTGGGGATAAGATATGCAAGACATACCTGGAGGAGGACAGCTCTGAGAAGCTTCCCTTGAACACCAGGACTCTCATGTGTTTGTGGAACCGTCTGATGTTTGGAGAATTCTCCCCCTGGATTTTCAGAGCCCAGAAGGAGATTTGCAAGGTAGAGGGGTGCTGGCAGTGGTCAGGCTGGGAGGTACAGCTGTCATTGGCACCCCTGCAGTGGTGTGAGGGCTGTGGGAATGTTTAAGAGAAGATGTATTTGGAAAACTAAGAGAAAAAGAGATTAGAAAGGAAAAATTTACAAGTCACCTTGCACTGGAACCAGTGACCAAGATGCACCAGGCCAGTGCAGAGGAGCATCCTCACTGGCTTGCCAGGCAGCAGAGCAAAGGTGAGCAGTCCCTGAATATCTCCAGTGACTGGCTGTTAGATGCACATGCCAAGGGCCAGGGAATGACAGGGCTGTCACCATCCTTTCACATCTGAGTCACTGATTCCAGCACAACACAGGTAAAACACATTTAGAACCCAAGCCCTTCCGAGCAGCCCCTGAGCAGCCCAGTGAACCAACCTGGGTGTACAGTGCCTGGCAGACCTGTCCTGGGCATCTCAGCAAGGTGTAACCTGCCCATGGCACCACTGTGGTGACCTTAGGGTGCAGTGGGGCTGGGGGATAGTGGTTACTTCTGGGATACTGACTAATGACAAGCCACCTTTGCTCCTCCTTAGATGCTCTGCTGCTTCTATGAGGAGTTTCTGGCTGATGATGATAGGACATTCCTCCAGTTTATGGTAAGGGGCATGCACAGGGCACATGGCCATCCTTGTAGGGTGTGCAGGCACCAGTGGGGATATAAAAAGTTGGAGAGAGAGAAGAAGAAGCCCAGAATTAGCTACACTGGTCTAGCATCTCACAGTGTTCCCAGCCAATGCTGCCTCAGGGTGATGCAGCAGATCCTGCCCTGTTCCAGCTGCCTGGAGCAATAATACTCAACTCTTCCACCACAGCATCCCGTAAGTCAGTAGCACTGCAGGCACATCCTGCAAGAGCTCCCCTGGGACAGGCTGTATCCCAGCCTAAAAGCAGGGAGAAACATAATCACAGTCTTTCAGGTAGGCATGGGTGAACCCGTCACTTCTGGGAATTAATTCCCCCTCCTTTTTTCCTTGCCCACGGCACTTACTGCTATTCATGTGACTCATGTGCAGACACACACGATGACCCTGTCCCAGCACCAGTGCCTGGGCCAGCACAGCAGGGAAAAGGGCATGCAGCCTATGATTCAACCACCTTCAAGTTTTCCACATATTTTTTTCCACTGTGCAAAGGGATGATTTAAGAAGCCAGAGTCACACAAGCTCTCTTCCAAGACTCTTATTCCTCCTGGCAGTGGAAATCCCACTGGTACTTACCCCAAATGCTAGCACTACACCCAGAAACCTCCTTGCAGACAGAACTGCCCAGGAATCCCACCGGTGTGTGTACTGCACAGCCCATGCAGGCAGTTTTTCTTACTGCAGATGGTGTTCTTCAAACCAACCATTTTCCCCAAAATGAAATGTAAAATCAGCAGCTGATCCTGGAAATGTTATGGAGAGTGTGTCAGGGCTAGCGTCCTCAAAGACCTGGTTCACAGAGTCTCAGTGAGAGCTGAGCATTTTTGAAAAGTCAGCTGGCAGCTGCTGATTCATTAAGTACTCTTGGTTGGAAGTTAATTAGCTGCCCAGGTTTTTAAGCATCTCTTGTCAAGGAAATTACCCCTCAGAGGACAGACCTGGTCTGGGAGTGCAATTAGCACTTCAGCAGGCATCGAGGCTGTGCAGACATGGGCACCATCCCCTGAGCCAAACTCCTCCTGGGTCTCACTGCACTGGTGTCGGGAGAACTGCTGGGGGCTTAGCAGGGTTATTTTTGGTGCTTGCTCTCAGCAGTGTGTATCTCAGCCAGAAACCAGCCACTCTGAGCCTGCTGCTTGGTGAGTCATGCAAACTGCTTGCCTGTGGGAAGAGACAAAACCTGCAGGAGGGTCTTTGGCGGGATGAAGGAGGCACTCCCAGGGCACCAGCCAGAGCCAGCCCTGGTGACAGCAGCCAACAAAATAGCACATGAGTCTACCAGTCTGCTGGGGACACCTTCAGGGCTGTTTTCAGCCCTCCTGGGTGGATGCTGCACTATTCAGCTAAATTTCAAGCCCTTTTCTGGACTACCCATGGGACCTGCTGCATGTTCCCAGTACAACCCAGCTGCAAGCAGATGTGAACCAGCTTTAAGCAGCTGCATGGGTAGTTTAAGGTCTATGCTGAGCTTCTTGCTCACATAGATTTCTTCTAGACTGTTTAAAGCTAAAGCAGATATCTAAATTGAGTAGGTCTGTACTCTAGGACACAGTAAACCATGCAGGCACAGTGTGGGAGATGTGGAATGTGCTCTGTGAAATCACCTTGCCCTCTTCTCACCACAGTCTCCAGGGAATGATGTCCCAGTGCCCGAGAAGCAAGGCCACACTGCTGACAGAGGTGAATGTTTCCTCCTGTCCCAGAGGATACACCAAACCTTGAAGTTGAGTCAGGCTTTGCATGGCACGAGGAACTTGGAAGATGTCTCCTCTGAATACTGGCAATTACTTGCTGCTCGGGACCTCCAGAAAGGGGGCTCCATTCAGGCAGAGGTGGAACTTCTCCTGTGCAGCACCGGTAAGGGGAGGTTCTGAATTTCTCCTGTGGCTCATGTTGGCTCAGTCTGGTAAAGCATATTTTATGCGCAAGCAGTGACCAATGACCCTAGACATCATGCTGTGAGTTGGGACAGGGTGTCTGGGAGCCTTTAGCTGCAATCCAAGATTTGGCTGTGACCCATGGGCCAAATTCCCAAATAACACATCCCTGCACTGGATCTGGGTCACCAGATCAAATGGAGGCTGCAGCAAAGCAACTGCCACTCCCCTTCCTCCTCTTAACCTTCTCCTGAGGATGCTGGGACTGCCCATGCTGGTGATACTGGTGTCATACCTCAGCTCTGTCTTCTCACATAATCTTCTGAGAATGGCATCGAGTTTCTGTGCAGCTGCAGTGCACTGAGAGTGACAGCAGTCACCTGTAGCAACCCTTAGGTAGCTTGTGGGGCCCCAGCTGTACCCAAGAAATGCAGTGTCATGGGTAGGTCATGGAAAACAACACACAAGGGGACAGGGAAGGTGACAGCCAAAATATAGCACTCGGAGCCATTGCTGAAGGGCTGTCATAGCCAGAAGTAACTGACATGGGATCTGTTCCCACTTCTCTCTCTGATACAGGCTTCCAGAAGATGACGTCAGATGAGCTGGCTATGGATAGCCCAAGCAAGGATGATGAGCTTGTGCGTCTCCTAAATGCATTACTTGGTGAGTCAAGTCCGAGCAGACAAGAAGCAGGGTGAGCTCCCAACCATCACATCCTTGCAGGTGCTCCAAAATACTGTGAGGGGACTGGACAAGCATGGGTCTTCCCTGCTTGCATCAACATCTCCAGAAGAAGAGAAAGGCCTACCCACTCTTGACGGCCATGTGTTTTGGGGCATTAATCCAGGGAGGGTGGGAGTGAGGGGACTTCCCCGACATAGATGCCAAGAAGGTCAAACCATGAGAGGTGAGGAGTCCCCACAGTACCCAGTGTCTCCTGAGCCAAACTCACCACTCCATCACCAGCATGGAAGCTCCAGGTCCTTCACCCTGAGGACAGCTGGAAGCAGGCTCTGGCTGTCAGCTGAGGGAAGACCAACACTGTTCTGTCCCCACAGCTGCTGAATCCAAGGGGAGTGTTAGAGCAATGAAGTCCCCCACTGCTGCAGTAAAGAAGCGATCTAAAAAACGCAGGTCAGGCACTTTGCAGCATAGGGCTTTGCTGGTTTTTGCTACTTCCACTCTTTCAGGAAGCAGTGCTTTTCTGCAGTGCCATTGCTCCCTGTTTTGTCATTCAGACCTCTCAGATATATGCATGGGTGACCTGTGAGTCTGAAACTCAGAGTTACCAGGGAAAGGAGAGAAATTAACACCCCCACAGTGCAAATTTACTCCTTGCATCTTGTGCATGTCTCATGTTCTTCATCGTCAATTAGTCCCTGGAATGCCACCTGGGCAGTGCTCAGATTCCTAGAAAAATAATTTAAAATCACCCTGTAGCAACACTTAAATCTCTGTACTCATGTCTCCCCTCCTGGGAATACTCCAGCCATGAGTCCTAGCAGCTCCACTCTGGGATTTAAAGCAAATGGAAAGATGATGGTGAACACCTGAGTTGAGCTGGGTCCTTAAGCCCAGTGGTTCTGCAAATGCACCTTTTCCAAATCCATCCCACCTCAAGGGGCCAGACAGAAACTGCTAAAAATGCATTTTCCTATGAAATATCAGCCAGTACATTGAAATTCTGTCCAGACCCTCACCCCAGCACAACTACCAAACCACCTCTGGGCTTGCAGGGTGCTGGACTGGAGGAGGAAACACATGTAGACACTCTCAAGTCTGCTACATGCAAGAACAGAGCTCAGAGGAGGGCATCTAGCACCCTGAACCATTGCCCAACCTTCTCCAGGAACAGAAATCCAGTGGGACCCCAACCCCAGGCCTATCCCTAATGGCTGGTCCCTGCCTTAGCCACCATTCCACCAAAGCAGTGCCTTCCTTATGCATCTGGCTGCCCTTGATGCTCTCTCTCTGCTCTCCCATGTGGCAGGGTTAAGCAGCAGCAGCACGACCAGCAGGAGGAGGAACAGCAGCAGCAGGAGCTGCTCCTCTTGAGCAAAAAGCCTAAGTCTAGGCGTTGTGTCCAGACAAAGAACCTCGAGACAGAGAAAATGGTAAGGAAAGACTCTATCTTCTGGTGGGCTGGGGATGTTTTCCAGGCAAGAAAGAGAGGAGATGCTGTAGGTCAAGTGGTGACACATAAACAGAGTGAGAGGGTCAGACTTGGAGAGTTGCAAAAAGGTGACAGGTAAAGACTCCCTGCTACAGGCTCTGGAGTCCTGCTCCATGCTCCTGGCCAGGAGTGGCCAAGCAATTCACACTGTCATCTCTGGCCACCAGTGAAACTAAAAAATATTGGAAAGCAAAGATGATGGATGGATGGATGGATGGATGGATGGATGGATGGATGGATCACAAACCCCACTGCCAGGGCTGGGCTGCGCTGCTCCAGCTCAGGTCCAAACAGGAGGGCTCTGTCTGGGAGCAATCCTAATGCTGCAGCTCCCTGGCTGATGCCAGCTGTGCCATGTCTCTGCAGCAGTGGGCCTGGGATGCTGTTCGTGAACTTGTCAGGAGCTTCTGCAAGTTCCGGAGGGACATGCAAAATTACCAACGCCGAGCAGAGTTTGAGGACTTTCTCCGTCGGGAACGAAGAAACCAGAGGGAAAGTATGTTTAGACTCCCGCCACCCCTTCTCCCTCCCGAAGACAGTGCTGGGTTTAGGTAGAGAAGAAAATGGAAAAAACATGTGGCTTATCCCCCACAACCATGACTTAGTTCTCTCTGCCGAAGTTATATAAAGAGCCAGAAAATTGGGTATCTCAGGTTGGCAGACATTGCTGTGCACATTTAGGTGTGCAGAATTTTGCACAGACAATATACACACACACACTTTGAGGCAATATCTGGTTTTCTGATGTAGGTGCCCCATTATGCTGCTGCATTTCTCTCAAACAATATTGTATATGCAGGTTTGCATCCTTTCCACACAAAAACCAGGAAACACTAAATGGAGCTAAGGTGAGAGAGGAAGAAATTGTTTTCTTAGGCAACGGGGAACTGACCTACAGTGTTTTGCCAATGGGTATGGATCTTGAAAGTTTACACACAGGTTTGAGAGGAGGCTGGAAAAGCAGTTAGAAAACCACAGAAATTGTTCAACACAGAGAAACCCCATCTAGATCAAGTGAATTTTCTCTATCAGGGAAGTAACACGGATTTTTTACCTTTCTTTTTCCCTTGTTATCTGCTTGTGGCCTCTGTCAGAACCAGGGTAACAGCTACACAGAACAGCAGGCTTTAGATCTGATGGACTGTAGCCATTCCCTGGGGAAATGATGAATATAAACACTCTGTGGGTGCAAAGAGGAGGGTGGATGGAGGAGGTTATTAAGCTAGAGGGAGGGCTGCACACAGGATGGTCTGAATTCCCTGGAAAGCCTGGCTGCAGGAAGGCTGTAGTCCACGTAAGTAGAAAGACCCTTAGCAAATTAACTGCATGAAGGCAAAGAAAGCACAGGTGAGGTGAAGGAGCAGGGTATAGCTCAGCAGCAGATGGCCACTTACCTCACACTCAGAAGACAGACACAACAGCTCTTCCCCTCTCTCAGACATGCCCATCAGCTCAAAGAAGAGCAAGAGCCCCGCGTGTACCTCCGGCAAGGGCAAAGCCCGCCCAGAAAATGTGGTGCTAGTGAAACGCTGCATACTCGACAAACAGGTCATTGTCATGAACTTCCTCATCGATGACCTCCACTTTTACCTGGAGATGGACAAGTAAGTTCCCTTTCCACCAGGTGATCAGGTACCACCACAGAATCCTAGAATGGCTTGGGTTGGAAGGGACCTTAAAGGTCATCTCGTTCCAACTCCCTGCCATGGACAGGGACACCTTCCACTAGACCAGGTTGCTCAAGAACTCCATCCAGTTTGGCCTTGGCATCAGTCTCCCTTGGCTCTGGCCCAGACCCATCCTGCAGGTCGTACCAATCTCCAAATGGAGACCTCCAAAGCCTCCATTTCAGTCGGAAATTCTCTCCTCGCTCAGGGTTCCTGTTTAGATATGTTAGAAGTATCTGTGGTTCGATAGTCCCAAGCAATCTAACATTTTACCTACACCTTTCTTGACATGCCAGTTGTGATGGCATTTCTTCCTTGACTTTGTCCAGTTTCCCAACAAACCTGTAAGAGTAATCCATGGCCAACACAACCCCATGGTCACACTACCAGCTTTCAATTCCCCTCTTTTCCCAAAAAAAAGGGAAACCTCACCTCCCCCAGGTGAATTCTGGGACCACAAGGGTGATAGAGGAGGGAAGTAGCTTTTCATACCTCCTGTTTCTCTGTTGCACACCTTGTGGAATGCTTTTTCTGGCCTGGCAAATACTAAATTAAGCAAGAACATGACTTTCTAGCCTAGCAGTTAACAGCACTTGTTTCAGAGCAAGACTCCACATGCCTTTGCAGGTTTTGTGGGATGGCTGATGGAGTGGAAGCTCTGGCAGCCCACAACATAAAGTCAGAAAATCAAGTTGCTTTTCTTAAGAAGAAACTTGCCATCATCAACGATCTCTTCCTGAACTCCAATATGCCCCCAAATCTCCGGGTAAGACCCTGGGCCCCATCCAGGAAGGCTGAAGGCTGCTCATTGCTTAAGACCATTGCGTCACAACTGGGAAGGGTTGTGGGGAAAAGAGGAACCAGGCAGAAGTCTGGGTCTGCTCCATCAAGGCATGCTGTGAGGTTTCAGGGCATGCTCTGGAGCTTGAGGCTTCCACATGGGCTGCAAGGGGTGGCAAGTGATCCACCACCAGACTCATGCTGGCACTTGACCCAGCTAGATTGAGAACAAGCATGTGGACAAGGAGATGGAGACATCCCTTACCAGCTGGGGAAATGCGAGGGCTGAAGCATGGCGCTGGGTGCTGCACACCACCAGTTCAGTCCTTTCACTCTTCAGAGGTCATCACCATCATCCCCTCCCCACTGCACACACCCCTTCCCCTTGCAATAGCCATGGCTCTGCCTGTCTCCCTTTTGGACAGCACAGGACAATGGTTTCCACAGAAATTCAGGCGGGATGCTGCCCTTGTGACTGGAGCAGTCAGCAGGGATGTAACTGGGGTCTCTATTCTGAGAGACTGCTGAAATGCAAGGTGGGGTCAGGGAGAGAAATCTACCCCTAGGGCCCATCAGGAGTGCTGCAAACTGCTTTGGTCTCTTCTGTGCTCAGGTGAACATCCCTGAAAAAGAGAGGGATTTGATCTGCCGTTCATCTTCCAAAGGGCCACTGACCCGTGCCATCTTCCACAAGGCAAAGGCCACCATTGTCCCCATCCTGATGTACTTCTGGAGGAGGTACCTATCTATCCCCTCTCTCCCAAGGTGGAGCAGGCTCTGTGGATTCCAGCCTATTTCCTCCAGCCACCAGTCCCTCTGACATGCTGAAAATGCAGATGAGACACTCTCCAGGAGCTCTGATGTCTGCTTAGTGGTTTGCTATCTCTGATATTTCTCACACAGGTTCTGCACCTGGAAGGTGATGAAGAGCTTTCGGGTCTGTGAGGAGAACAGGGTCCTTCAGGTCTCTAAGAAGGACAGGGCGCCAGACTCTTCTCTTCTTACAAAAGCCTCTTCCAAATCATCTAAGACCCGCACTCCCCGTCAGCCAAAGCTCATTCCCTCAGCTTCACATTTTTCTTCAGGTTTGTTCTTCCAATGCACAGACACATAGATCTGGGGTACCACTGAGTTCCCCTTAACAGAGCCAGACCCCTTCCTTCACGTAGCTTTGAGGATGCATGTGGTGCAGGCTTGCTGGAAAATGAAATGGAATATTTTTTTCCTGTCAAAATCTGTCATAATTGCCCAGTGGGATTTTAGAAATTTCTTTGGTGAATAGGGAAGTGAGTGCAGAGACTTCACAAGAAAAGAGCTGTTGCGTAATTCCTATTTACTTCAATAACCAAGTTAAAAATACTCCGGCAAACACCCCAAACCAGAAATAAAACAACTAATCTTTTAGATTGGAAGTCAGATGGGAGCAGGAAAAAGAGAACCACCATGCAGCCAAACACCAGACTCAGCTGCATTTCATGGAGGATGTTTTGAATATCTGGAATGGAGAATTAGTTTCATCAGGATTTGAGGTGACATCTCCAGGGAAAAAGAAAGATGTTTTTCCCTTCTCATCCACTTGTTTAGTTTCAATACACTGAATAACTCTAAAGTGAAAAATACAAAGAAAGTGATGCTGAGCACTGTCAATGTGCCTGACAACATGCTCCTTAGTTGAATATTCATTTGGAAATTGTCTAATTGATTTTTGGTTAAAGGGGAAACCAAAATAGGCACATACTAATCTTGCTTTGATGGTTGAGTGGGCGTCAGCAAGCTGGTGTTCTGCTCCCTTTCATTTATCACTGTCAAGTTCTGGTTAAAAAGTAGGAGCAGAGTTAGAGGATTTTGATATCTACAGGCAGGTGCTTGAGCTATAGCTCCACAACCAAGCTGGTGTAGCAGACCCCTGTGCTCCAGGACTGCCAGGCCATGTCTGTTAGCTCAAACCACCTCACACCTTGGGTACTCCCATGGATAACATGCAGGGCATGCAGGGCTCGTCCTGGGTCTCCACCTTGTTACAGAGCCTCACTACACTTCAAGAACCTTCTCAGACATAGTTGTCTTAATGCCAAAGCTTACTACCACAAAAAACAAACAAACAAAACAAAACAAACCAAAAAAAAAAAAAAAAAAAAAAAAAAAAAAAAGAAAACCTAACCAAGGGGTTTTTTCCAAGCTACAGACAAGCCAGAAGCCTTTTGTTACACAGGAGCTGCCTGCTGTGTTATCCAGGACAAGGATGCATTTGCTAGGGATTTCAGGGAACTGGAGAGGAGAGAGAGTTAAACTAAAGGAAGGTTAATTTAGATTAGATGTAAGAAAGTAGTTTTTTACACTAGAGGATGGTAAAACATTGGCACAGGTTGCCCCATCACTGGAAACATTCAAGGTGAGGTTGGACAGGTCTTTGAGCCAACCTGATCTTGTGGAAGGTGTCCCTGCTTATGGCAGGGGGTTGGACTAGATGGACTTTAAAAGTCCCTTTCAACAAAGGTTATTGTTTGATTTAATCAGCACAAACTGTTGCCAGGGTTAGGACTGTTCCACTGCTGCCCAAGTGACACAGCTCATGTTTAACTACCCAGAGACACAGAGAGTGAGGGCACTGAGATGCTGCTCTGGACATGTGGAAAAGATTGTGATCCCTCTCACACTGACATTAATCCTGCAGGGACTGTTTCTGGGACAACTGTCCCCAAACCACAGCTCCTTGTAGCATCTCACAGGTATGAATAGCAGGAGCCAGGCAGAAAAAGACCCTTCAGCTTGGGTGGCGTGTCCTGGGAATAGATCTATGACCCAAAAGCTGCTTTTTCTGACTGTGCTAATGTCCAGGCCACCTTTTCCTTGAGACACTTCTCTGTACTTTATCATGCTTTTACCAAAATGACTTTTATCTAAGGGTCTTGTTAATCTGACATTTAGGTAAAAAGCTGACTTTTCATCTGGGGAAAAAAATTATTTTGTTGCTTTTAAAAAGCACCAAAATTGCTGGGCAAAATGCCTGTAATTCCAGAGAAAACCTCCCCTCACCGATGCCTTGCTTTTCCCTCATTCTGAGGGTTGTGCAGACGCGCTGCTTGCAGGACTGGGAGATGGCAGGCAGGGATCCACCTCCATCACCAGGCGTCACTGTGGCACTGTCTGTGCCTGTGCTCAGCGCAGGGACGGTCCTGTGAGACTGGACACCCTGCCTGACCCCACTGCACGGCCATCAGCACCGAGGTGCTGCCTAGGCAGGCACAAAGCCGGGGGCACATCTCCCCATATTCCATTTTCTCCCACATCTGCCACACAGGACCCTCCCAGCCTTGCACAGAGCCCAGGATGAGACATAACCCCATCCTGCAGCCACCAAATTGTTCTGCAGTTTTGGGTAACTCAGGTCCTCACTCAACCACCCATTCTTGCACACTGGACAAGCCCCCTGTGATTCGAGGGGGACAACACTGCTGATCTCCCTCCTTTGCCATCGGAGCACTTGCTGCACGATACCACTCCATCTCTTATCCCTCACCAGGGAAAAGCCCTGTCCTTGTCTTCTCGCTCGCAGAAGGTTTCCAGGTCCTGCTGCCACAGCCCCAGAAGAAAACTGGGCCTTTGGAGGAACAAGAAGGTGAGCCAGCACTTAAAGGAGCACTCGTACACCTGAGGGGAGCTCCGGCTGCTGGGATGAGAACAGGGATTTAGGGCTCCCTGCATCAGTCCATGGAAGGAAGTTTGTGTGTGTCGTTTTTCTCATATCCAGATAAAAATCTTGAGAAGAGGCCGTCCCTCAACAACTCTGCCCCATAGAGGAGGTGAGTGGTCACAGAGGTGTTCTACCTCTCCCAAACCACAGTAGCACAAGCTATGACTCCCCTTAAAACCCAAAGGTTCATGCAGGATGCTGGTCACACCCACCATCTCCAGTAACCTTCGCAGAAAACTCACAGCTGCTGTGCCTCTCCATGCCCTAAACTCCTCCCCTTGTCCTCATCTCTGACCACCCTCACCTTGACTCCAGCAGCAGCCACTGACGCAACATCTCTCCCTTCCCTGCAGGCACCAGGGAAAGGACAGCCTGCCCTAAAACAATCCTCCCAACAGGGAGCCCGACAGGAGTGTGATCCAAGGAAGCTCAGCAGCCTGGACACTCTGAAGAGTTTGCACTTAATCAGGAATAAGACATAAAAATAAAGCAGCTCACGGCTTCCTTCAACTTACCTGATAACAAAGCACAGCAACCTGCACCTCTGCAACCATGCCACAATACATTTCCAGCCAAGCAGACACCCTCATCCACACAAGTGCCTTTTCTCAGATGAATCTGTAAAATGTATCTCAGCTCCTCACTTCTCCACACCTTCCACACAAATTAATTACTTCCTGTGGTGGCAAGGCTGAGAGAGCCCACCTAGTTCACTACTCAGCTGGTTACTGAAATGGTGCATGTCTTGCTAGAGCCTTTCTGATGTTCCAGTCAAAATCAGCTCATGCTTGACTGGGGCTTCAGCATGCTTTTTTTTTTTGAGGTTTTTTTTTTTAAGCCATTATGTTTATCAAGCACTAACCAAATAATATCAAAGGCCTTCATTTTCCCCAGGTGAAACTGAGTCAGAGTGGCTTTGCCAAGTCAGCAGGAAGCTGCAGAAATCCCAAATGTTCTTTGGACCTCATGAAAAAAAGACCACAACCTTCATCAGTTTATCTCTGTCAGAGGCAGGCTCTCAGCTTTATCAGTTTGAGCTATTTTTAACCACTTTTTAATTCCTCAGATCGTAGAAGACTGCATCAAGGGAATAACACAGGTACATTTAAGGCAGATGGCAACATGTTTCGTATTTATCAGTTACGATTATCAACACTTTGCTTCCAGATCAAAAATACGCAAACAAACATAAAGGCCAATGAAATGTGACCAGATCGTCAAAATTGCCCTTGTGCTGTAAGTTGATTTTGCCCCAGAAGCTTTCAGCCCCAAAAGCTTCCTGCATTTTTGTCAGCTTTGCACTAACACTCCTGAGCCCAGCTGAGCACAGTCCCTCAAAGGCTTCACAGATGCACCTGAAACTCAACACAGCAAAACGACAGATACGAGCAAACTCCACTCCACTGCTTCTTTGGACTGTTTGTGGTTTTGTTTTTCAGCACAGCAGATGAGCCACAGTGACGTGGGATCATCCCTGTGCACACAAGCATGTCCTCAGCATGCAAGTACCAGGATAGGGAGCACCTGATCCCATCACATTGGGCTGAGCCCGCTGTCCCTGAGGTCACCCACCAGGAGCAGAGGGAAAAGGCAAAGTCACAGCAAACAGACAATGCGTAGGCAGGACAGCAGGGGAATGAAGCATGTAGGGCTAAATCAGAATGTCCTTGGGCACCATTCATGGCCTGCAAGCCTGCCTGTACGGGGCAAAGGCAGGTAGTACCTCATGGGCACGGATGCTGGGAGCCATCGGCACATCCCACAATTTTGGCAGCTGGCTCTGCCCCTGGCTCCTCAAGACACCTCCATCCCCGGGCTGTGCTGTCAGGCACTGCCACACCACCCAGCTGCAATATTATCCAACTGCAATATTATCCAGCTGCCTTGCCACCGGTTTTCCATCTTGCCAGACCTGCTCTTACTTAGCACTTGTCTATCCTCTAGGGAGAAGCAGTGTGGTGTTTTCCCGAGACTTACTCCCCATTCTGCATTCCTTCCTCCTCCCACGGCCTGATGCTCTGTGAGCAATCTGCTTTGCAGATGCTGTGCGTGGATCACGTTTTTTCTCTGACACCAGCCTGCTGGTACCTCTGGCTTCTTGGAACGCAGGACATAAGCCTTCTCTGGACATTCTTCCCAGCAGCCAAATTGCCCCAGAGAGATAAGTTCCAGCCTCTCTGGATTCAATCATTGCTTGCATGCCTTTTAAGGCACCCGAGTCACAGCCCTTTAGTGAAACAGCAAAACGATGGAAGGAGATGCAAAGGTCCAAGAAAGCTGAAAACGTGGCATTTTACAAGAGGTTGAAGGGGTGCAGTCCGTGGTCTCACAGTTCCTTGTGCAAGAGCAGAAATGCCGCTGTGGCACAAGACCACCATGCTCCCCACAGCACCCCTGCTCCCCACACTGCTGAGACCTGGACACACATCGCTGGGTGTCCTCCTCCCTTCTGGGCATGAGAGATAAAAAATGAGCAAAAAAAAAAAGAGCAGGGAGGAAAGGAAAAAAATGAAAAATGAAAAGGAATCAGCGTTCTCCTGCTTGCATTTTCTCCAAGGGCACCTCGTTGACAGTCACATAGTAGAATTTCCATTATGTATTTTTAAAGGTTTGCAGGACCATCAGAAAGCCCTTTGCTCTGAGCCAAGACCCTTGATGCAGGTGGTGGTTTGATAATGCTGCATTATCTCTTTCTGTGCAGAGGGGATGGGGGAACCTCACTACTAAACGATGTATAGTCAGTTTTCCAGCCAAGTTTATTTCAAGTCTGTTTCCCCACAGGCTAATTGAAGGAATAGCAATATTGGTGTGAAAAAAAAAGAAAAAAAATAAAAAAAACATTTCAACATTGAAAAATATTTCCATGAGCAACATACAATCATGGGGCAAACTGTAGCACTAGCAGAGAAGCAAGCATGCCCATGTCACATGCTGTGGGATCTCAGAAAGGGGTTTGTACCACCCAGCTTCCAATATCAAAGCTCCAAGCTGGCTGCACATGCAAGGTAGCTGAGTCTGGCAGGAGGACAGTGACACATCAGCTGTTTTGAAGACAGGGAGTGCTTGTGCACAGCCCTCCTATGGCAGAGATTTTCCTTTCCAGCAGCAAAAGGTCCCTCTAGTCCCTTTGATGTCAGTGACCTTTATCAGGTAAGTCAGGACTAGTCACAGTAGCAGAGTTTTGTGGGATTGTGCTCAATGCATCTGTTCCTTGTGGAAGCATCTCCTGCATCCTCCAAATAAGTCCTTCAGGTCCCAGCAGACTGGACAGAGAGTTCCTCTGCCAGAACAAAGAGATAACAGCCAAAGCCAACCCTTCAGTCAGACATACCATTTTTCTGGCTTCTGTATTTTCAAAAGACTGAAAAGAGGGAATCCATATCTTTCTAGGGGTAGATGAGTAGTTCATCAGTGCAAGCTGTAGGGAATACTGTCCCTTTCCAGGAGCTCAAACTCCCTTTCTTTATCAGAGGGTCCCATATTTTCTGGCAATGCCTGTGCTCCTGCCTCCCAAATGTGCTGGGTATACGGGGGCTGTCCCACATCTCCCTGCTCTCCTTAACGATCAGGGCCTGGATCTCCACAATTCAGAGACAGACAGGCCCAGAGGAACAGAGGTAGGTCATCAAGGGGAACCTAGGCTGGCATGCAACTTGGTTCCTCTCCAAAGCTTGTGGTTGTTACACCAAGCATTTCTGAAGCATCTTTCATTTCTCAGTTTAAGTCCTCCATATTCTGTTCCTGCATGTGGTCTCTCCTACCTTGTTACCCACTTCTTCAACTCTTTTGCAGATGAATAAATAAGGAATAAAAGGAGGCAGTGATAGTGGGATCAGGCAATGACGTCCTACAGAGAAGGGTCCTGGATGTCTGCAAAGTGACTGTATCTGGGATTCTGGCGCAAGCTGTTGTAGACATAAATAGTCAGTGCTGGAAAAGCCTTCAGGAAATACTCAGCATAGTCTCCTATTTTGTCACTGATCCTGAAAGAGAACAAAAACAATAAGGATTTTTAAAGCTTGTCCAAGGAGTCAATAGTAGAGGATGTCCTGCTTCCTCCCTTGCAAGGAAAAAGCCATTCTAGAGGTTTTCTGATAACACAGGAACATTTCCTAGAAATCCCAGAGCTGTGACTATTCTATATGTTCCCTAAACTTCTGAAGTTTTTTTGCTATTCCTCCAGCACCTCCATCTGAAGGGCACTGGCGGCCTCAGTGAAACCATCACTAGGAGCTATCACCCCCTCTAACCTCACATGTGAGTACCCACGACTAGAGATGGTTGAGAAGTCGCTGAGGTCACTGTGTTTGTTCAGCCTGGAAAAGAGGAGACTCGAGGGGAAACCCCACCAGGGTCTGCAGCTTCCTCACAAAGGGAAGCAGAGGGGCAGGTACCAATCTCTGCTCTCTGTGATCAGTGACAGGACCTGAGGGAACAGCACAGAGCTGTGTCAGGGGAGGTTTAGGTTGGATATTAGGAGAAGGTTCTTCACTCAGAGGGTGGTTGAGCACTGGAACAGCTCCCCAGGGCAATGGTCACAGCATCAAACCCAGCAGAGCTTAAGAAGCATTCAGACAATGCTCTCAGGCATGTGGTGGGATTGTTGAGGTGTCCTGTGCAGGGTCAGGAGTTGGACAAAATGATTCTTGTGGGTCCCTTCCAGATCTTCTGTGATTCTATGCAACTGTGGCAGGGGGAAGGATGAGAACATGTACCCTTTATTTTTGTGTTCATCCAGGTTTCTCATGAGCCTCAGCAGGTCAGTGACATCATTGCTGTATTCAAAGGGTTTGGTGGCATGATTGCTTTGTTTTCTAGTTTTGAATGGGTTTACATTTTTGGGATTTTCCATGACATCTAGAATATATTTGTCAATCTGAAAGAAAGGACATAGATTATTCTCTGCTTTTCACACACCACAGCAGCACATCTACCACCACTGCCTTTTCTCAGGGACATCATCTTACCTGGAAAAATCTCCTGACCCTTAAAAGCCTATTTCCCAACAGGAGCAGAAGAGTCCACTCTGCCAGGAATGCAGCACACAGCCCTCCTGATTCCACTCAGGGTTTCCTCTCCTGCTTTGCCAAGGTGTGGCATTTATATTAGGACTGTGAACATGGCACAGGAGATTTTCATGCATGCCTGGAGGGCAGGAGAGACCCAAGAGTCTTGATCCAACTGTGCCACTGAGGTCTATCTGGGTTGCCATACTGAACTGAGACTGTCAGATCCCAAATGATGTGGTATGATGTTACCTGCAAAAGCAGGTCTGGTCTCGCTTGCTTTTGAGACAATCAACAAAACACTTTTGCCAGAAATTTGCTGGCAACAAGGACAAGAGGTCCTTGTCTTAAGTGATCACCAAAAAAAAACACCTTTGAAGGTTTACCAGCTAATCTATGATGATCACCACCTTCTACTATTCCAGTCGAGTTCCCTTTAGCATCAATATCTTTTGATTACATGCCTTAGATTTAATTGTTTCTCTCCTCTGTGTGTATTTGTGTGGGCTAATTTTCCCAGCTACATTTCTAAACAGAGCCTACGGAACACTCAGGAGAAGCTTCTGCCTAAATGTCTAGCTCAAACCTCCTATTAGTCCAAAGAGAAGAGGATTACCTCACTGGTCCACTGTGGATAAGGAAAAGTTTCAGTAACATTAGGATTTTGAAAAATAATTTTTCGGTTGCGGATATCTTTGATTTGATTCCATATACCCTTCAGGAAGTTGAACCTGCTGTAGAAAGAGAAGCTTCGTTAGCTGCATTAGGACATGGCTTTTCCCAACACTACAGCCAATTCCTATACCAAGAGCTTTTTCTCTGTATACTGCCAGCACTTACATCTGTTTGCTCCAGAAATAGGGATGTTTGCTCAAACCTTCCACGCCTCGTTCATCATGAGACGACAGGCTTCTTACAAGGTCCAGAGCCTCTGTGTAATCTGGGGAATCAGCAGCCAAATCCTCGATTCTGACTTGCTGAAGGGGTTTCTTACCCCCTGTTAAAATGTACAGCATGAGCCTGCCAAGGGCCTGCAAACAGACACATCACTGCTCATGTGCCAGGTGCATGAAACTTCCTGGAAGAGGACTTGTATTCCTAAACTCTGTAGGTGTCCAGAAGTATGGAAATACACACCAACACAAACTTAGGAGCCATGTGCACAAGGACAGAGGAGACAGGCATGATAACCTTCCTCTCAGGGAATCTGTGGATATCCCAGGACCAGGCACAGTCTTGTATCCTAGTCACTGTGATTCTTGTTCAGCATCTCTCATTCCCACAAATCAAGATGTTTTATAGCTGAGGATGCAGAAGGGCTTTCCCTAGGACTCACAGCAACAGAAAATGTCAGAGAGAAGCCGAAATTTTAAACCATACATTGATTCACAGAAAACTTACCTCTAACTCTGAGTTCTCAAGTTCTTCTTGGCCTTCAATCAATGTTATTTTATTATCAAAGTCTGCCAAATACATTTTGCCACTTAAATCTGAGGAAATAAGAGAAATTTTAAAGAAATAATGGGATAAAAACTTGATAGAGTCCATCACTGATTTCTGGATGGCCCTTCCTTTAGAAAACAATTTTATGAAGAGACTTGTTGTGGGCTGATCAGTCTTCACAGCCCTGGAAAGGAGGGCAGAGCTAATGAAACATGTAATGTTGTTCTCTTCACTCCTCAGTGGCTGTCTGTGAACATATCTGTAGTTATTCAAAGAGGAGATCTAATGCCACAGACTCTCCATTCATCATAAAGCCATCTGTATTTTTACAGACAGCTATGAAACATCTTCTAAATACAGGCAGCAGGAAAGCAAAATGAAAGCTTAAAGAAAGCAAAAGATTACCTATTACAAAGTTCCTGGGCTGCAGGTCCTGGTGAGCAAATCCGAGGGAGTGAAGCTCTCTCAGTGCCTGGAAGATCATCTTCAGAGTGGCTTTGTAATCCTTTTTATCTTCTGGGTCCTGAAGATGTTCTTGAAGGTTTTTCTCCCAGAGTGGGAAGCACAAATACGTACAGCCTTTTTCCTTCTCAGATTGGAAGAGCTTCAGTAGATGGTCACAGTGGCAACATTGTTCAAAGAACCTTTTCTCTTCCTCACCCTGCTTACTGTGGGTTACTTTTACTGCTACCTCTGTCCCTCCATGGAACCCGAGGTAGATGCCTTCCTCAATTCTCTGCTCGATATAATGAAATGTCTTCAGTTTGCCAATCATAGGGCGATAAATTTGATCAAGCTTTTTCAGCTGGTCCCTCCAGCGTTTGCTGTTTGGCTCCCAGTCTCTGGGGGTTTCTGGAACAAAAGTGGTGTTATACTCACGAAGAAGGTTTTCCATGCTAAGAGAACGATTTCTGTTCGCAACTGCAATAAGGTTCCCAACATCAGTCCTTGCTCCTTTTTCACACAACAACTTCGCCGTATTGTGATCATCTTTCTCTACAGCCACCATCAGTGCTGTGTTGCCCTCCTCATCTGCATCATCAATATCTATTTCATCCTTCTCCAGTAAAGCTGCCACCAGCTCTGGACTCTCCATTTCAGTAGCTAGGATGAGGGCGCTTTTCCCACACTCATCTTTGCTCTTCACATCAACACCATAGTCTAGCAGGATACGAACTATGGAGAGAGCTGACTTGAGTCTTTTCTTTTTTGAGCCCTTCTTTAGAGCATGGATCAAGGCATTCCTATCTTTGTTGTCACGAATGTTCACATCAGCCCCCATCATTTGCACAAGAAGTTTTACAGCTGAGACGTGGCACTCCCTACAAGCATCCATCAGTGCTGTCACACCTCCTTTATGCAGTTTGGCTTTCTCCTCGATAGTTGCCCTCCTCAAATTCACATCTGCTCCCTTGCTATACAGGAATTTCAAGGCTTCCTCCCTCCCATACCATGCAGCCTCCATGAAAGCTGTGAAGCCGTTGCTGTCAGGGTCATTAATATCTGACCCACAGTCCAGAAGGAGCTCTAGTATATTCACATTTCCTGTGATCCCTGCCTCAGTAAATGCAGTGCCACCATTGTCCTTCCTGGCATGCAGACAAGCACCCTTTTCCAGCAGAAGTCGGACCAGGTCCTCCTCACCAGATTGCACAGCAGTGTGCAGTGGTGTCCAGCCACCTACTACTTTGGAGTTCACATCTGCCCCTTTCTCCAGCAGCTCCAGCACAAGTTCTCTCTTTCTATTTTTCACGGCAGCATTTAACTCAGAGGCAAGGACTTCTGCTGTCTTCACACCAGAAGGGGTAGAGACCTCCTGCTGTCCATGCGCTGTGGGCTCCATGACGGTCAGAAGGGCTCTGTACCAGGAATCCTGCTGAAGGATGGGAGAGGTGCAATGGTCAGTGCCTTCATTGTAGGGGATGCTCTGGGTCTGGCTGACAAAACATATTAGTTGACAGCTTTTTCACTTAATAAATAGAAAATCCTGGGGGTTTAGGGTTTTTTAGCCTGCAAACCTCACCATTTACACTTGATGTCCTGCAGGTCTATGTGAGGGGCAACTAAGGACAGCAATGCCAGTGCCATCCAGGAGAGCCAAGGCCTGGCAAGAAACAAAACTTAGAAACTTAAGGACTCACTGTGTTTGCTTGCCTGGCCTTAGCACCTCTCACAGCCCAGGCAGGTGTCCCCTGAGGCATCAGAGTGAGGGGACAGGGGAGAACCCAGGCTGTTCTTGCTATAAATCTTATCTCAGTCTTGTTATAGGTTACCTAATAAGCCATCCCCCAGCAAGTTTTAGATGGAGAACACAGAGGTAAGCAGGCAGAGATGGGCTTTCCCCTTCAGTTTTGTATGGCAGCCACACATAGTCCTGAATGTCCCAGATCCTGGAATGAGATAGAAAGCCAGCCTTAATCCCTTCTGTTTTCACGTGCAATTAGGAGACCCTACTTGGCAGGAAGCTTTTCCTAAGCTTTTTTACAACATTACGAGGTTAATCAGGTAGGACCTGATCTATCTATATTTATCTAGTATCTAGAAAAGCTCAAAGTCCAATACCCATTTTCCTGCCTGCAAAGGCTGATTCAAGTGACAAGCCCTTTCAGGAATTACTGTCTGACAAGCTGAACTGGAAATAAATTACCTAAGCAAATCAGAAAAGGGACAGAGAAGTTTTAAGGTAATAAAAGCAAAGTATCAACCCACATGAATTTACTCTCAGGAAAGCCAAAGATAATTTTTTGAATAGTTTATTTCCCCATCTAGCAGGAAATGAACACCCTATTTCATTTACATGCATTTCAGTTCCTTGTAGTAATTTCTACGCCTT
>JAWWEE010000004.1:29066681-29274597 GCA_035221455.1 Xenops minutus | reverse complement strand
GCCACATGGAGGTGGGGGGGGAAAGAAAAAACAAAAAGGTGTTACTTTCCTGGCTAGAAAAGCAGCACAGCATCTCCTGGGCATGGTGGGTCTCAAGTTTCTCACCCTTGTCAGGAAGGTAGAAGCCTGGGGAAGGGGAAGGCAGCGGCTGAGCACCTTCCTGCTCCTCCGAGCAGCAGAGTCACAGGCTCAGTACACCAGGAAATGTTTAAGCATTCATATCCTGCCCCTTTCATTTTTGACCACGAACATCTGCCTATCACGATGTGCTGATGTGCAACGTCACACAGCCCTGCCTGGTGTCACACAACCCTGCCTGGTGTCACCCACCACCATTCACCACCGGAAGGGCTCCTTCTGCCCACCCAGAATCCCAGACACTGCTTGAAACGCCTTCAAAGCCACAGAGCAGCTTTTCTCAGCAGCTGCTCTTCACTGCTGCTTCCCAGCAAGTGTTCTCGGATGGCGTTAGTTCCCCAGCAACTCTACAGGCTGTCCCACCCCAGGAAAGAGAAGCCATGGGAGTGTTTTATCCACCTGCAGGAGGATGGTGAGGTTTTGGCAATCTTTTTTTCTGCACGTAGCAGAGAGGTGATGAGCAAAGTGCTCTCCCTGTACTGCCCCATACACAGACCCTGTTTACAGACATCCAATCAGCAGTGGTTCAGGAGCTGAAGGCACAGGGGCATCAAATGCATCAGTGCTGGGGTTTAGGGGAGTATGGGATGGGTTTGGTTTTTATTTTAAGCTTTTCCTCACCTTTTGGTAAATCCATCCACATGAGGAAACTAGCCATGCTGTTAAATTAGACCCAGGGAACAACTGAGCCAATGCGACCTCCCCAGCCACCTCCATTGAACTGTGACAGCTGCAAGATTCAGTTCATGCAAGAGAGAGGGCTGAAATTGTGTCCATAAAATCATGCCTGGCTTTCTTTAGTGCCTTGGTACATGTACAGACTGGGATTCTGCATGAGTAAGTGAACAAGTGGCTAGATAGAAATGCTGGGCACAAATGCAAAAAACCCACCTGAAAGGTCTGCCTGGATGCAGTCCTGCACATGTTTTATGTTTATATCCTAATCCTTTTGGATGTCTGCAATACTGGCTCACATCTGCACACCAGCTTTCACAAAACTCTGCCCATGCAGGAGTCATATCTCTGTACCTTACTGTCATATTTGGCATCCTGCTTCCCACAGAGTGCAGTGCATCCGCAAGGTCTGGGAACATCCCACGGTCTCTGGATGGAATTTCACAGTGTTTGTGTTGCCACAGGAGACCTTGACATAGTCCCATAGGGACAAAGACTGTGAAAACTCAGGGAACAATCTCAAATCGCTCTCAAGGCTGTCAAGATCTCGTTTCAATTCACAGAAAGAATTGCTCCCAGTTTAACCTGAGCTGGGACTGTAGCTGCCAGTGTTTACCCATTTGCAGAGCAGAAGCACATCCCAGGCCCAGATCCAAAAGACATCCAAAAAAAGTCAGCATTACAGTACATAACAATATCACACCACCCACCCAAGTACAAAAGCCTTCTTCAACTTGCTAATTTAATTAAAGTCATTCATTATCTTACAGTGGAAAGATAAACCCTAGGATTGTGGGAACCCAAACCCTAGGACAGTGGGAAGGAGGTGTTTGCAACAACAGGGCTGTGGCAGAAGTATCCTGTGCCTGTATCTCAGCAAATAAGGATCTGCTGGTAACATTTTCCTTATCTCTCAGCCCTAATCCAAACTGGTTTCCACAGTCATAAATTTAAATTGAGTCCCTGTGACAGGCAGTTTATGGGGAATAGAAGGATCTCAAAGGTTTTCTAAAGCATGGGAGTCAGAGAGCTCCTCTCCACAACCATTTTTGTAGCCCTGAGCTATGTAGTTCCAGCTGTATTTGCACAACTGCAGAGTCATTATTTGGCCCTGGGAACACAGAGCCTCAGGAGATGCGCTGCAGAGACACAGTCAACAGGGAAATCAAGGGCACAGTTAAGCAAATCTTCCTTTTCCTCCGTACTGATGGACTTGCACTCATTTTTGTAACCTTTCCCCTGAGATAACATCTTCAAGAATCCATGTCCTGGCCACCAGCCACAAATAACCATGAAGCAAAATGTGGCAACAAAAACTGCTTGCCAAAGGCAAAATAATTTTTAAAGGAGCTATGAATAGTAGAATGAGGTTTTTTTCTTCATGTTCCCTGCATGTGCTTTCTTATTATATTTCCAAATGGGAATATCCCAGGGTTTATATGTTTGGCCATGCTGATGTGACTCTCAGTGTTGGAACACAGCCCTGGAAAACAGTCCACAGAAGGATGTGATTTAAACACTGGCAGGTGATGCTATCCATGTAGGATCATCAACCACATTTCACAGAATCATTTAGGTTTGAAAAGACCTCCAAGACCATTGAATCCAACCACTGAACCATGTCCCCCAGTGCAACATCTATTTTATCATTGAATATTTTTACATTTTTTAACTGCCTTTGCTACTTTTCCAGACTGCTGTTCAATCCTCATCACCACAAAAAAAAAAAAAAAAAAAGAGGGGAAAAAAACCCCCCAGCACATTTGGCAGCAGGGAAGGAGAGACAAGGGCAACAGCGAGGGAGGCAGGACCTCACCAAGCAGGACAGTGCATCCCAGACCCTGGCCAAGGAGAATGGAGTTGGTCCATTGTAAACATCCCACACCAGCACTGCAGGTAAAAAAGGAGCTGGGTTGAGCACCTGAGCTTAAAGTCAGTGTAGGTGGTTCCCCAACAATGTTCTTCCCAGCTGTTTCTCTTCCCCATCTTCCCCAGGTTGTGGCTGCACCATGTCCGAGCCGTCCTCCAGCACAGGCAGCCCAGGCCTGGGGAGACAGGAGGGCTGCAGACCCCAACACTGCCCTTGGTACCACAGCACTATCAGAAAGTATGAAAATTAGATTTAATTTTTTCTCAGATCCCGAGGTACCCCTGGGATAAGAATCCTTGTGAGCAGCTGGAGCGCATTGGCAACCTGGGCATTTAACTGCCTAAGAGGGAGAGGGAGCCGTATGGAAGCACATCAGCTGTGATTTCTGGCACTTTATTCAGGCAAAGGCCTCGAAGTGGAAGCTGCTGAGTGGGAAGCAGTGCCATACAGCTGCTCCCTCCCTGTCAGCTGGCCCGAGGGCTGTTAGAGCACTGCAGAACCCGGGATAAGGCATTGGTTGTGTTTGAAATAGCTCAGTGCATCCCCTTTGCTGCTGAGCTTCCTTCAAAAACATATTTAAATAACATAGCATTTCTTTGCAGCCTTTCTTTGAAAAGAAATAAATCGTGGATGTACACATGTGCAAACATGAATTTGCTTCTGTGTGTTGTCACACATGTGTATCCACGAGAGATGAAAGCTCAGCATCCATAGGTTTGTATATGCAGATCCACCTGTCTAAATATGTGTCCCTGTGGGGCCATTTGTGCACCTATGTCCATGTCCTAAGGCCACCCCGAAGCTGCATGGTCCCACCACAGCGGGGACCCCCTGAGTGACGATGCCACCCCACTGAGCCATTGCTGGGAACACTCCGGGTCCCAGGGCAGAGGGAAACGGGTGGTTTGTTCTACAAAATACATCCAACCCCCTCCATCCTGTCTCATGGAAACCTGGCCCTGGAGCAAGTATGTGTTCACACCCCGGGGTGGGGCCACCATCAGCCCCCACATTTGCTGCCTGGAGCTCAGATCTTCTCTGTTGCTTCCAAATTCGCAGCCTCCACCCTGGGAAACTTGGGCTGTGGTTTATTGGAAGCGATTGCCACCGGTCATGGCCAAAGGCAATTTTGGGAAGCTTTGGCTCCTCTTTCTCCACGTGGTTTTGTGGGTTGGAGTTTTTTATCCCCCACCCCCACCCCGGCCTGCCAAGTCTTTAAGGTTTTCTTATACTACCACTGGGTTTTGCAAGCAGTTGTGAAGGATGCATTAGATGCAAACTTGCTTTCAGTGACTGAATTGTTTCTCTGGGAAGCACCTCAGGCTTGTAAAGATGAAATGATGCTGCAAGTGGGATTCACCAGCATCAGTTCTGAGTGCTACTACCAGCACTAAGACTAAGCTTGGGCCACGCATGATGCATCAAGAATGGACATAAATTTTGTTCTAAAGAAAGCTCAAAAAGATTTTAATTCTCTATTTTTCTTACTTTTTTTTTTGTTTGCCTATTAAAATTTTTTAATGGAGAATCAGTTTTAAATTAACTTCAAGGTCTGCAAGACAAAATATTCATATTTTTCATTTAGAAGCTGCAGTTAAAAAAAATCAACAACATTATTTTTATTTCTAGCTGTTTCTAGACTGCTTTACTGCTCTCTTTCTTGACAAGTAATTTAAACACTTCCTGGACACCTTTCAGCTCATTTCTTTCCTCTGACATGCAAGAAGATCAGGTATACACAGAGACTGCTGTGATTCCAAATCACCTGGCTTGTAAGACAAGGCCATACTTAATTAAGAAAGGAATAAAAGACAAGGGGAAGTTCAATCTGCCTTCCTCAGGATAGGTCAGGAATAGGGACAGAGCAGAGTTGATGCATTTTGCAATCAGTGGTGATCCTTGTACCCTGCATGGCTGTGTTAGAAGGGGCATCAGGTTCCGTAAGAGCTGCAGGTGCTTGTAAAGGGCACTTTAATGGCAGAGGGTGGTTTGTGCTCCCAGTTGCACCTGAAACATACACGCTTCTGAGTTATTCCCCTGTGATTACAGCTCCTCCTCAGCAGTCCCCACACACTCTCCTCTCCCCACAGACACAGGCCAGTTAATTTTGGCTTCCAAAACACACAGTAAATAGAAAGAAGGCAGCTTAAAAGCCATGTTTTGGTTGGGTTTTTATTCAGAGCATTAATATCTTGAAGCAACACTCAGATGCTCCCCTTCCTGCAATTCATATATTCAAAACTTAACTCCTGCTTTCATTCTTGCTGTGAGCTGTTCAGTTTTTTTCAATAAGCCAAATACCAAAAAGCTTTACTCTTCACAAGGCTCCCCCATTCCTTTTCTGCTCCTGACATTGCCACTTTTAAAGCAACTGGAAATCCCCTTGAGTCACCCAATTCCAGAAGTTTTGCAAGCTTTGCAAAGCATCCAAAATTAGAATGTAAAATTTAATTGAAAGCCCACAACCAAAAAAACCCAACCCATGCCATCATGGTATTTTCCTCTGTACTTTTTATTTTATAATGACAACATTAAGTCACTACTGAAAATAGACTATTGTTCGTCGTTCACTTCAGTAATACAGCAAAGTTGGTTCCAGTTGTAGAAATAAATAATAAATAACAAAGCAGCTAATATGTTCATGTAAATGGAATTGGGACACACTGAGGCTCAGAGATAGGACCAGGATGAGGACAGTGAAAGAGAACTTAGAATAACATCCCCAAATTGTTCCTCAGACCCTTGCTCTGCTCAAACAGCTGTGAAAAGCCCAAGTGATCCCATGCTACAACTGTTGCTGGGGTGGGGGTTCAGAAGATAGTTCCCTTAGCAAGGCATGAGTAGCAGTGGGTAAGGACGTCCACGTTTGGGTTTTAGGGATAAATGGAGCCACATGAAGTAGCCCCAGGCTCTCTCAGTAGGAAACTATGCTGGTGGCACGTTCCACGTGGTGGGATCCCCATCACTCACCCACATGGCTTCTGGCACCATTGCTACCAAATGGGATCCGCACTACTCCAGGTGGCTGCAGAACCCAGAAATTCCTGCTGAGAGGGACTTTCTGAAGAGGTCCCCCCAGGTCTGAGCTCATTATATGTCCTGCCACCCCTCTGAGACACTGAATTCATGGTACATGTCACTGTTTCACTCACACCAGGGGTTTCTGGTAAAGTGCTATGACTGCAGACTGGTTTCACCAGCCAAGGGAATACCAAGCCCAATTATAAAGGAAGACAAAGCCCAGGTTTTATCTCCTATGTCTCAAAATTATGTTTTCCATAGGGTAACTCACCAAAGTACCTTTTTTACATTGATGTTCTCTGTATAGGACAAGCTGCCATCCACGTCTTTAAAGGGAGAAACGAAACAACAGGGACTGCAAAACATCCTTGTACTGCCAACCATATTCCTCTGAGCTGATGGAAAACCTGCCTCCTGAGACCCCTCTAGCAGCTCTCCCTGCTGCTATTGGCATACCTTGTTCCACATACACATTGCAGAACTGTCTGGTTAACTCAAATTATTGTACAGAAAAGGTGGGACACATGCCAAGTGCTACAAAAGCTAAAATAATTCTATTCACAAGCTCCTCGGAGCAAGGGCCATGTGTACACTTTCAGCAGTGCTTTTCTAATAAATATATATATAATAATAATAATGATAAATAACAATAATAGCAATATAAAGTTATGCATGTGACCTAAGATTCTGTGAAATCTAAAAGTCATGGAGCTCAAGTGAGGGATAAAAACATCACTGCTCAGGATGCACTGCACTGGAAGGAGGTGTAAAGCTTTGAGGCAGAGCATGCATAGGAAACTGCAGAAGGATCTTGGGATCAGGAGAAAGACACGGGATCCCTCCAGTTGAAAATGCCATGCAGTCTTTAGGCTTTTATTCTGGCCATTCCCTCATAGGAAAAGCTCTGCATGAGCGAATGGCAGGCTCCTGTCCTGGCCCCACAGCCAGTGGCTGCTGCTGCAGGTCAAAGGCAGTGTTGTGAGAGCAGGCAGGAGCTCCCTGGTTATGGATGCTCAGGGGAATCCAATTGCTTTTTCTGGGACTTGCCACTGAAATCCGATTTCTTTCGGTCTCTACAGTAGTGCAGGTCTCCAGTTTTGCTGCACGGGGAGGTACCAAGTTCCCACCCGCTCCATTCCTCTGGGAGGGAAGGCTGCTCTTTCCAGAGGCTTGATGGGCAGTGGGAAGCACTTGAGGCCCTGGGGATCCTGCTGAAATTCCAGAACTTCAGCTGAAACCCCACCGCACAGACCTCAGACATGGCAAACTGTGTCCCAACCTCCACATGGTCCCCTGGCTCGTCCCCCCACGGCGAATTCAGGCTCAGGTCAGGTATGCGACCTCTTGCTGATGCCACGGCTGGTGGCCTGCTTGGTCATGTCTTGGTAGGAGGCGGACTTCAGGAACCGGGGGTAGGAGTCCTTCTCCATCAAAGTGCGGGTCTTGGCCTGGGCTTCGTTGAAGCAAGCAGAAGTGGCACCCGAGAGGTTCTTGCGGGTGATCTCCCTGGTTTCATGGTCGATATTCACCTGCAAGGAAGCAGCATCCACAAACATTAGCTCAGCATTAACTCCTTTCCTGTGGTGGGGGGAAAAAACTGTTTTCTGCATTTTCAGTTGGAGGTGAAGATTTTTATAAGCCTTTCTATCCCTTCATGGTTGGACTCAAAGACCTTAGAGGTCTGTTCCAACATTAATGATTCAATGGTGATAGACCACACAATGTTAGAAATGAAAGCTCTCGTGAACAAGAGCACATCTTCCCACTGATCTGAGAGCACTTTAGTAAAACCCACCAGGATACTTTATTTGTTTCCACAGGACAGAGGCAGAAAGTGCTCTCACCTCCCTGGGTGCCTCACTTTGGACAAACTCCTCAAAGATCCTGTTGGCTTTGGAGGCCAGCTTGGTTTTTGACCGGGTCTTTTTGAAGTCCTCACATGCCAGCCAGAAGTCGAGGTTCTCCTCACTGAACTCCGTCTTCAGAAAGGTGTGGAAAGCAGTCACCCCACCTGGGGAAGAAGAGATGAGCAGTTAATGGGGCAGAAGGCAGGGAGGAAAAGGAGGACTACCACCAGACATGGCACGGCACAGCGAGCATTGCCCTGAGAGCTCAGATCATGACATCTGCAGCTTTTCTTTCCCTCCAGGCAAATTCCACCCTCTGAGACACTGCTAATTGGCCTCAAGACTCCAATAAAATCCTTTCCCACAGACAAGTAATCCTCTAGTTTTATTTATCTGACCTTTCTGTAATGAGACTTCAGAGTATTTTCTTTACAGCTTCGGAAAAGAGCTAATTCTACCTATGGAGAAATCCACTGACGCATTGGTGCGTCTGCAGGAACTAAGCAGCAATGCCCTTATTTTTATTTCTCAGCTGAGATCTGGGGGGCATGAGATGCTGAGGATGGGAGAGTAATGGTAGCAAGGATTTCAGAGCTGTGCTGGGAGGATATATTAAGTTACAAAGCTGAAGATGCTCATTAGCCATAAGGGCACATGATGAAGGCTAGAAAAAAAATTATGCTTAGTCCCAAATTATCACTGTGTAACGACTTTGTCTTGCTGTGGAATATCTTTTAAGGTAGACAACTACTTTTGTATTAAAATTTGGCACTTCTGCCATTGTGTGCCTGCTGTAAGGAAGGGATTACATGTGGGACTCAAAAAGAGATCCCCTCTCTGGGTCTAGAGGCGCTGTCTGCATGGAGGAGAGGGAGACAGCATCTCACAGGAGACCTGTACATCACATACACACAGCCAATATTGGAGAGGAAAATGGTTATGGTAACTCAGTAAAGCAGGTGAATTCCTCCTCCCTGTGGAACAGCCATCCCCGGAGGCACAGAACAGACAGACAGAGGGCAGCAATGCAGTTTTCTGAACAAGCCTGTGGGGAGGTGGCTGCATAGCTGTGCAAAGGAGGACATTGTGAACAGACACTCTGCCTTCTCCTGAGGGTGGAGAAAGGAATGATCCGGGAGTGCCATGACTCTCGGGGATGCCCATAACGATGCTCCCGTCCTGATGCATCAGTGAGGCATTGCAAGGCGGCACTTGTGCCCCCCCAAACCACCCGCCAGCTTCATAAGTCAGGCAACGAGGCCCTGCCTGGGCAGGAAAGGGACCTCTTTCTAAACCCTAAACCATCTCATTTGAGAAGGCGCCGAGATTTCTTCATACACTCACTTCAGGCATACAGCTCACTGAGAGCTGTATTTTGTCCTAAATGCTCTCACCAAGAGAAGAAAACAAAGTGATACTCACTTTTGCTCTTCAGGAGCTGGTCAAACGACTCCCTCCATTCCAGTACCTCTCGTGAGGAGTCTCTGGAAAAGACAAAAGGATGTAAGGCTCACTGTCCCACGGTGAAGGATGGGAGCACTTCAGTTGTGTGGCTCCATTAATGGGAGACATTGCAATAAGGGAGGCAGCAGCACTCGGCAGGAAACCAAAGTGAGAGGCCAATATCCATTACCTGTGGGCTCTCTTTCCTTTCTCTCTCTCTTTTACCTTCCCTGATGGCTCACCAGACCTCAACTCCATAGCACTGGCCAGGAGGTTCTCTAAATAATGCTCAGAAGAGCCTTTATCTGCCTCTAAAAGCCCAGCAGAACCACCTCTGCAAGAAGACACCCAGCTCTCAGCAGCAATATTTAGTATTTTGCTTTTAATGCTACCTGCATTCCCCAGGGATGCCTGGTCTGATACACCAAGAACTGTAGGAGCCCTATGGGTTTCTTGCCTACTGCTAAGGTCCTTCTCTCTGAGCCTAATGCTAGAGCATTAATTCCCCCGTCTGATTTTATAACCGGTGGAGCTGGGAAGTGATCCGCCTTCCCGACCTGCCTGGGTGGGACCATGGGGAGGGGCAGCTGCGCTCTGTGCGTTCTGCTGCGCAGATGGGCAGGAGCATCTCCCGGGACAGCCTGGTCCATGGGGACCTGTCCCGACCTGAACTTGGAACATGGCACTGCTTGACTTACCTCCGCCTGGAGCCCAGCTGCAGCTTGCTGGAGGACCCGATCCCGTATCCCAGCTCTGGTTTATGAAGCAGAATCCCTAAGCGGGTCTTCAGATCCTTGGCTCTGGAAAGGAGGAAGGGGAGAGGTGGGATTGCTGCCGCCACCCCCTTACCTCACAGGGGCTGCACCCCTCGGGCTCGGAGGGGCACAGCCCTCCCTCCCGAGCTTCAGCCGCTTCTTTGCTTTCTGATGGATGGAAAAAACCCAGAACGCTCCCCACTTGCTTTGTCTGCTCCCTGGCAACCGCGTTCAGCAGCGCATTAAGCCTGCGGGACTCTTTTCTCCTGCTCGCTTCCCAGGTAGAACCGCACGAAATAAAAAGCACGACGAGCTTTTTCCTTTGGGGCAGGTCGCAGAGCAGCTGCTGAGTGCCCAGCTGGGGCCCCCTCAGCTCCCCGAGGCTAACCTGGCCCCTACTGACATCCCAGTCCGCCGGCAGCACTACACTTCTCCCAAACCACTGGAAAAACACAGCAGTTCGCCAGAGCGGGACCATGTCCCTGCTGCCAGGCTGCTGCTCCCCTGCTTTCTTTTTGGGGTGCCCCTGAGTCACCAGGAGCCTGTCACCACGCCACGGAGAGGGCTGTGCCTCCCGGTGGCACCATCCACCTACCCCATGCCTTCGGAGCCGGCGAGCCCGGCGGCAGCGCGATGCTCCTGTGCCAGAGGCTGGGATGCTGCTACCTGTCACCGCGAGGGCACGGAGGCACCTCCCTGCCGGGAAATCTCTGCGGCAACACGGCAGAGGAATCGGCTCCTCTCCCCAGGGTCCCCCCGGGGCACCATGCCGCCCCGCTGCTATTTGTGTGCTGCAGCTCGTTCAAGCGTCCCAAGGAGCCCATACAAAAATAAGTGTTTAAATGTCAAGCCAGCAGTGTGGGGCTCTTGTAGCCGTGTTTGGCAAGAGGAGTAACATGTCACTTCACAGTTCAGCCGTGTTGACACAAATACTCCTGCTGCTGGCAACTTGAAACAAGCTCTGCAGAGAGGGAGGCGGAGAAGCCCCGGTGCGCTTGTACGCGCCGGGCAGCCCTGTCCAGCCTCCTCTCCTTCCACGTTTTACTTCTTTGTTCCCCTCCTGGGGAGCAGAATGGACGTAGGCAAAACAAATCACTTCGCTGCGTGTTTCCTCTCAGCCTGCAACCCAATTGTCTAATGAAGGATCACGGCCACAGCAGGAGAGGCTGGTCCAGGTGCACCTTTTCCAGCTCACCCTCTGCACCCCAGAACTGCCGTGTGGCAAAGCCCCTTACCTTTCCAGGCAAGTGATGGGGAGCGTGGCTAACCCCCGGCACATGCTGAGAGCTGGGCACCCAGGCATCCAGCAACTCATCCGGTCCTTACGGTGATGGCAGGGGTGTGCAACAGGTGGCTGCAGCACCACCTGCGCCTGCGGTCGTGTGCTGTCGTCTGGAAAAGCGGCGAGGAGATGTGCTTTATATCGGGTGGGAGGCGGGAGAGCTGGGAGGGGGACCCAGCATCGCTCCAGTCTTCAGCCAACCAAAAGCCCGTGAAGATAACAGCTTAGGTAAGTTAGTGTGTGCTGTTAAGGGAGACGGGTGTGGGAGGCCCAGGCTTGTCCTTGAGCATCACAGTCATAGCTGCTTCCTCGATAACAGGAAAAAACAGGCTTGTTTCCACCGACGAGTGGAGCCTGCTGAGTAACCGCCAGCGGGTGGGAAGGCGGATCGGGAGGGCGAGAGGGACAGGATAGACGCTATAGTGCACAGCAAGTCGTCAGCTCCCTCCTGCTGCCCGAGGACTTCCAATCCTCCCAGCACTTCCGCGGTGGCATTGCAGCAGCAGGCTTTTCCCAAGTGGTTTAAGCAGGGGACGCCAGTCCGCAGCAGAGTCAGGCTGATTTGCAGCATCCCAGGGGCAGAAGGGTTTGCACTTCCTGTGGCAATGCAATACACAAAGAGCAGAAGTGTGTACTGCTTCCACTTCCCCACAAATTACACTGCCAGTCCACAGCTGGAAGAGATAACGATCGATGCCTGGCCCCATAAGTTGGCTTAAGTTACATTTTTTTCATCACAAATTCTCTGCTGGGTGTATGGTGGGAGAGGGGATGCACATTGTAATAAATCATTAGTAAAATGTTGCTGGAATCGAAATCATAAAAGGCAAACAAAAGCATAGGATGAGAAATTACAGACATCTCGGTAGCAAGATAAGAAAAAAGGAAAGCTTGACACAGATGAATTTTTCCATTCTTGTAAAATCCTTTGGTGTTTTAATATAATAGTTTTTGTGTAACCAAGCATATAACGTGTAAGCAATTTATCTCAAGCCTTGTGTAATAAAGCTAATCTTGCGAGACGTGCGTGGGCAGAAGAGCCGTTATCTGAAGAAGAGGATGAGCCTTCAGCCCCGCAACCCCCGAAAAGCAGAGGATGACCACCTAGCAACAGGTGGACGCAGGCGCAGATGGATCACAGCTGGTTGCGAAACCTGGAAGAAGAACTGTATAAAAATCCCTGATGGGGCATTGTTAGTTGCGGACCAGGTGTGGGGCAGGAGACCCCCGGCTGCCCAGCGCTGTTTTTCTCATTAATAAATTTTAAGAACTGCACATTGGCTCTAGCAGTTTATTACAACATCAAAGAAAGTCTGAGCAAAGCCTGGGAAAGCATCTGATAAAGGTTGACCCTGAAGAGATTTGAAGATGGAAAGGAGACTAAAAGCAGGGAAGAAGTTGGAAACCGGAAGAGAAGGACTGAACCAGCAAAACAGAAAGATTAAGAGAAATATTTAAACCAGTGTCACACACTGGTCACCAGCAAACCCCAAGGTCTGATGCCACAAGCAAAGAGGTCCAAACCCACCAAGTTCTCCATGCTAAGGTCAGGCTAACGCAGGATCCCAATGAGCTGAAATTTTCCAAGGCAGTGGTTCTTGGAATGGAGCTCACCACAGTGCAGGGAGTGAATTTAAACCCCCTGCCATGGCCATCCCAGGGCAAGGGCAAGAGCTGTTGCTTCCACTCCTCCCCCTCTCCCTTCCTCCCCACTTGATCCTTGCTATTCCAAGCTTCACAGCTAGCACAGATATTTTTCTGGATCTCAGGTTGTCGTCTACCCCTGCTGCCTGCACTCATCACACACATTTGCCAGAGCATCTTTCCCAGTGCCAGAACATCTTTCCCATGGGAGATGAGCTGTGCTGGGAGAGTAGCGACACATCTTGGCCCTGGGTCGGGGAGAAAAGCTTCTCTCAAGCTGCCTTCGGGGAGCCAGAACACAAATATATCAGTATGGAATATTTTCAAAGGCACTAGGCACCTAAGCTCCCTTTAGCTATAAAGGGGAGTCCTGTCTTTCTCCCACCACTTAGAAAAGAACACAGAAGTATTTTGCTCACGGCCAACAATGAAAAATGCATCAGGACTAATGACTGAACACACATTTTTAGCTCCAGTCTCGGCTTTAAAGCAAAAGCAGCCTCTTTCCCCATAGCCCTGCTTTCTGGTGTTGTAGGGTTTGTTGTTTTTTTTTTTTCCCCTTGAATAATCTGGTTTAAGCCTTCTTGGTTAGCAGATATTCAGCTGCAAATAAATGATTGGAGTTAAACAAAGCTCTTATTCGTGTCTTCTCTGTGCCTTAAAACCATGATTAGAGCTGTGAACCTTGCTGTGGATTTAAGGAAGAGGAAAGGCAAGAGGGTTGTAAGATTGTCTTTGCTTGTATAGACCCTAAGAAGGCCTGTGTGTGCCCACAGTGTGGATGTCACCTGATCTACCACAGGTTTTGAAAGTGCTTGGCCACATCAACCTGGTGCTCCTCCCCAGTTCACCACCATGCTGGGAGCACTGGTGTTGCATTGGCAGCGCCATGCTCACATGGGTACAGAGTCCTGGTACCCTCAGGAGAGGGGTCGCACCCAGGTATTTCACAGAACCACATAATGGTCCCATTGGAAGGGACCTCTGGAGATTATCCAACATGCTAAAGCATGTTGACACTCACCTCCCAGCTGCAGCAGGGGACCAATAGCTGTGGGTTTGGGGTGGCAACATCCCTTCTCCTTCATCACCTGAATCTCCCTCTTCTCCCTGTTTTTCCACACATTTCATGCTCAGCAATGCCCTAGTGTTGTTCTGTCTCATCATTTTGAGGCATGCCTAGTGTTAGGCAGGACTTCATCTGTACTTTTCTCCTTTAAAACTGCAGCACATTCTCCCATCTGCAGATCTGCACAACCACTGGATTCTCTGGTAACTCTCCCTGGTGTTTGATGCATCCCCCAAGCGGGTTGTGCCAGAGAAAAACCTCCAGGAAGCTGCACATGTGTTACAGGCACACAGGACAGATGATTTCTGCCAGCAACTCCATGGTGCCCAGCCACTGTGCTGGGAGCCATGGGTTGCTTGAAGCAGCCAGGGAAATGTAACTGCATGGCAAAAACACAGCCGGGATGGCAACAACAACAATGGGAAAGGAGCATGGGGGATGCAAGCCAGAGAGGAGGAACTGCGCACCTCTGCCTTCAGACTACAGCCTGCCAAAACTCCATTTTGCTACAGTCCACACATCCCCACTGCTTTTTCCCATAAAGTGTGTTGGACAACTGTGTGTGTTGTTTTACCTTGTCCCTTGTAGCAGCTTTTGAAGTCTTGGCTCAGGTGAAGCAATGCCCATGGCAAGGCAGAGGTGAGGAACTGCCTGTGGTGGGAGCTTGGTCACTGCAAGCTCCCACAGGAGAGAGAGAGCTCCCTCTAAAACCTCAGGGGGAGGGAAAGAGTCAGTCAAAGGCTGTGTCATTTTGGGCCTCACAGTGACTGAGCCAGAAGATGCACAAAGCCATTGGAAATGCCACTTTCACAATGGAGGTCCCATGCTGGGGTGTTTGAACCAAAGTACGGCTCTGGGACACAGCACAGTGCCAGAATCACGTGTATTGGTCTGAGCCCAAGCACAGGAGAGGGACTGGGCTGTTCCAGCAATGTCCTCCCCACCAAGGCTGGGACAGATCCTCCACGTGCTTTGCCACAGCCATGGGCCCCCTGCACAAGCCAAAACCTGGCACCTCTGCTCCCTTCATTGGGATGGGAGATGCTAGTCAAGGACAAGCAGCTCACCAACATGGGATGTGGTAGGTGACATATTTTATATTGCAGAGCTCTTCAGCGGGGTTATGCAATAGCCTCTCAGCCCAGCGATGTATGTGTGCTCAGATGTCTTTATGCTGCTCTCTATCTAATTTAATTACGTCCTTCCTGCCTCATTTAGCTTAGCAGCCTCCCGCAGCTCCAGCTCAATTGCCTGTATTATCAGTCCTTGTTTTGGAACACAAAAAACTCATCTGTGTCGCAATGCCTGAGGCCAGGCTCCCTTCCCACAATCGTGCCACAGCCTTACCGGCACAAAGCCCACCTCCCATCCATGGGGACCAGCCCTCTCGGGTTTGTTTCTACTAGGGAGGTCCTGGAAAATCAGGCAGGGTACTCTAGGTCAGGAGGTGGCTGGACTGTGAGGGCAGATGTGGTGGGAGAGCTGCATCCACAGCTGCCCTTTGCCAGCACTGCTGTTTGGGTGGGGGGTGCAGCTACTGGCTTCACCCTCAGAAACAAACCACACAACCCCTCAGCCCCAAGGATTGTATTTGGAAAGTACCAGCAAACTCAAAAAATAGGAAAATAAATGTTACAGCCCCAAAACTACAGAACGGGTAATAAGGAAACAAGGAGGGACCGGTGACAGAATGCAGAGCACCCTTGCACATGTCAGGTTCTGAGGAGAGTTTCCAGTACAAGGTATTTTCATATTTTTATATTTTTGAGTGGAATAAGAAGAGGAAAATACAGAAATGGATAGGAAGAGAAGGCAGGGAGGAGAATGAGAGGAAGAGCCAGGGTAAGCCATGCTGCTGTGGTCTCACTGCATCACAAAAAGTGCGAGCCAAGCAGGGTCACCAAGGAGCCTGACACCCAATTTCTCCTAAACCACTGGGGAACCACAGAGGGGGCAATTAGGAATGAATCAGGAAAACCTAAAGACAGCACTGCACCCTCCCTACATCCCTTCAGCAAAGCCTGCCAGAAGCCTCATGAGCCTGCATGAAATCAAGGAGATGATGAATGCAAAAAGAAATGGGAGGCTTAAAGCCCCTGTTCATGTTGCACAGCCCCTTTTTCCACCTGCAGGCTGTCGTTAAGCTCTGGATGTGTTTAAGGAGAGCTGTAGGCAAAAGAGATAAAGAATGAGGTTCTGGCAGGGAATTGCCTGTCATGGAAATTGCTGCTGTGCAAGCAGAAAGGCAGCATCACTCAGAAGCTGGTGATGGGGACATGGTTTAGTGGTGGGCTTAGCAGTGCTGAGTTAACAGTTAGATTCGATCTTAGAAGTCTTTTCCAACCTAAACAGTTCTGTGATGGTGCCAGGAAGGAGTGGGGAAGTTGCTGTGGCTGAGACAGCAGCAGAGTGTCTGCGAGGGTCCCTCAAGGAGCCTCATTGCAGCTGGGCCCTGGCCATGGGCACAGCTTATGAGACAAGGGACAGCCAGGGGCTGCTGTGGGACATTACATCCGTGTGGCTAAAGGTGAGCCTGGCTCCATCCATGCCTTTCCCACTGCAGGACAGGCAGCAGCCCTGGTCCCTCAGCACCCCTCACCCTAAATCCACAGGGTATTCAATTGATTCCCAACAAATGCACACGTTGTGTTCACATGTGGCACATGACAGAAAATAGCTGCTCTGGAAACTTGTAGCAGTGTGGAAAGAGATTATTGAAATTTAAAAAAAAAAATTAGAATTACAAATGAGGTTTTTGAGGGGCAGCTGTTATCCACTCTACTCACGTGCTCGCTTTGCACAGCTGCACAGGGAGAGGTAGCTGACAGCAGGTACTTTTAATCTTCTCTTTCCGTTCCTGGCATCTGCTTTTTAAAGCCACTGAACAGCCAAGGGAAAAAAAAAGCTAAATATGATGGCTAAATATATCCTAACTAAAAGGAGAGACAAAGCAGCACTAATGGCAGATCCTTCCTTGGATGCATTCAAATTGGTTTGGCTCAGAGACAGGTTTAGGGGAAAGAAGCAGCAGATGAAAAGGAAAAACAATAAAAGAAGGGATTTAGGGAAAAAGAAAAGGGGATAGAAAGAAGCCAGAGGGACTGATAAATTCCACTACACAGATATCCAGATAGCAACAAGCTCAATTAATTTTTGTTTTTAAATGCAACCCCCAGCAGACCATGGAGCAAACACGTACCTTTTGCAGGCAGGGTGGGTTGTGCACCAGGCAAGGAGTGCCTTCGGTGTGTCCATGTCACTGCTTTTCCTTGCTGGCCAGACCTGCTCAGGAGTTGCTCTGTGTGGCCTCAGCCCTTCCCCACTGAAACCCCCCAGGGTTTCTGCAGCAGATCTTTCACCAGGCAATTTTCTGCTGATATCCAACCTCCCCCCAGGTTGTCTGCCTCACTAATGCCTCCCCTTCCTCCTTTATTACCTGGGATTGCCCCCAGCTGCTCCCCGACCCTTCCCCAGCAAGCCCAGGCTCCTCCAGACTCCCTAAACTGGCCCCTGACTGGCCAGTACCTCTCAGCCTGTTCCTGCTGATCTCCCCAGTTTATCCCATAAGGATGAATCAAGCTGAGGCCTGGCTATGAGCTGCCTTCTGGAGCCCAGGGCTGCTTTTTATGGACCAAAGAAAGCTCTTCATTCGCTGTTCTTCATGACTTGATCATGCTTGATCCATCTGCACTGCGCCCTTTTCTGGGATCCCTTCCTTGTGCAACCCCCACTGCTGGTCCTGGTGCAGGGAGCAGACTTGGCTCTTGTTTTTATGTCTGGGAAAGAGGAAGTGTGATGGAAAGGCTGACAGAGGGGCAGGTGGGAGCTGTGCCACCACAGAGCAGCTGATGTCCCAACTCTGCCACTGTAACCGTGGCCACTTCTGGCTGCTTGTCTGTGGGTTTAATGGGCTGATTGAGTATTTGCTCTGGATCCATCACCTCTTCTCCCTACCTGAACGCAGGGTGTGTACTGGAGCTGGTATAGGCTCTCCTGACCAGCTGCCTCTGCGGCCATGTTCCCAGTTGGAAAAGAGCCCATCCCCTTCTGGAAGGTCCTGCAGATTGGTTTTGGGGTTTGGGGTGGGCAGTCCATCACAGGCTGCAGTGGGGTGCACCCAGAAAAGAACAGCAACAGAGGGAGGCTCTTCATATTTTTCTTCCTGGTAGTCTCCCAGGACCTACTGACACATTTATGAGTCATCTGCCCAAACTGTAACTTCAGGGAGCCTTGTTCTAAACTGCTTCAACAGAGCCAACTGATTGCTTAGTGTCAACACCTCCCTCCTTCACTGCCCCATCCAGAATGTCTGTACTGGTGAAACCAGACTGTGGGGAGGCACCTGCTTCTCCCCTCCTTTTCATCCTCAGCAATTCTGCTGGGAGACACCTCTCCATCCTCAGGTTCGCAGTTCCCACTTTCCACACAGGAAAACATGCTTGACTTGCATCCTTTTCAGACACTCAGGCAGAGAACAAATAGTCTCAGGCTGTTTATTACATCCTCACAGTCTCTATACAGTACAGGTGAGTAACACTTTACAATGTGGTGACACGAGGAGCTTCTCCAGCCTCACAGGGAAGGTGAGCCTAGCAAACAAGCAGCTAATGCAGAGGGAAGGTCAGACGGAACCCGAGCCCATGCCTTTCCCTGAGAGGGAAGGGATCAGACTGAACAGCCTGCATGGCCTGCCCAAACAGCTTCTGCTGTTATCTACCCACACCAGCAGCATTCAGACACTGCGGAGGCAGCTACAGCATCAGGATTTCATTAAAATAAAAAAGTAGCATAGGGAAGCTCTTTTAAGCTGGTCTTTCTACCTGGTGGCTCACTTCTGAGTTCACTCTGTACAGTACTGCCATCCTCAGTCTCTTCTGAGCCACCCATAAGCATTTTCCCACAGGAACAAGACAACTTTATTACCTAAAACAGTCTTATTTGACACTTGGGTTTGGAGTCGGGTCATCAAGGCCCCTTCCTGGTGGTGGGACACTGCCACCCCACTGCAGATGGAGGTGCCAGAGAGCTTAAAGACATATCTGAACTCTGTGTGTCTGATTTGGGTTGCTTGTAGAGGACTGGGAGGAGAGGTTTGAAGAGGAGATTTCCTATCGTGCTTTTTGAGGAAGGGGGATCTACCCCAGGGTGTACTTGTACCCTGCTCCCTTCACTGCCAGTAATCCCACAGAGGTCTGCATGAATAAACACAACAGAAGGTGCCTCCTTTCCCTCATTTCTTTTTAGCTGGTGGCTGCAGGCACTGATAGAGCAACATGAAGACATTTCTCTTAGGATAACACTGTTATCTACGCTGTAAATGCAAAGCTGAGCAGCTCCTCATCCATCATGTTTTAGATCCAGCCTGGGGCACACACCATTTGATGCAAACTGAGAGTTGAGTGACTACTTGAGACAATTCATACCACAGCTGGTCCCCATAGCTCCCTGGTACACCAGGTCCCCTCAGAAGAAGGCAGTGCCTTTTCTTCTGTATTTTTGTGCCAGAAATGTTGGAGGTTTTTGGTAACAAGCTCATTCCCTTCTGCCACTTCCCTCCGACCCCCTCAGTTCCCTGAATTCCTGTTGAGTTTAGGGAGTAGTCTCAAACAGGAGATACATCCCTCCAATAAAACCAAGAGGAGGCACAGAGCAGAACTACTGACTTTACCAAGGAAATACAACACACACACACACCTTTATTGACACCATTTTTATGTACCAGAAAGCCAAGGGGAAGCCCAGCTACGACCCTGCAGATGCAGCCACTGCCTTTGCACAGCTGCCCTCTCCACTAGACAGCCCCTGCCACAAGCACAGCACATGGAGCGTGGGTGGAAGGAGAAGGAAGACAAAATACTGGGGACAAGACGAGCCTCTGCAAAGCCCTGGGGGTGTGTGGTAGAGAAAAGTGTTCTGCTCTAGCAGCAAAATGGACTTTAATTCCAGTTCTGGGATATAATGCTACGATGCTGGAGAGAACACAGCACCAAGGAAAAAGACAACTGCAACAGCCCCAAGGACATAAGATAATGCAGAAATTATGTGAAATGTTTTTTTCTTATATAATGGGCAAGGAATAGCTACTAGGAACTTTATAGTGACAGTCTGAGATGTGTAGGAGGGAGATGACATGACCAGAGACAAGTGTTTGGGGAAGGAAAAGGCAAAGAAGGGATAGATAGGTATGAAGAGTAGGCAAACAGGAGGGCATGGGAGGAGTTATGGGACACCCAGGCTCAAATATATGGGGACAAACAGTGCTGGTGAAGAGGAAGGTGCTAGGAGAGCTTCAGGGAGGGAAGCATAAGGAGGAGACCACAAAGACAGGACAGAGAAGGAGAGAGGGGTTTGGAGGGAGAAGCAAGAAGCCCCAAGGAAGGGGAGAGCTTGCACTGACAGGTGAGAGGCACTCCAGGACTGGCATGAGGTATGCTTTGCTATTGCTCTGAATGCTGTAAACATTTTGGTTTTGTGTCTATCAGTGAACACTCAGTTCAGTTTGATACATGTGCTCTTATGGGTAACTGGAAGCCTAGCAGAGTTTTACATCTCTTACTACTAGTCAAACGTACACAAAAGGCAAACACAACACTGGCTAAAAATCTCATTTTATGTCATTTGTGCCTAATTCTCCTATTTTAACATGCACATCTAAGTCTCAGAAAAGCTTCTGTAGTAGAGGACACTAAATAAGATACAGACAAAGTCACATGCACTCTCACCCACCCACACCTGCAGACACACACACTGCTTTTCCTCCCCTGCTTAGACCAGCAAGACTGTGCCCTTCACACCTCCCCAGCATGGGGATAGGGACCCTTCAGCATGTTAGTGAGTCCACTGAAAGTGATGGAAATTATCCCAAGCCTGGCTGATGGACCAAAGCAGGAGAAACTTAAAGCAGATTGGGGTTCTGCATCTGCATTTTGGAGTTAACACCACCTGAAGCTTACAGAAGAGGGAAAGGAAATTTGTAAACTCTTCTTCCCTTTTGCTGTCAAAGGACTTGGGAACTGACTGGATGTGTGCCAGCAAACAGAATAAAAAGAGCTGAGTGAACCAATTTTTCCCCCCTATCTTCATGTGATGGCACACTCTGACATCACTAGAAACAGGAGGAAAATTTTGAAGCTGTGTGCTTGTGGAGAAGAGAAATGGGGTTTTGTAAGTTATGAATATCCCTTTCACATCAGAAAGAGATGAATAAAAGATAGGATATTTGTCCTTGATAGGGATTAGTCATCACCTAGTTCTTTCTGAAGCTTTGGCTCAGTCATTATTTCCTTGATCAGCCCCTGGTTTAAGGGGAACAGCTATAAGCTGTCTATTTTAATTCACTTCAGATTGACATTTGGCATAAAAGAAGCAGCTGGTGCCAATTTTTTGTTTAAGAAAAATATAATTTTACTTTAAATAACTAGTCTGCTTTCCTTCGAGAGAGATGAACTGTAAGAGCAGCAACAAAAATAGACTCATATGCCTCAGACAATACTTTTGCCCCACTCTGTGCTCTAGGATGATGTTTCCTGTGGAGGATGTTGTCTGGCACAACTTTAATGGGCAAAACACTTCTCCTACATCAGCCAGTGTGATTACAGCTCCTGTCACCACTGCAGCAACTGCATCTCTGGATGTGCCCACTCAAAGGAATTTCCCAGGCTGATGAAGGAGTGTGGGGAGCTTGGATTTACAGGGGGTTGGCTACTTTGAAGTTTCTTCATGAGTTCTGACATAAACTGAAAGGACATCACCAGCACTAGAAGAGCTTGTGGAGAGATGTTACATCCTGGAGTCACACTATGAACAGGACCAGCCTTCATAGCCATCAGGGAAGCCTGGGAATTGTCCCCACTCCCATTCCTCAACACAAACATCTTGTTTCTGCCGTGTCCTCCTTGCTTGGCTATGTCTGTGACCCTCCCTGCCGTGGGGGGCTTTGCTGCAGAGCCCTGTCTGCGGTGCATCAGCTGGCACTAGAGGTGAGCACCATCCAAGCCCACTCAGGGGGTCTGTCGGGGGCTTGTAGAGAAGTACCACAAGGCAGTTAGCATGGCCTTCTGCCTTCTCTTTAAAAGCTACGACTGCATAAACCTCCTGCTGCTGGCTCTCACATCCTGGGCAGCACTGGGATGCTTTTGCATGTGCAGGCAAGAGGAGGCTGAAAGTGAGGAAGGCAAAGCTACACAAGGTGGCCTCCCTTCACCCCTGTAACTCTTGTCTGATGCCACAGTGCTAGGAAGCTGAACTGCCATTTGGCAGCAGTGGGATCACCAGTTGCAGTGACACTGGACACAACTGGGACCACAGACCATCCCAAGGGGAACTATTTCAGCCAAAGCAGCCTGTGCCCCCAAGAGATCCCAGTCCATCCTCTGTTACACAGGTGTATTAGACAGTGTTTCTTGGAAAGGAGGGTTCCTCCAGCCTGTCCTCACCATCAGTGACGGAAGCTTTGCATCCTCCCTTGCAGGTCAAGCACTGAAAGTGTTTCACCACAACGCGGGGGGTTTTGCCCTCATCCTTCCCTATCCCCTACGGTAGGAGGGGGCTGTATAGGGGATGTGACTCTGCTCCACTTCCTATAGCCCAGATACCACTTAAGGACAGCCACTGGATGCACAGCTCTATATCCTTTGCTTCCATCTTTGATTCCTTCCATGCACAGAATTGCACAGGCTTCCCCAGATGCTGTGCCACTACACCTTCTTTGCCACATACCCTGTTTGCCCGTAAAGGTTTGGGCTGTTGAACTCCTGCATGACATAGTACCCCTTAAATGAATCATGACACATCCAGGGCATTTTTCAGACATCTCTCGTTGCTTCCACTTTCAAACAAGCAGCACAGAAGTTTGAGTGAAGCCACCACAGTGAAATTTGCAAAGCAACCTTCAGACCTTGAGCATTGTCTCTCTGGACACACAACATTAGGGACATCACGTACCTCAACAGTTTCAAAAACTGTGCCACTGTGGCTGCATGTGGCTGCAGCATGCCATGTCTCTCACCACACTGCAGCCCCTGCTCCTCAACAGAGTCCTTGCAGGGGCAGAGGACAGCCTAGAACACTGGGTCAGAATGCCAGAGCATGCTGGTCTTTATGGCCGGTCCTCAGGGAAAGTTAACTGGAGATGATATTTGCCTACCAAAGACCTGGAGAATTTTGTTGCTGATTAACAGGTTTCCCTACTGGACATAAGTTTTGCAATTGTACCTTATTTGGACTTCAGTGTACTAGAGAACACAAGAATACACCTCCAGAATAAACCAAACATGCTTACCATCACTATCTTGGTCCTAAAGCTATTTGTCCTAACATCCTGCACAGCATCCTTACAAAAAGCTTCAAAAACTGTTTCCTACCTACTTCATGGACAGTAATTTTTAATATCCAAGCAGGCTTTTTGTAGCTTTAGGATTCACTCTACCTAGTTTACAGCAGATTACACTAAATCTTTATCAGCAGCTTTCTGATGTACCAAACCTACCCACCACCCTCAGACAGAGGTTTACAGCCTCTGGTCTGTCAGTGATGGAGAGAAGGAAAAGATCCATTGGATCACTTTCCAGGCCTTCATAAAATTAAGAAAACAGACCTCTGGTCTGTAGGCTCAAATCCACAGACAGGCTGTCTGCTTCTCCACGAGAAAATATTGCAGGAATCTGACAAGCTGGAAAAGTGATGCCGTGGAAATGGGGCCATTGGATGGTAGGAATTATTGCACAGCACAGAAGAGGTGCTACACCACTGACATCTGCACAGAGTCTTGTCCTACAGTGGCTATCCAGGCAATGGGAATAGGGCCAAAGAACACCTTGCACCCCACTGCACACCCAGACACCCATCCTGCTCAGTTTGTGCTTTCCAGTATTCTGTTTGAAACAAGCACCATGCAGGAAGGTCTGTGTGTTTAGTAGTTCTTTACATGGCATTGAACCCACAGTGGACAATTGGTAGGTAGCAACAGTCAACAATCAGTGAATAAGAAAAATATAATTATGATTTTTCATGTTGTAATGCGCTGGTCAGGTACTACATGAAAAAATGCCATCTGCCATAGCAGACAGGTCTTGTGCTTTTCTTACATCTCCTCAAGGGCCAGAGGGGACATTCCTTCTCTTGACTCTCTCCCAACAGCTGACAGGTCACTCCTGAGAAGCCACCAAGCCTGTTAATGCCTGTGGCAGCCAGGAGCCTCTTCGTGTTAGGTTTTGGTACAGTGCCTAACACAACGAAGCCTGAATGATGACTGGGGTCCTGAGGCTGAACTAAGCACAAATAAATAATATTAATGAAAAACAAGCACTCGCACTAAAAGACTTGCCTGACCATGTCTAGCGAGAGTTCTTGGGATTACCTTCCTCCTGAGAAAAACTGAGCTCCTTGACAGTCCTAGGGAAAACAACTCTCAGTCTCTATCCCTGAAAGGTAAGGGGCTGTGACAGGGTAGCAGCTGGTGTCATATGGTGTGCAACCAAAAGGGAAAGGTGAGCTGAGTTTGCTGATGGTTTCTGCTCTGAGAAGCAGCATTAATCATGTGCCTTCTCCTTCACTCTCCCTCCCTTGGTCTCTGGGTCCAGACCCCGGTAGTCAGTGTGGAAGACACCACTTTGGGCTGGACATGGCTTTTCAAGAGTCAGAACTGCCTTTTAGACCCCTTCCAGGTACAGGGGAGAGGTGAGAGCCAGGGAGATGCCTGGAAGGATGAAAAGGTGCCGTGGTGTTATTTACACACAAACCAATGCAGTAATTTTAAAGGAAGCCTGCCCTCCCAACAGATGACCCCGTGACTAGAGAGGATTGTGGGTTTGTGCTAGAGAGAGGCAACAACTGCAAGGTGCTACTGCTAACCAAAAAAAAAAAGCACAGAAAGTCAAAGAGTCTTAATACCACTCCTGAAGTATGACCTGGAATTCTCCTCTTCCCCTTCTCTCTCTTTTCTCATTTTCACTGCTTTTAACATGAAGAAATTTTCACATTTAGACATGGGTTTTGGCTGTTGTGGGAAGCAGATGGTTTCTGAGGGCCCCATCGTTGATCTAGCTGAGCCTCCTCTGGGTCTGAGACAGCAGGTCTGTGTAAATTTTGGATCTCAGGAACCTGGGATATGAGTCTTTCTCCATCAGGCTGTGCACCTTCCCCTGGGCTTGGTCAAAGCAAGAGAGGGAGGGCTCCTGCACATTTCTTCTCGTCAGCTCCCGTGTCTGGAAGTCTATGTTCACCTGGGAAAAGTAGCAGAAGAGAGTTTGGTACTGAGTGGCCAGTTTGCCTCCTTCAAATGGCACATTCCCTCTCAGCCATGGCTATAAAACAGCAGCAGACCCAAGGTCCTACCCTCATCTGTGCATAAACAGCCTCCACAACTCTGCAGAGTTTAGTGATCCAGTGGTATGAAATCTGCCCCAAGCCTGGAAAAGTTGAGCTGGATTTATAGCAATCTGAGTATTTCTGAAATCAAGTTACTTTTATTCAGACTCTTATGCAGCACATTGTCTAAAACTGCTGACTCACCCTAACCTCTCTCCTGCCAATCTCTATTCCCTTTATTCTTCACTACATGCCCAATATACAGCTGAATGATCTTTTAACTGGGGTAAACTATTAGTACATTTCCTATATAAATGTTTTTAAACTCTGTTCATCTAGGATAAATTGTTTTATTTTTCCCATAACAGCTTAGTGTTACAGTATCTCAAGCAGAGGCTTGAAAATATAAACCACCCTGATGTTATGACTACTGTTTGTTTTCCTGTTTTCTTTCCCTAGCAAAGCAATCAGCATTTGTTAGGGTTATTGTTTGGAAAAAAAAACGGCTGAAAAGTCGTTATTTGTTGTTGTTAACCCGGTGTCCAAACTTAAAGAAGCCTAGAAGGTAAAACTGTCTGCCTAAACATGGATGACAGCAATACAGATTAACTCTCTGTGACAATTAAGGGTCATTTCGCATTCTAGCATGCCAAAATGATAATAGTGTTAAGAAAACTTCACAACAGGACCAAACCTCAGGAAAGACAGACCCCATCCTACCAGCACTCACATTTCTAATCCATATTTAGCCCTTCAGTCCTTAAAATCTCACGAATAACAGCAGGAAGATGCTCACAGAGAGCAATGGGCATTGAAGTGTTCCCTGAGACACCCACACACATTGGTGTAAATCTGGGTCCTTCTCAGTGGCCTTACAATAGCCTTCCTAGCCAAAAAATAGAGTAAAATGAACCCTTTTAGGGGACTCCCCTCACAGGCACCTGTATTGTGACAACATCTATACAATCAAGCAGAGGTGCTGCTGTGGGAAGGTGGGTGCAGCAAGGCCCTCCAGGTTGTGTTATGAAAACAATAACACAACCCAGCAACACGACACAGGATCTGACAGCTGCATTAGCCTGTCAGTACTTGAAAGAGGACTTAACAATTCCAGGCTTTGCGTTGTTACTGCACTTTTTGTTCAGCTCTAACTTACTGTTCGCATCTTTTAGGAGGTCTAATTGAGTTGGGAGTTAGTCAGCAGATAAACACTCCTCCCTGGAGAGTCAACACGTTAGTCATTCCTGGGATTATTCTATGCAAAATGTCCTGTGAGGAATGAGCCAAATAACCTGCTTGAGAATTGACAGTAAATGAGAGGAGCAAGGTTGAATGCTTCTAGGAACCTCAAAGAGGTTAGGAAATGTAGGTTGAGGTTGCCAGTGAACTCACTGGCTGTGACTAATTTAGTATCATCAAAGTAGTTGCCCTCGCTGGGGATGAGTCACCAAGAGCAGAGGCAGCCATAGCAGCCAGGATGGTATTGCCACCCTCCTTATTCACTCCTCAGCATCACCTCTGGGAGGAGGAGGAGGGAGGGCTCCCCAGCACCCCACAGTCCCATCTGGGATGCTGTGCCAGCCCAGGCTGCTTGAACACCCACCTCTCGAGGAGCCTGCACATCAATGAACTCCTCGAAGATCCGCTGGGCCTTGGAAGCCAGCTTGGCTGCTGAGCGAGTCTTCTTGAAGTCTTCACAGGCAAGCCAGAACTCCAGGTTTTCCTCACTGAACTCTGTCTTCAGGAAAGCACGGAAAGCAGCCAGTCCATCTGCAAGAGATGTGGGGAGTTACAGTGGGAGGAGAAAGAAGGCAGGAAGCTGCCTCTTTAACAGACATCCTTCCATATACCCCTGCCTACCAAAGACCATTTGATTTTCCTCCCAAGATCTGCGATCCCAGGATGTCCATAACTTACACCACTACAGCAGGAGAGCTCTTAGGAGCTGCCAAGAAGCCACACATCATTTGATGTAGCTCTGAAAAAGTGTTTTCCTGCTAAGATGGCAAAAGGCTTTCCTCGAGACTGGGACACTCAACCTTTGAAAAGTTCCTGCTGGAATCATCAAGCTTCAAAGGTACTATCTCTTTGTATTTGTGCATGTTAATGCAACACTTTGTAACATCCTGTCATTAAGAAAAACCTTTAATAAAACATGTTGGCTGTGGACTTGTCTCCTATGTTTTCTGTCACTTTGCTTTATTGCCTTGTGCCATTTTTAGTTCTTATTTAAACAGAGGAAGGATCTTGGAGAGTCTGTTAGAGCTACAATAAAGGGGAGAGGAAAAGGACGCAGCATAATTACAACTTGTCTAGTCGGTGGTAAAAGTGTTCTTATCACTTGCTAATGCTCAGCAATTGTGACATTTCAGTAATGTAATCTGAGTCAGCCGGGGCAGATTAGAAATATGGAAAGATTTATTAGGCAACCTGTGTCCTCTTAAACCCCTGCCTGCGCCTATTTATGGACACAGCTATTGTTTTTTATTTCCTTTCCCTGAACAGCACCAGCAGAGTTGAAGTATACGGAGGTTTCACATATACCCTTTCTCCCTGGGATAAATTTATCTCCTAATTTTTTTTTTCCAGTAACATGTTTCTAATTCTTCCCAGTTTTTTTCTATAGGGTCTGAGTTTTTGTTGTTCATGACTGGAAAGCTCTTGAGTCAGCATTGGCTGCTTCCCAGCAAATATCTAAGAAAATTGCTGGAATTGGGAATGCACTCAGCAAGGTCAGACTCGTCAAAGGGATGAGGGGAGCAGTTCTTGACAGTGCTGCCTTCCCTCCTTTCCCCCATAACAGGGACATGGAAGCTGCAGTGGAGCCCAAGGGGCAATGCCTGATGCTTGGTAAGGATCATTTTTACACATCCACAGCAAGCCCAGGCCCACCAGGGGCAGGGGCTGGCCATCTCACAGTATCTATCACAAACTCTCTTACAGCTTTATCCTTTTATTCTTACCTTTATCAGGTATGTGAGGAGAAACAGCAAGCATAGAATCCTACAAGAGTTTGGGTTTGAAGGGACCTTAAATATCATCTAGTTCCAACTCCCCCCGTCATGGGCAGGGAAATGTTCTTTACGTTAGTAGTGCCAGCCAAAAACTGTGCACCTAACTACAGATAGTACAAGCATTTGGTAGTAAGCCAAAGAATTTATCACAGATCTATAAACAGCTAAAAGAAGAAAAAAAAAAAGCAGAAGCTGAGCCTATAACTTGGGGGAATTGTTTTCTTTCACACTCTTACTACTTAAAAATCAAATCATAGAACCACAAATTCACAGAATGGTTTGGTTGGAAGGGACCTTAAAGACCATCTTGTTCCAACTGCCCTGCCAAAGGCAGGGACACCTTTCACTAAACCAGGCTGCTTAGAGCTCTATCCAACCTGGCCTTGAACACTTCCAGGGATGGGGCAGCCACAGCTTCTCTGGTCAGCCTGTGCCAGGGCCTCCCCACCCTCACAGGGAAGAATTCTTCCTAATCTTAAAGCCATTCTCCTAAAGCATTTCTTCCTAATCTCCAATCAATCTAAACCTACACTGTCAGTTTGAAGCCATTCCCTCTTATTGTCACTTCATGACCTGTAAAAAGTCCCTCTCCATCCTTCTTGCAGCTCCCTTCAGGTACTGGAAGGCTGCAATTAAGTCACCCCTAAGCCTTCTCTTTTCCAGGCTGAATAATCCCAATTCTCTCAGCCTTTCCTCATAGCAGAGGTGCTCCATCCCTCTAATTAACTTGGTGGCCTTCTCTGGGCTCACTCCAACAGGTCCACATCCTTCCTGTGCTGGGACCCCAGGGCTGGAGGCAGGTCTGCAGGTGGGTCTCACCAGAGCAGAGGGACAGAAGCCCCCCTCACCTGCTGCTCATGCTGTGGGATCAGCCCAGGACACGACTCACCTCCTGGGTTGTGAGTGCACATTGCTGGGCCATGTCTAGCCTTCCATCCACCAGCATCCCCAAGTTCTTCTCAACAGGGCTGCCCTTGATCTTTTCATCCTCAGCCTGTATTGATACCAGGGCTTGCCTTGACCTGGGTGCAACACTTTGCACTTAGTCTTATTAAACCTCATGAGATTTCCATGGGCCCATTTCTGAAGCTTGCCCAGATCCCTCTGGATAATCCTAAAATCCTTCAGCTATTCAGAGAGTTATTTCTATATGCTGTATATGTTATCTATATGCTATATATAATATATATGCTATATATACATATGTTATAGGTCTATACCAATGTAATACTGCCCTGTTTCTCCCTCATGTGTCCTAATCTTATTCCTGCTTCTCTTCTTTCCAGTAATAGCTTAGGACATGGAGATATTTTTCAGCTCCCGCTGAAGCCTCAGGCCCTAAGTAATGTCCCCAAGAAATGGCCCCGGCTATTGGACTGCAACAAACAATCCTATTTCTGGCTGCACGTCAGTCAGCAGAGATATCTGACTGCCCAAATTCTCAAAGGGAAAGGCAGAAGAGATATTAGTCCAGACAAGACCAAATTAGAGGCTAAACCCCTCCGTTCTGGGTTTCTCAAAGCTCTTTCATTAACTCTGCACAGTAACTGCTCCATCAGCATTCTGGGATTGGCAACAAAAACGGATGCATCCCATCTCAGCTGTGCTTCCTCCTTCTGTCAGCCCCAGATATAGCTGTATTATTTCAGTTCATCCTGTCACTTCTTAATTAAAACACTTTCAGGAGGAGATCAGGCTTTTGCACTGCTGCAGTGGACAAAATCAGGGCTCTTGTCCAGGAGCACTGCAGAGCAACTAACAGTGGTAAATTGTGGGTCCAAGCCTGGGGCAACAATATGATCTCAGCCCCGAGAAGCAGAGCAGAGTGCCAAAGGCATCTCCAGCAGCAAGGCACCTGTCAGGATCATGCTGCCCGTGGCTGTTTCAAGCACCTCCGTGGGTAGATAAGTATGGTGATGGAGAGGGATGTTTTAGAGCTACTCCCCTTCCTGAAATCTGGGACACAGAAACATTTTCCAAACCCTGTGTCCCCTTAATGCCTATACAATTCACAAGGCCTGTGTGGGAGCAAGTAGGGGACTGGAGAATAGAGCAGGGAGTCTTTGCAGAAGGAAAAGGAGAGGATATAATGGCAGGCTGACAGGTTTCAGAATGAAGAAAGTAGAAAAGGGAGAAAGTCGCAGTTCCTCAAGATCTATGTCATTTTATGTATTGTCAGCTCCTAGGATGTTCGACATTACATATTCCAGCACCCAAGCACACTGCTATGACTAGACAGTCTCTGCTGTATGTCCCTGCAGAGGTCTTGCTCCCCTGTCTCTGTCCTGGTCTTTTTAGTCCCTTGCTCTTTCCTCTACAACAACCCCAGAGTCCCAGCACTGACAGAAAATCCTTTTCAGGAATAGGAGTATTGCGTGGAAGTATCATCTCTGCAAAATATAACATCAGAAAAGTATCTGAAAAATATAATAGCTAAAAAACATAACTTCTGCTAAAAGAAGGGAATGTCATGATTGACAAGGAGAGAAAGGCATTTGCTTCAGCCCTGCCCTGGAGAGTAGCAGCAGCAGGCCCCCTTGGGACCAGGAGATTTCCATGTGCTCTGCCTCCTGCTCTCATGTCAATCAACTCCTTTTTATCTTGAAGTAAGTTTAGACAGCAAATGGATAAATAATAGTGTCTGGCTGTTCTCTGCTTTTTCATATATTCCTCACAGCCTTCGAGGAGCTGGAAATTATGAGGCTGAACCTGTGAGGACCTTGCAGAGGAGGCTTTGGACACTTGAGAGGTCATCCTTGACTCCAAGCTGCCTTGGCTTTCATCTTTAGTCCTTGACTGCCTGCCAGCATTTACAGCTGTGCCTGACAGCCAGGTTTGGGGATGTGAGCCCAGAGGACTGCGTGGTAAATCACCGCCCACAAGTACATCATGGAACAATTACAAATCTTCTGAAAGGGCAGGAGGACAATTAAGTGTGGAGACTGCTACCTCCTGAGCTGCAATTTGACCTGGATGTTTACTCTAATCTTCACCTGCATGTGATGGCTGACAAGGAAAGGTCACTCACGAATGATCAGCATTTCAAAGTGTGATATGAGCAGGAGAGCATCACCTCCTGAAATATCCTGGAGTGTGATTCCAAGAGGGATGCCTTACAGAGAAAGCATAGAAATTAAAAGCAGGATTAGAAGCCTTCAGATGCAGCAGCACAAGATATCCCTAACTCATAGCCTGAAGGCAGGGCCATTGAAGAGGACAGAATGTACCAGTAGAGGTGCATAGCCCTTCAAGACAACTATTGGGCAATTATTCAGGAATTTGGCTCAAGAGATTTGCTTGAAACGGAAAGAGGAAATAAGTGCTGATGGAGCAGATAAGTTGAAGGCAAAGAAATGGAGCTCTTTACTGAGTGTCAAGAGTCTGAGAGAGAAGCCAAAGACATTTGAGTTTTTACTTTTGCAGTGTAAATATAAGCTTCAAAATGCCCTGCTCTCCATTCAAACAGACTGAGGAACATTCAAGAGGATTGCCAGGAAGGATTGTGCAAGTGCCCATAGGTTACCCCATCCCAAGACCTTGCAGGTCACCTGTGAATCAGATAATGACAGGAATTTGTATTTTACAAATGGGGAGTGCCAGGCAGTTTGATGACCATGTGAGGACAGGGACTCAGGTGCTCCTAAAATCCTGTTCAAATGTTGTTCTTCAGGACATAGAGAGTGGATCCTTTCCAGCAAGAAGGGCTTGGAGGAAGGGACTGAAGTGGTGAGAGGGAAACATAAGACAGATGTTAACTAAGGCAAGCTTAGTGGCCTCAATCATTCAGGCAAGTGGCTTAATAACCATGCACCAGCCACTGTCAGAGTAAAAAAGCAATCAACAATCATTTATTTAATGTCCGTGCCTCACTCCATCAGCAATCAGACTTCATGTAGGAAGTAAAGGTAGAGTCCCTGTGGCTGGTGGATGAATGGATTAGCTCCATGAAGCATGTTGGGGCCAGGGCTGGGAAGGCAAGGTCACACACGTACGTGCTCTCACTGCTGCTGAGCAGTGCTTCATTTAATCTTAGCTGCCTGTCACCAGCACAATGCTAATGGTAATGCTGTTCTGGCTTAGAAAGAACTAGGAGTAGGCTGGGATATTCCTGTGCTGTGTAGGAAGAGGAGGAATGTGTAGACAACAGAAGGAGGAGAACAACAATAAAGTTTGGGCAGAAGAGCACGAAGATCACAAAAAATATGGAGCGGGGTGGGGGGGAAATCACCCTTGAGATAAAAGTGGAAATTCAGTGCATAGGTTCTTGGTGTCAGATCCTTTGTTGAAAAGTGAATAAGGGTTGAGGACAGACTGTCCTGCTGGATTCTGGACAAATGACAAGCCATGTGTCCAGCCCCACAAGGGATGCAGAATGAGACATGCTATTGCTTGTATTTCCCTCCAGCAGCCTGTCAAAAGAAATCCTCATCTGGCTGACTAGGCTGTACCTCCTGGGCACAGGTACAGAGAGGGGATTACTCCTCAGTTACTCTCACGCATGCACACACACTCTGGGACCACATTCAGCTCCTCTTCCCTGGGAGCCAAAATGGGAAAAGATGCCAAAACCTAGCAAGTTAAAACCACTGCTTTTGCTCACTGGGCACCCAAGGGAACGCACTGTATACAATCTGTCTCTTACTCTCTCAATTTCCTGAGAAGAGTAGGATCACACTCCTCTCTCCTGTTGCTTACTCAGAAGCTCTGACCCCAGGAAACACTGCTACACTGTGCTTGCGTCTGGCAGTGACCTCAGACAAGGCTCCTGATGTAAAATAGGGGTTTGTCTGGCTGACCTCAGGGTTTCAAGTTGATTTGCTTTACCCATTAGCAAAAGCAATTAGGATATCATTGCACTGACCTATCCATCTGGGGCTGTCAGTGAAACAGAGCTGCTCAGCACTGCTTACCCCAAGAGGGCTGAGGGATGCTGGATCCCAGTGCCAGTGCACAAGGAAGGTAGGGGTGCAACAGGGAGAGTCTTCCTGCCTTTCCCACTCACAATCTCTTGTAGACGTCAACACAAATTACCCTTTAAATGACTGGGGAATTAATCCAAATCAGACCACTCTATGCAGAGGGGCATTACTCAGCCTGGGAATCTCCACAGACAAGCAACTGCTTCCAATCCCAGGGGACTTCAGTCCTCCACTCAAGGTGATGCCAGACAGTAGCAAGTCAGGATCAAACACTGCCTACACAGATCATTCATTAAAGCAATGTGGGGAGAGAGAAGCAGGGAGCTCCACAGGGCCATCACACTTCATGAGATATTTGGCAAAAGAGAGCATGGAGTCACAGAATGGTTTGGTTTGGAAGGGAGCTTAAAGATTATCTAGTTCCAAGCCCCCTGCCATGGGCAGGGACATCTTCCACTAGACCAGGTTGCTCAAATCCCCATCCAGCCTAGCATAATGACACTCTCTGTAGAGTCTGTATAATGCATGACACCTACTCAGGTCACTTCCATTTAGAAACCTTTTGGATATTCATGAAAGTAGGAAGGGGAAGAAGTGGTTGGCCTGTCTCACAGAACCTTGTGAGCCTCCTCTGAGTACAAGGGCAGCCAGCTCACCTTGGTACCTTGGAGGGTCTTTTAGGGAATTCTCATCTACTTTCTTGCTCCTTGGAGCAATTTTTGCACCTGTCCAACCCCTTGCAATATTGCCCACAAGGTCTGCCTCATTTTCAGCTGCTACACCCAGCTTCTTGAGCACTCCAGGATTTATTTTCCCCAAAGAACAGGAGGGCTGGAAGGGACCCATAACCACGGTAACTGCATCAGAAAGAAGCACACAACCCCCTGAAATCAGCATCACCATCTCCTTTCCAAAATAAATGAACTGTCCGTCTAGTGAAAACAGAGTTTATGACAGATGTGTCAAACAGAAATGATCTACCTGCAGATGCTGTGAGTGCTGTGAGCCTCGGGGGAAATTCTCCCTGAGCTCAGCTGGTGCTTAGCCCATGCCCCCAAGCATGAATTCAAATTTTCCCTGGCTAATATTGTCCACCTGAGCAGTCACAGGGAAATTAGGAGACAGTTCTATCCTTTTCTTGGCACTAAAAGCAGATTATTAGCTGGCAGCTTCACTACAGACAGATGCCAGCAGGCCAGGCACTGCTTTTTTTGTACTCTCAAATTTTGGCCAGATAAGGCATAAGATTCCCTTACCTGTCTAATATCAGCACATTTCTAACAGTGAAAAATGCAACTCATACAATATAATTAATTTTATTTATATATGCTCTTTTCTCCTTTAAGCCAGTGTAACTAAAATAACATTTCTGTTTCAATGGAGCTTTTTGTATTTGCATCATTATAACCCTTGACTGCCAGGCTGGCAATTCTAGAAACTTCAGGTGCAGAGCAGTTATAATATATTCCTTTAGAAAGTAGTTTATTAAACAACAAATTTCTCTGTCACCAATCACCAGGCAATGTCACCATGACTGCTGATAAAAAAAGATTAATTTAAATTTTAAAGATCACCTTCTGTTGCTATTAGGAACTGAATATTTTTCATTAGTGCCAGAGAGTTATCAGAATTACTTTCTGTCCTAGAGATGGGAAAAATCCTGATAATTCATTTATCACTCTATAAGGCTAATTTATTAATAAAACCAGACACTCTTGGGGAAGCTGTTGGACAAAATAATTGAATTAAGGTTTGATTTAGCATTTGCAGTAGTCAGCTGAAGAAGGTACATCTGTATAATGACAGAATACAGATGGGTAAATTTGCTGGGGTTTGTAACCAAAGCACTTTTGCTGCAGTCTGTATCTAATAAGGAAAATTTCAACTTCTACATTGGAGAGGGAGGAGCAGGGACTGGAGTTCAGGACAGTAGCAGCGATGTGAATATCCTGTCCTCCCCCTCTTCATCCCCCAGGCGTCCCATAGTCTCCTTGGTGCATTTTTTCCCTTCTCGTTCTGAATTTCCACAAAAGAAATGTTCCCTCTTAGCTATACCCAGCTACATCATTTTTTTTTTCCTATTGGCTGCAAGAGCAATGATCTCAACTAGATACTGCTGCTAAAATTATATACTGCTTTTTCTGCCTTGGTCAACCAGCCTGTTTAAAGTTGTCACTTAATTCCCTGCCAAAACTGTTGTCAACTCTGTAGAAATCCAGCAAAATTACACTTTTCCTAATAATATAATTCTACACTTATAATTTAGAAGGTAAGTGCAGAAAACCCTGAATCTCTAAGCAAGCCAGACAGCTTCTTATTGCAATAAAACAGTTCACCACCCACATTGACTTTTCCCCAACCTTGACTCGCTTGGATTTTATTCTCCAATAGAAACACATGAATGAGCCCATACTGTGAACTTCACTTTCTTGTTTATAAGTTCTCAATGTGAAACATTGACAAAGCAGAATTATATTTGCTGAACAGAACTGATAAAATTGATCTATTGAACAGAGTGAGGTGGGCCGATTATAGGTTGGCATGAGGTTTCATGGATGGGAAATTTTCAGGTTTGCATTGATAACTGTAAATTAGATTCTGCTCAGGGTGACCACGGGTGATTCCTCTGCAACAGAATGAGTTGTTCAAGGTTACTGAACCACGTAGGGTGTTGTGTTGCAGCACTCCCAGCAAAGGCTGCACTTCCACATGGTGTGGCCGCACAGCAACTCAGAGAGCAGCTGGAGGAAGAGGGGAACAAGATCTCTCATGGATATCAGGGGGATTTAGTAAGCTGAGAACCTGTCATTTTCCTGTGTGGACCCAGAGGCACGTGCCAAAGAATTGGTCTGCAGGGCTACACAGCCTTAGGGTCCTGCCTCCAATATATCCCCAGAGGCTGGAGAAGTCTTGGGCTGCTTTTAGTAGTTGTGGGTTCCCAATTAGGAGCAAAGACAGGAAGGAAACACTCAAAAATCTTTTAACCAGAGGGCAAGTCCTGCCTATAAAGGATGGTGACCACTGAATAGTGAGCAGGTGTCCAAGGGACCTTTGCCCTGCTATGCAACACGTACTTTGCCCTAACTACAATAGGTATTAAGGGTACAAGAGGGGGCAAAATGTAGAATTTGATCTCTACTCACATTTATGGGACAAAAGGACATCAAAAGAGTCTGCCCATCTTGTTGCTTCTTCTGCTGATAGTCTTCTGGAAAGAAAGGAAGAGGTAAGTTACAGACAACCCATGGCTCCTGACCTCTCTGGAACTATTTGTTCAGGACACCAAGGAAGGCTGGAATTCTTCTCACCTAACTTTGGAGGTCTACAATGTAGAGGTCTCCAGGTGAGCCAAGTGACCCTGGGCTCCCTTTAGAATCAGTGAAGAGATACCAAGGGACTTGCAGAGGCTCAACTCTGTTCATTTCACATCCCCAGGTAGGCAGGTAAATTAGACCAGAAGAATCACACCCAAAAAGGGACCAATTTTTCCTTGTTGACTCTAAGCAGAGGCCCAGGGAACAAGCTCAGAAGCAGACATTTACATTGTAAAAGCCAAAAGTCAAGCAAAATGAAACCCACCACTGCAGAAATATTTATTTCTCTTACTTGCCTTTCAGGCAAAGATTAGATCTTAGCTGAGGTGTAAGCAGTGATTTGTGATCAGATGAGTCCCATCCCACTCATTTCAAATCAAGACTCAGGAGAGTCTGAAGCATCTACCTTAAGCACAGTGCAAACTATCACCCAGATTTTGGCAGTTTAGTAGCAAGGCTCAGCTGAAGATGATTGTGACCTGAAATTGCTGGTCACCTCTTATACCAAGGTAACTACTCAGGCTTTGATTTGTGATGACAGAGATGTAAATTACATTCTCAAATGGGTGCAGACGTGCCCCACATACAGCAGTGGGAGCTGTGTGCATGTCCTGTCTCACAGGAGAACTCGTGTCAACGTTCCAGGTATTTCCTGAGGCTGTTCCTGCTGTATCAGTGCTGTTTTGTTTTCCTCCATCCTCGTGGCTAAAAGAACCGGTCACAGCTTATACAAAGTACAAGGAAAGGAAGACGATACTGGAGGGCGTGGTGGGCAGGCAGGGGAAGGACAGAAATGTGGTTGGGGTGGGATGCTGCAGCTATACTCACTTCAAAGCCCGGTTGGGCTTGTCCGGAAGAATAGCTGTGAAATCATTATATGAGTCTGATTTGTGAGACAGGCAGCCCAGGCGAGTCCTCATCCCTCTGTTCCTGTGGTCGATGTGAGGGAGCAGGGGTGTTAGCAGGGGAAAACCAAAGAAGATGATGATTATAAGTCTAGCCAAAGTGGCAAAAAGAAACCAAAAACCAAACTCAGAAAATCTCAGTGGCTCTGTGCCTCACCAGACCTGTGTCCTCAGCTCCCTCATCTCTGGGAGGGACCCATCTCTAGTAAGATGCCAAGGATGGACACAGCACCAGAGCAGCTGAAGGCTCACCCACAGCAGTCATTCAACTGCTCTGACTGGCAAAAAGGCTTTTAAAGGCTGCACTTTGGGATGGTTTCTTGGAAAGTCCTGCTCTGGTCAGGTGTGTGAGGAGAGCAATGGGCAGCAATACAAGAAATCAGTCACCCTGTTCCAGCAGCACCAGCAACAGCACAAATACCGGGGCTGGAGGACAGGAGGGGGCTGGAGGAAGAAGAGTGGGAGTAAGGCACCTGCAAGGTGAGCTTGGGCTGCAGAGCCGCAAGTCCCCGGCCAGGATCGATCCCAAGCAGCTCCTTTAGACTCAGGGTTACATAAGCAGGATAAAACTGCCTCTTTCCTGACATGCTTACCCAGGCAGAAAATGGCTTTATTGCTTTTTTCCTCTGAATTTCAAACCAGCCCCCGAGCCTTCGATCCTCTGCCAGCCCCTCGCATCCTTGCCAGCCCCTTCCCGGGATAGCAGCCACAGCATCCTTCATTACATAATCCCGGGATGGGGAGGAGCACAAAGGGAGAGGGAAACAGTACACACACACATGCATCAAGCGGGACTGGCATCATCTCCTCTTCAAAACACACAGGGGCTGGTTAATGGGTTTGTATGGGCTGTAATCACAAAGCCTGTGATTTGCCTCTCCAGCCCAAGGGCATCTCTTCTACCAGATTCCCTGGACATCAAATTAGGCAATTCTCTCCTCTGCACCATGGGAGGAAGATGTAGTGAGCCAGTCCCCACTTCTCAGCTCCTGGACCTACTTTTGAGCTGGAGAAAGCACTTCTCTAAGCCCAGATGCCAAATAGATGCTGAATACTTTCTGTGGCTGCAGGAATACAGTATTTTTACCCCTCCATATGTAATCCTTGCAGAACATTTCAGCATCAGCTCCTGAGCCAATCTGTAGCACTTCTGTTTCCCCCTTCTCCTCCCGCCCTGCAGAGAGCTTCTATTATTGCACATTTTAATATAATCTTAAAGCAAATTAAATGTTAATTAAATGTACCAAGTGTCTCCCTAGTGCAGAACAGGCAGCTCACAGCATTTAACAAGCACAAAAATCAGGAGATCTTCAGTCACAAGAACTGTTGCACAGCCTCCAACTACGGACCCATGGCCTTGGGGGGCCCAGGATAAACCCCAGACATCAGCACAGAGAGTGTCACATTCCCAGCTGAGCATGCTGGACCTGCCGTGTTCAAACGCACACCGAGTCCCCCATGGGGTCCTTTTGGTACCTTTCCTGATGCCTCCTACCCCCAACCTTTCTCTTCCCTGCTCTGTTTGCTCTAGCAATCTCACGAATTTCCCAGCAAGAGATGTGACACACATTACCGCAATGCTGCTCAGAATTCCCTCTGATGCCTGAGATCAAGGGACTGCAGCAATCAGAGTGTATGGGGCACAGAGAAGCTGCACCACAGGCAAGGAGTTAGTCTCTCATGGAACACCCTTCTCTTGGTGAGGACTTACAAGACAGGACACAGGAGAAAGAGAGGGAAAGGAACTGGGTGTGCGGGAGGTGGAGAGGCAAGGGAAGGGCAGGAGGGAAGAGGGGACACTGTAGTGAGTTGAAGGGTTTGCTGAATAAGATAGACAGCCACAGGATGGGCAGGGGTGAGGGATGCATCATGTCTTTCCAGTTACCTCCGTGGGATCAGTAAGGCAGCCATTCAGGCATCCAGTTACAGTTAACCCTTTAACTGGCTGGCTTGGACCACAGTCGGGGCTGTTTGCAGGAGGCAGGAGTTCAGGAAGGAGGGATTCACTGTCTCATGTCCTGGCACTTTAAAATATATCAAAAAATCCTCTTTGCCAAAAACAGGGAGGGCCACTTGTTCTCAACCCATTTGATTCTTGCCTTCTAGCGCAGAAGGTCAATTTTTCAATGGTAGATGTTCAAAGTTGAGGGATGATCACAGAGGAGAGACAGCATTTCCTTCTAAGACCAGGACCACGGGTTAAGTCCAGCTTCGGGTCTAAAGTGATCTGAGTTTGGTGTCACAGCTCACCACGGAGCAGCAGGAGTTGGCATTATCGCACTCATCATTCAACACTCTGAAGGTCTCTCCTCAACAGGCAGAGCTCCAGGCTGACCTCTCTAAGAAGGCCAAACTACCTCTTGTCCCTGTCCCTCCAGGTCATGGCTGGTGTTACTGGCCAGGCATCATGGAAAAGCTGGCACTGTAAATGAAATAACAGGAGGACTTCACGCATCTGCAAGTGCTGGTCCTTTCACCATCACAGGCTCAAGCACTCACACAAAAATAACTCAAGGCAAGCAACTCCTCTTTGGGGTGGTGGGAGCCTGTAGGGAGCCACCAAAGAGATGCACAGTCTGCAAAGCAGGAGAAGGAGGAAGGGAGAGAGGGAGACTGGGGATGGCAGGGTCCCCACGAGCCTTGGCACACAGGCAACTGGTTGAACAAATCTCACAGAGAGCGAAGGTGAGATCCACCAGCCTGGAGACCAGGGGGACAGAGAGTAGGACTGTACAGTGAACACAGTGTAAAGGTTTGTGATTTGTCAGGACAGGGCCAAGCTCCAGGTAACCTCCATGTCACGTACTCTTGCCCACTGGGAACAACTGAGGGGGAGACAAAGGGACTGATGAGAGTGGGGAGGGTGTACAAGGAGTCAGGACCCTGCTCTCCTGGGGCACGGGGAGATCTCAGAGCTTGGGCTGCCCAATGCAACATCCCTCTTAAAACCTGATTACATTAAAAACACACAAAGCCTCTTCCCCACTAAATTAATAGAACCAGGATTGCACTACATGCCACTGAGTGCATTCCCTTAATCCCTACCCTGACCGGCTGCTTTGATGCGCTTTAACTGAAATCAATCCTTGTAATTCCTTAAGCCCCTTTAAATTTCCTCATTAACAGCCTCACACACGTGTGGGGCCACAGCACATGATTTCCTAGAGTCCAGCAACCCCTGCTCCTCTTTCCAACTGCTGCTCCGAAGCAACAGCTGGAAGTAGAGCTAGGTGCCCTTTCCCTTGCAGCCTCCTTTAGCAGCCCGATTTTTGGGGTATTGTTATGAAACACCCTTCTGCTCACCCCCACTGCCACCCACTCACCAGCCCCCGCAGCAACCACCTGCACTGCTGAGCAGCACCCAACTTCCCTGCAATCCCAAAGTCTGTCTGGCTTCATGGTTGCTGAGACCTACATTTCCCATGAAGGCAATCTCAGTGCTTAACTGACATACCCACAAATATTTGCTCTGATTGCAAATAAAGCCAGTCACTTAATACTTTAAAATATAATCTGTAGTGTCTGGTAAAGGCATCACAATAGGGGTCTTGGTGAGGGTTTTTACCTCCTGCTCCATCATTCATCCTATCTCCCCCTCCTATGAAAGGACCCTGGTCAAGGAGAATTGGCAGTCTCATCATGGATGTGTTTGGGGGTTTCTCCTTGGGAGACAGAAAGGGAGGGGTGTGATTAGGACATTCAGGTTATCAAACCACCTGAGCAAAGGTAAAGAAGCCATCCCAATAGGAAAAATAGCAGCACAAAGGTTCAAAAAAAAAAATAAAAACAACAAACCCAAACCATGAGATCTCAGGGGCTTCAGGAGATTAAGACCGTCCATCCATTCACATGCACAGAAAGCCAGAAAAAAAACGAGCACTGAGGCACTGCAGACAGACAGACACAGAGATAAAGGTACTCACTGCCTTTGACCTGTCCTCTCTGCTGGTGGGTCTGTGCCGACAGCGTGGTCAGAGAGGCTCTGGGGAGAGAGCAGAGCGTCCACTTAAGAGACAGCCCCCTGCTCGGGGTGAGAGTCACACCTCGACAGCCCAGCCCTCCCCTCCCCACCTCTCTCCGGGCAGCGGCAGCAGCTCAGAGCCGCTCTCGCATCCAGCCAAACCCTCCCGCAGCCCCAGCCCGGCTGCGCAGCCGGCTCCCGGCGCTCACTGGCGGTTCTGCCGAGGAGCCCCCGGCATCCTCAGGCTCCTCCGCATCCCCGCCTCACCCACCTGGCAGCACAGCCCCAGCTTGTCCCCCCGCGGGGATGCGGGACCGCCGCGCACGGGCGGAGGATGCCAAAGGCTGGCGGGGAGCATCGAGGGGCGGGGAGGGGGGATGCCTGCGAAAGCGGTGTTGTCACCCTCGGTACGTCGGAATAAAGCACCCGCCTTTTCATCGTTTCGATCGGCTCCTCGGAGTTTTTGGGAAGGATGCTGTTTCTCAGAATCACAGATCACCAGGAGCTGCCCGCAGACAGAAGGGATGGGAGAGTTTAATCAAGGAGCCCAGGTGTCAGCGGGGCCAAATAAGATTTCGGCACAAAGCAAAGGAGGATCTTATTGCTGGGCATGGGATGACAGAAAGAGAAATGCACCTGGCAAGTCAGTCTCACCTCGTGTGTGCAGTCCTGCTCGCTCCCTGCAACCTCCCTCAGTGCCCTCACCCCACTGTATAAGCTCCAATCCCTTTTTTTCCTCCTGGAGCCACCTGCATCCTTCAGAGGATGTGTATGGGATGTCCAGTGCACGCCAGTGACTAACAACAATCTAACCCACAGCACCGACATGGGGAGGGGGCTGCAGCACAGCCCTCCAGCTCTGGGCTCAGCCCCACCACCAGTGACAACATCTGGATGTCATACAGGCTGCGCAGGCACTGAGAGGAGTCACTGGTCCACTGAGACCTAAAGCCATGGGGTCTTCATTGCCTTTATGGGCCTGATAAACTTGATTGACTAAAAAAATTAAAATTAAGAAAACCCCGTCTACTGCAGTTAAGTAAGCCTTTTTCTTGGGAATTTTTAGTCACCTTCCCCTCTGCTAAAACACTGCTGGCCTTGGCATCCTGGTGCTACTAGCAGGAAACGCATTTTAAAATAGCACATTATCACAAGCACCATCCCTGGGGAGAGACAGAGTCCTGCAAAACCTCCTACAAAAACACAAACTTTAGCAGCACTGCAGCAATTATCTCAGGTCTTCATCATCTTGGATCCCCTCCTTCACGGCTCAACATGACAAGGAAGTATTTGCCTTGTTCTCACCCTCCATCACAAAACCCCGGTCATCCTGATTGGGATTTTTCATGTCTCCAGTTATCAAAAGACAAGCACTGAAAAAAATGCTGTGGCTGGCAAAGTCTCCTCTAAACCACAGTCAAAGGCTGAGGTTCATCCTATGCCTCTGCTCCCACAGGCTGGTTTGTTCAAGTTAAATAACAGTCAGCTGCAGCCCTTGCCCCAAACCCAAGCCAAATTTAACACAACATCACCAATGGTTTAGTTTCTAATATGTCATTTTGGGTTTAATATGTTATTTCCACACCCCCAGGTTTTCTCTGGGCACCACAAGGTGTCAGGGATGACAATGTTTTCATATTTCCAGGACATCCCTCAGATCTCATTTACACCACAGACTTTGTGGGGTGGAGGTCAGCCAAATGTTCAATCAATAAAGCTCTGGATAATTCTGGTCCATTACTCAGATACTTTGAGACTTTGCTGCAGTCCCAAACAGAGCAAAAACTCTGATCTGATAATTCTGGAGGGGATAGATCAATGGATCATACAAGTGCTCCTGTTCCTCCCTCTTCTTTTAGACCAATTGTATATATTGGCATCTCACAGCCAACACAGTATTAAACACCCAATTCCTATTTTTTTAGTACATCATTAGAACCTTTTTGTGCCCTCAGTGAAATCCTGAGCAACACAAAAATTACTCTGAATATCAACACTTTTTCCTTCTAAAATTTTCCTGGGGCACGTGTGAGTTAACAGAGAACAAGAATAAGTGAAATGTTCTGACACAGGCACTATGGGAAATGTAATTAAATTGCAGATAAAGAGAATTATGGGGTTTTTATAGTGTAATATTTTAGAAAGCTTCTGAGCAGTAGGTTTATAGCAAATTCCTTCTAAAATAGCCCTCCTGCTTCTGACTACTCCGTGGCTTCTCTTTAAATGCTTTTAATAAAATAACTCATTTTGATATTAGGCTTGAATCCTATCCAAAATTTTAAATCTCTCCAAAAATTACTCTAAAGTAATTTCCTCCTGACCTGCTAACAGCAAACACACAAGCAGTGAACACGTGCAGAATTGGGATTGTTGGCTGTCACTGGGGAGGAAGGAAGGGAATTTGTCAGCCTGTTCCCTGGATGTTGATCTCCCTCTCCAGACTTCTGTTCACCCTCCCTATTATTTTCAGTGCCTCTCCCCACCTATTCCATGTGTTTTGACCATTGAACATCACTCAAATAGTTTTTACCCAAAAACTTCTTCCAGCTCTGCCAGCTTTGATTGATCCCAGTTTCTGCCACTCAAATGAGAGATCAAAGTATCTGAAGACACTTCTGCCTTCCAGCATGGCTGGCCTGACACATCCAGCAGGACCAGGAAGTCAGCTTTGGCTGTTGGTCGTGAGGCTTTTGCTTCTCCAGGTACAAGGATGCTTCTCCTGGGGCTGGCAGCCGACCCCCGTTCTGTGTTGGGAGCTGGAAGAGCAGAGGATGCCTGCACTGACTGGCTCATTTACTTGGCTGTGGGTTTGCCTCAAATAAACCCCTTCACCTTGACATTTAAACAGACTTCTCCCTATCTTCTTACTCTTGTTCTGTGTCCTCAGGGGTCTGCTGCTGCTCTGGAATGCCATTACTTTTTGTTTAACGAGACATCATGCTGAGCCTGCCACTGTCACTTCCACTTCTCATTTTTGACTTTGTAGCCTTGTCATATTTACAGTGATCCCTGCCACAAGGGCTTTGAACTTCATTGGCTTGTCTTTATTCCTACTTTGTGACTTTTCTTGGGCCTATGGAAGCATCTCTCTTTTCTGGTTCAGTGCTGCAAGGAGCTTGTTCGAGGAGTGGGCTTTCACAACCTGCTAGTCCAAGAGGATTTTCCACAGTGCCAAGAAAAGTGCTTATTCACTCTGCTGTACTGTTGGGAAGCTGCATCCCCATAAGTGAATTCATTCTTTGGTATGTTTTCACAAGATCTTCTTATCTCTGAGATCTCTTCAGAAGATGCTCAGCAACCTGGTTGTAATGGAAGGTGTCCCTGCCCATGGCAGGAGCTTGGAACAGGATGAGCATTAAGGTCCCTTCCAAGCCAAACTGTTCTGTAAATCCATGACAAACCTGCAGCTACTGTCCCCTTCTGTTGTAACCCAAGAGGGCTTTTGTCTTTTGCTGGAAGACTGGAAGGAACAGCCAACCTTGGCCTGGAGTGACACTCTTAGCAACTCTCTAGTGACATGAAGTGTCATCTGATCTTCTCTGTGGTCATTCAGAATTTATCCAGAGTAGTACCTACATGGACTCAACCCCAAAGGAATTCACATTAGTAATTAATTTATCTCCAGAGCTTTGTGTTCTCCACCACTGTTAGCAATTAAAACTGGAATGTAATTGTTAGTAATTGACATCCAACTCTGCTCACTATGCCAAGGCTGCCTGATGGCTTATCTGAGTGTCAGGGGAAAACACAGCATAAGGTGACTTCCTTGGAAGGAAGGAAAGAAGGAAGGAATTATGACTTACATAGATCACTTGCTAAACTGCAAAACAAACCACATTTCTCTTGTGAAGAGCCATCAGAACAGAACTGCCTTCTCAAAAAGGTCTCCAGTAGCATAGGAAACATCCACAGATGCAACTCAGAATACTTTTAAGGGGTTAATTTATCTATTCACCTTAAACCTCAAATCATTCTCCACATCAGCCCAGGCAGGGAAGAAATCCTGAAAGGTGAAACAAGGGGAGCTTGAGTTTCAGGGACAGGTGAGGATACCAAGCAGCTGATATACTGGATGGTGGGTTGGTTGATCAAAGAAGCCACCTCACATGCGCTAACAAGGAGACTGGAGACACCCACCAAGTCAAACTCCCCTTGAAAATGAAAGAATACGTTTAAAAATAAAAATTATTTACATAAAGTGTGATCTACAGTTCTGTATCTGGCTTAGCCCAAGAGCATGGCAGCTATTTAAATTCTCTCCTGTGTCAATGATAAAAGTGTCTCCTGGACATGTTTGTGGCTCTCGGGCACTGCGACTGCCGCAGCAGAACAGATGCTTCCACTGCGAGATGGCTCCTGGCCCCCTCCTACACTCCATGCTCCCTCTCCAATTCCTCCAGGCAGGTAGGACACAAAACCAACAACAAAGCACGGTGGGAGGCTCCTGGCTGAGAGCGGCAGACAGGAATGAAAGGGAAGAGTTTCCCCTTTAAAGCACTTTACCACAAATTCATAATTGTTCTCTGAGGAAATATGCTGCCATGCCCAGGAGCAGGTCCATGTAAAGAAGCGCGTCATGCCTCTGTGTGTGCATTGGAGAGGATGCTGTTAGTGTGGAGCAGGGAGGCAGAAAGGATCGGAGTTGACACAGAGCTGCTCTGTGCAGCCTTGGAGCCCTCCCAGCTTTCAGCATCACTGCTGCTGTCAATATGGCAGCGGCTGTAACACTGTCAGTGTGTGTGGCTGGGAAGCAGAGACAGATCTACCCCAACAGAGCTCCACAATGATCCCCTGCCACAGATTCTTTGCCCCTCCTCAGTTTTGAATGAGATCTGATATTCAGCACAGGCCAGGGAGCGAGGCTTGCTGACAGATGGGGTTAATTTTCTGCTAAGAGAGATCATCTGAGGTGCTTGCAAGCAACCTGCATTTTGTGAGCTGAATCCTGCAAACTAGCTGTTTATTGAATGTTAAAAATCAGCCCCAAGACCTCAGGGTTGCCGTCCCAAATCCATTTATGATGGACAAGGTCTGTGCTGCTCTACTCTTATCACTGTTATTTCAAAGACTCGGGCTTTACAGGGCACACAGGTCCCACATCAAGGATTTACTGGGGCTACTAAGTGCTGTATGGATACACAGAGTGGAACTGAGAGGTCATTCCCACCACAGCAAAACACCTGAGCACGTGCTTCACTTTAAACACATGAGCAGCTGAATGGGTATTTGCAGGATGAAATACAAACAGAGTTAGCCACAAGGGTGAGCTGGTATTTCTCTTACATCTCTGGAGGCTGCTGCTCTAGCCTTAACTAAAATATAAATGAGGTGTGTGAGACAGGCTCGTTCTCTTTCTGCAGCAGACGGTGGTTCTTTCATAAAAATGTCTGCTGCATCCAGCACTGATCTCTCCTTGGGAGATTGGCTGCAATCAGTGCCCGTGTCCTGCCAGGCTGGATAAAGATGCTCTGCCAATGCCTGCACCAGTCAAGCCCTAAGGCCTGGGCAACATCCCCAGAGCCACATGGGAGGATGGCAGGGCAAGAGGCCAGACTTGTCCCAGTGGTGCTTTGGAGGAGCCTGGGGCTTCAGGGACAAGAGGAGGGCAGCACAATACAACAGAGAATGCTCAGCCCATTCATTATGCAACCTGTACACTGCCCAGATGGGGGAATGCAACGGCATTCCACTGGGATGGGACGCAGCCACAGGGAGAGGATGCCAACACAACGAGTCCCTTGTATTTGTTAGCTGTGCCAAATAACCAGCTTGCTTCCCCCATCATCAAACAGCGAAGAGCTGATCCTCACTTCTGAAGGGGTCTCCATTAGTTACAGCAGCCCTGCAGTTTGGGCAGCAGGAAAATGAGCCCCACTCCCAATTTAGCTGCCTGCTCTTCCCCCAAAGAGTGCACATGCCTATGCCATCTGCAAATTTTCACTACAGTCTCAGCTCCATGCAGTCTTTTGCCTCTAACATGGTCTCTTTTCGCTCCAATTAGTCTTATTTTTACCAAGCTCAACCCCAGCACTCAGCTTGGGTGTTAGTCACAATGTCACAGATACCCAAATAGTCAAAGGAAATAAAAATTCACCATTTTAAAATCTCAACAATAGCAAAGCAGGGTTGGGGGAAATGCAAAGATGATGAAGATCTCAGAGGTGCAGGCACCAGCACAGGCTGATACATTCTCCCAGCATCAAAGGCCCAGCACTAATCCCATTGCAACGGAGATCACCCCAGATCCATTCCCACTCCATCTGCCCAGCCAGGGCTGGGCTGGGCTGAGTGAAAGAAACAAGCTGCTCTTTCCCCGCCTGCTTGTTACAAGCAGAGTCTGTGTCCCTTTGACCATTCATAAGACGCCACAGGAAGATTAATGCACCGGGAGAAGCACTGCCATGCCATTAATAGGGATGACACTGGAGCAGCACCCTTCCCCTCCCGCTTTGCCTGAAGAGTCATCCTTTCCCACAGGAAAGTGGGGCAGGAGCAAGTAAAAATCCCTCCCCCACGGGCTCATAGCCAAGTGAAGGACCACAGGGCCTTTCATGACCCACCAAGGCCCTCCTAGCTCTTACCTGTCTTGCAGCTAGGTGGCTTTTGGTGCTTGATGGACATGGCTGGTTGGGGCCCTGAGGAACAGTGTCTGCAGACTCCTGGTGCATCGGGGAGGGCGAGGGACCCAGCCTGGCCACAGTTATCTCTGCAGGAGCAGCAGCACTGTGTCACTTTTCCTGGCTCCCCAGCCCTGCATCTCGTGAAAAGAACAAGAGCTGGTGGAAGGAGGGGGGTTACGAAAGAGAGGGAAGGGGGAGAAGGGAGAGCGAGAGCGTGCTCTCGCAGATGCACACACACAGAGCAGACAGAGGCTTGTATAGGATGGCACTGCCTGACTTGCTCTCATTATTGCCGCAGGCTGGCTGCTGCCCATGGAGAACTCGCCAGCATCCGCTGCTGACCGGGGGCATGGTGGGAGAAAGGGACAGGGAAGAGATTAGGACCTCATGGACCATTGGAGCAAGGAAAACCACTGTCTGGGCACAGGGGATGTCGTTGTCTTTGTTTGCTTTTACCCGGGAGTGGAAGAACTGTGCTAGAGGGCAGGAAGGGATTGCAGTGATAGAGAGTCCAGATTTTCATGGGTCACTCCTTTCTTCCTTTGAACATAAAACAAATTCCCAAGCCCAGTCCTCCTCAGTGACACAGAGGGATGGCATAGGGCTGGCCTGACCCAGAGCTTTTAAAGATGGCATTGCATCGAGGCAGACAGAAAGTGGGTTGCACATACCCAAAGCACCAGCATAAAGCTCAGCCTCCCCTTCTCATTCCTATTATCTGGGTTGTGCCAATACAGATCCAAAGACCTGGCAGGGGTGTTGGAGGGAATGGAAAGACACTCCAGCCATGACACCTCCCCTTTGGATGCTGTGAGGAAGCTGTATACAGAGCTGCCAGCAGTCCCTGACACTGCTGATTTGCTGCAATGACAGATCCAAAACACAGGGATTCAGAAATCCAGTCATAATCCTCCCCAAAGGGACACCAGTTCCTCACTCCACAAGTTTTTACAATGTGCTTTTCTAAAGCATCACATGCTTAGAAGTGTGTGCTCCTCTGGAAGGAAGCAAGAGCTTTGTGCCTAATGCCTTTTTCAGGTTTTTGAAAGCTCCCACACCCCTTCCCCTCCTCTCCCTCCTCTGTCCCAGTGCTTTACCACTCAGAAGGTCTGGGCTTGGTTTGGTCAGAAGGATTAAAAAAGACAAGTCAGATACTTGAAACCCTCTCTGAAACCCCCAGTGCCCATTTATGGCAGCTCCCCGCTCCAAGGTTTCTCACTGGTGTTTGCAGATACATGGATCTCTAGCCAGAGGGCTGCTGTTAATAGAAATCAATGGCTGATGCACAGAATTACAATCACAGAGTTTCCAAGTCAATATCCTCCAAAGCAGTTAATCTGAGGGTGCCATGTCCATCTCTAAGTGACTGTGTTCAATAACACACCTTCGAGACTCACCTGAGATCACACACGCTTCTACAGCAGAGCAGGATAGGATCAGTCCTACCAAGCCAAAATCCAGCACTCTGCCTGCCTGCTCCACTGGCCTCAGGACATTGGCACCCAGCTCCAGGAAACCTTCCCCCTCATGGGTCACTCTGCCAGGAGCTGTCAGAATGTATTTCAAGTCCCAGCATTCCATCAGCCCTGCAATAGAAAAGGTCTCACTGTGGATCCATAGCTGTGGATGGCTTCTCTGCCTGTAGTGGCACATATAAGGCCCAAGGGATGATCACTTCAGGACCTATAACCAGGTATCCCACCCTTATTCCCAGCACAAGAGGAGCAAGAAGCTGAGGTTTGATGCTATGTCAAGATCTTGATTGTTTCCCCACCACTAAGAGACCCCAATGGCGCTGTGGAGCTGGGTCCCTTTAGGATGCTGAAGAAAGGGAGCAATATCACTGCAAAGGTGGGGGGTGCAGGCATCTCTCTTCCAGCTCTCTGCATTTGTATTATGTCACTAGTAAAGCTGCCCAGAGTCTCTGTGGATGCACATCAGCTGTCATACACCCCAGGGCTGGGAGATTTCCAAGTAACATCCATTCTCCATAGCACTGTTTTTAATGCAGATATACTGCACTGCCATCTCCCAGTATATTTGGAGGGGTGGGCACGAACCATCTTTGGGGAAAATAATACCCACATCAGTATCTTATGGGGAGTGAGGAGCCATCTGCTCCATGCCCCAAAGCATGAAGACAACCTTCCAGTCTCCAGGAAAACAGACTCTCCAGCATTCCTCACAGTTCTGTGGCTGGGGTCTGACTTTCCCAGAGATTAAAAAAGGCCAAGGCACCTCAGATGATTTGCAGTGTGGTGTCCAGAACTCACAAGGGGACACTGTCAGTGCCACTGTCTGTCAGTGCCACTGTCTGTCAGTGCTGTGAAGGCTTTATAGGGACAGGGATGGCTTCTTCCCCAGGTGATCCAGGATTTCCAGCTGCATGTGAAAAATCAGGTTTGTTTTGTATGCATGTAAAAGCCTAAACTTAGCGAGCAAGATGTTAATTTGTGAGGGGAAAATAGGCCATATTTACGTAACTGTGAAAAGCTGCAGCAAAGGCTACGGATCCAATGGGAGAGGAGTGTGTGCTCCGAGCTAATAGCTTTGGTGAGAGCTCCAGCAACTGCATATTCATTGCCCCACACCCCAAAGAACCAGCTTTGAGGCTTTCTAGGCTAAGAATAGAGGTCTTGTTGTGTTTGCTGCTCCATGGCCTGGGTTTTGTTCAGGAGTCCAGGCACCAGGGTGTGGAAGGCTGGCTGAATGAGCACTGCAAATGGCAGCATCTATGCCCGCCTGTGAGCAGGGCAGGGCTCTGGGCTCAACAGGGATGGAGAGCATGGAATAAAGGGCAAATTTATCCACAGCCACACAGGACAGCATTGGTGCTGGCCCTCTGCTCACAGAGACGTCTCCCGTGGTGGATGGGGCACCCGCAAGACACGACTCCCTTGTTCACAAACAAAACCCAAGCATCTTTCCAAGCAGGCAGCTGGGGCAGTGCCATGACTGAAATTAGCAGCTCATCCTGGCTGTGAAGTGTGATGGCTTGGATCCACTTTAGGAACCCCGGTCCCTGCAGGGGCAGACAGCTTCCCGCTGGCCCATGACATTTCTTTCCCCTTCCATTCACACACAAACATTCTCTGCCCTACTTAAAGCGGGTCATGAATCCAGCAATCCCCAGCCTTGGAAATGGAAACCCCAGAGCTAGTCACTCCAGGGTTTTTCAGACATTCCACACTTAAGAGGTCTTTCAGCTCCAGAACTCATCATGTGGCAATGCTGGCACTGGTAGGAAACAGCATGATACTGCTACTTGTCTGGTTTGGAACCAGACCCTGGGACTGTGGGAAAGCCTTTTATTGGCTAAACTGGGCTTGCACATGGCAGCAAAGGCAAACTCTCTCCTATAGGGAAACCAAAAGAAAAAAAAAGGACTGAATTGTGGATGCTCCTGGGGCCTCTGGCTCCACTAGTCCCTGATCCTGGGGCTGTATTCCTGGACATTTATCTGAAAGCAGCACGGGATGAGACTTACAGAAAAGATAGACCCAGAGATTTAAGTACCTGTAGGAGAATCCAAGTCAGGGGCAGCACTGAACAAAGGCACTGACTGCAGACAGCTATACTGGAACTTCGGTGTGTCTGAAGTCCAGCCTAGGAGGTAAGAGAAGCCACCACATCACTGGGGACCAACAGACCAAACTGACATTAGGTGTTGTTTTCAAATAAAAGGGGACAGAAATTAGTCTTTTGAAACATGCAAGGAAAAGATCTGCAAAACAGATTAATTTCATGAGGGAAGGCTTAGTCTCTGGAGAAAGTCTTTCTTGCTAAAACATCACATAACAGAGAATTCTCTTGGGAAAGGACTCCTGAGATAACCTGACTCTCTCCTAAAGTAAATGCCCCTGGGAGCAACACTCTTGGCAAAGTATTTCTGGAGGAAAAAAAAGTCTTATAAAACCCTGCTATTGATTCTGCATTTACCCTTGCTGCAGCAGCAACACACAAAGCTCAGAGGTGAGCCATCATCTTCCAGTGCTCCTTCTTAATCAGAACTGAGAAGGATATAACAACAATCCTGCTGCTCTCTCATTTCCTCCAGCTGTAGCTCACCGATCACTCAAACTAACCTGCTGTGAGCAGCAACTCCACAAAACGTGCTTTGGAGTCCTATTCTGGCTTTGTGGAGCACAACAACAGGGGACATCCCATCTGCTGTTGTTTGTTTAGCCTTTGCATTGCTGAACTAACATCTGGGAGCACTGCTGAGTCTCTGTTTAAAAAGCAGTGCACTTGGAGAAGAGAGACGTATGTCTTTACCCTCTGTGGAAGATGGATTGACCTGAGCACCATTTGGCAAAGAACAAGAGGCCTGAGAACCAAGTCATCCCTCTCCACTGCCCAGATTACTGCAATTAGATGCTCTTGTGATATTGGCCCCAATCCACACACTTGGCCAAGCACAGTTCAACCACTTTGACCCCAAGAATTGGCTCCCATGCCTTGAAAGCCACATGCCAGCTCTAAGTACATTCAGATTAATTCATCTTTCAGATTTTTATCAGTGCAGCCCAGCAAAACCCAGAGTCCCGCTGTGAGCCAGCAGAAAGTCCCATGTAAATAGCCATGAGCTGGGAAGCTCTGAAAATTCTATAGGAAATACTCACAGAGGCAGAAGACAGCAACTGAGTACCATTAAGGGTCTGCTGCAGGGAGCACTGGAGACCAACCCTTCTGCTCCTGGCAATGCCTACAGGGCCAGCAAAGATTCTCTGGAAGTCTTAGGAAAAGGAAGGCAGAAGCATTCTAATGTCAGGTCTAGCAGATTGTACTGTGTGTTAATGCCATTAAACTACTTATTACCCAAATTGTGCATATCCTGCTCGCAGACCCCTTATACATGACTCAAGATGTCCAAACAAGGTGACATACAGACAGGGAGTTATGTTTCAGGATTTTCCATCAGCTGCAGGCAGACAAGACGTTCCTGAGTCCCCACAGCCGCATGGACAAGTGAAGCTGATCCAGACCCAGATGATTCTGAGCTCAGACTGATGACAAAGGCAGCATGGATGCAAGTCCTAGAAGTCCTGTGGACTTCAGGCAGCACCCACAGTATGCAAAGGTACTAATGTAAATAGCCCCTCTGGTCTTCAAAAATGAACATGACCAGCCTCTGAGACTGTAAGCTTAAAACTGAGAGAAATATGCAATGAGATCAAGAGGGTAAAAAAAAAAAAAAAAAAAAAAAAAAAAAGAAAGGACTTTCACAACTACCTGAACATCAGTATCTCTCCCTCTTGGAAAACACTGACACCTGCTAAAGAAGATGGAATGAGCACATGTAAAACAAACTGCCTCAACACACTGGCATAACAGGTCAGCTCAGCGTGGGCCAGGAATCAGGCTTTAGGGCAGCAGCACTCATGATACCAAGAAGAGAACACGATTTATTCACCCCACCAGCTCTCTCACATCAGTCTCTGCCCTCCCTGCTCATAGACAGGGCAAAACAGCTTTTCTCTGTCAAACAGGATCATTCAACACCCAAGTCACAAGGCATGGAGCAAACAGCACTACTCTTGGCCAGCCCAGGAGCACAACTGGGCTGCACAGAGGGTTTCCTCAGGAGCACAGCTCCAAACCCAAAATTAGATATTCTGGGTGGGAGCACACTGTGCTGAGCAGGAAGAGATGGCAGTGAGTGTTTTGCTGTCTGCGTGACAGTTTACACCCCAGCATGGTATTTGCCTTTGCACAATAGGACAAGTTTGTTGACTCATGTTTAGCGTGTCACCCAGTATAAACACCAGCAGCTTCTGCTATCAGAACAGCTGGTGTCTGGTGCTCACTACAGAGCTGGCTTCTCCTAAATACAGCATCTCACACTAATCTGATTGCATGGCAAATTCCTAGGTTTTCCATAACCATTTCTCAGTTTATCAAGGCTTGAAACACAGTCATACCCTTCTCCCGCTGGCCTACAGATTCTTCAAACTTGTACTAGTTTGCTAACAAATACAGGAAATTACATTTTCTAGTCATCATCCCAGACTGAATGAAATGTTCCTAGGACAAACATCATCTAAAAATACGTATTTAATTTACCTTGTAGCAGCTTTCCAGTACCTAAAGGGGGTTTACAAAAAGCCAGAGAGGTACTTTTCACAAGGGCATGTTGTGACAGGACAAGGGAGAAGGGCCTTAAGCAGAATGTGGGTAGATTTAGAATAGATATTAGAAAGAAAATCTTCCCTATGAGGGTGGGCAGGCCATGGCACAGGTTGAGCAGAGATGCTGTGGGTGCCCCATCCCTGGGGGTGTCCAAGGCAAGGCTGGATGAAGCTTGGAGCAACCTGGACAAGTGGGAGGTGTCCCTGCCCATGGCAGGGGGAATGAGATGATTTTTAAGGTCCCTTCCAACGCAAACCATTCTGTGATTCTATGATCATCCAACCATTCTGTACCCAGTTTCATCCTGAGTCTGACATAGTATGACTATGCCAAAAAGTCTCAGTATTTGTCATGTACTGCCTCTCCCCTAGCAATAAGACCTTTTAGTCTTGTCATAGGATGATATTACTTTGGTTTGAGACGACTCTCCTCCAAACAACCACATGGTTTACTTGTCCAATATCTTCCAAACCTGTGCTTTTGTTTCAGATTTTTTTCCTCCTGCAAATGAAAATTAAACTGATTTGTAATCACCCAAGTCCTCTTTCTTCCTTCTAAAGACAGATACTGAACGACTTTTACAGCAGTCAAGTTCCTCACCTATCCACCTAAATTTGTCAAAAACCACTACAAATTATTCTGAAATCACTTCACAGCTAACTCAATTAAAATTCTTGACACCCAGGCCACCTGATTTCCCAAGAGCCCTCTAGAATGTAATTTTTTTCTTCTATTCTAAGCAGAGACCTTACTATTTGTCATTATCACCAGCAGCGCTAGTCAGCACTTCTTTCTCTTGAACTTGCTAACAATGACAACTATGAAAAATAAGTATTTTGGCCTTCTTGACATTTTTTCCAACAATTATCCACACGTGCATTAATACATGTGTGAAAAGGACCAGGGGAAGTGCTGACCTTTGTTCCGCTTACCAAGACTACTGAAAGGAAGGGTTGTCACAGACAGAACAAGTATTTCTTAGATTAAGGGATCACGATGAAGCAAAATGCACTTTTCCTGCAGGTTTAGAGAATAAACTGAGCCCATGGTTACCATGAAGAAAGTATTGTTATTATTTAGTAGTGGCATTTTAGGTTGCTGCCACCAAAACCTTATTCCCAACAGTTCCAACACTCCATCTATCAAACAATGCATGAAATGTTATAAACGGCAAATGGCAACTGGTAAGTGCTAACTATTTGTGTAGTCTAAGAGCGCTCTGAGAAAAGATGTGGATAAGCACATGGAGCTGTTTGGGAGGCATTGCCTCCTGCAGCCCCTGCAACAGGGACCACAGTGACGAAGGGAATTGGAGTCATCCACAGTCAGAGACATCAGCATGAGCAATGCTAGCTCCAGGAAGGGAGAAAAAACCCCAAAGCAAACCCACACCAAAGTCAAGTGAAATGCAAGAGCTTCCAAAGATGTCACAGAAGCACTAAGCTCAATTAGAAACATCCTACTGTTCACAGCATCACATTCAGGTCCTGACTGCTGAGAGCAAGGTGAGTTAAGCAACTCACTCTCCTGAGAACTCCCATAGATAAGCTCCTTTTATGATGGACACAGCATTCAGCAGATTTTGGTGAGACTTCTCATCCTCAATTTTCCCTATCCTCCAGGTATACTTAATAAACTATAAATCAACTTCCACGTTAAATGACATTTTCTGCTTATGAATTTGTTAAAATGCTTACAATTTACTGTAACTATCTGATGCCTTTTCTCCGTAAGATGCATAGTATCACAGAATTTATATATCAATACACGGAGTGCACCTCCAAGTTTTAGTTCCCACTACTGTGAAAGGCTAAGGAACAAAGCAGCAACCTACTTTATGATTTCAAAGGGAACAGTAATCCCTAGGAAAACAGACAAAAATCTTGTGTCTGTGTCACTGGCTATTTAAAGAACAGCTTCAGTATTTCCTACTGTTGCATAATAGATTCTGATTATTTTGACACTTTTCAGTATTTTTAAATCTTTTTAAGCAGGAACCATGGGGAGGCAGCATGAATTAACTGCACTTTATTTTATTTCTGTCAGCTAATTTCTATATCCTCCAAACCTCTGTCACTCACTCCTATTCCCCACTGGAGCTGCAGAAGCTGTTTAGGAGGTCTTGCAGTGTGCTGGATCCAAAAGTCTGGTCCTAGATGAAATAACTAAGGGCTGCTCACCAGGCACATCCCAAATGCTTTGATCAGTGCTGCCAATGAAGCAATGAGGAGCAGAAAAAAGGGATGGAAATGACCTTGATGTGAAGAAAAAAAGGTCTGCAGGCTCCCAACTTAAACAGAAGGTTTTTCAGGTAGCATTAATAAAATGATAAGCTCACAGAAATTGCTTTTCAGAAAGCATTGTTCCAGCTGAACATCATCCTGACTACAAAGTACTCCTCTGTATAATAATTCAGTCAGCACAGTTACTTAACTGGTGAGTCTACATTTAATAGATGTTTATATTCATTAATATTTATCTCATCTTCCACAAATGAAATTAGTAACAGCATGCCAGATATTTTCTTCAGAAGGCTCCTGCAAATGCATTAAGCACAGCAAGCCATCTCCAGAGGCAACTGTGGGCAGAGCACGGCCCTGTGTTCTTCTGTGGCAGCTGGGCTAGAATTATGCTACTCCCATTAAAAGAATCCTTTTTTGCTGGATCTGGCTTTAGTTATATAATATTAACAGTGAAAATAGGAAATGAGAATTCATGGCTTCATACGCTTTGAGTTTAAATTCTATTTAAAGCATTCTTAGTATTTTTACAAGCCATCTTAAACATCCAAATTAAGCTCTTGCCTTCCATAGTTGCTTTTTTAATCTTTTACTATGCATATGATATGGTAGTTTTTACTTAAACTCCAGCATTCTTTCTTTGTATAGAATCATGGGAGGTTAAAGACAAGTGAGCTTCCTATGTGAGCTGTAAAGTATTCACAGAATCACAAAATGATTTGGGGTTTGGAAGGGGCCTTTAAAATAATCTTGTTCCACCCCCTGCCATGGGCAGGGACACCTCCCACTATCCCAGGTTGCTCCAAACCCTGTCCAACCTGGCCTTGAACACTTCCAGGGATGGGGTGGCCACAGCTTCTCTGGGTAACCTGTGACAGGGCCTCACCACTCTCACAGGAAAAAATTTCTTCCTAATATCTAATCTAAACTTACTCCGTCAGTTTGAAACCAATGCCCCTTGCCCTGTCACTGCAGTCCCTTGCAAATAATCTCTCCATCTTCCTTGTAGGCTCCCTTCAGGTACTGGAAGGCCATAATCAGGTCTCTTCTCCAGGCTAATCCTGGGATGCTCTCTCTGGGAGATTACCTGGTGTGACCTTGAGCTAGTCAGCCTGTCACCCACCCACATCTCCTCATGGTTCTCTGGTACGTTTGCACAGACCTGCAAAAAGCAACCAATTCTACAGTTACTGGGGTCTGTATCACCCCCCCCGAGAAATCTCACAGCTCTTTTGCTCTGGATACTGTTGTTTTGCCACATCAAGTGAAATGATGCTGTGTGAAAGGATGGGAGTCACTTGGTCCTTCTCCTCAGAGCCCTGGCCCTGTAACTGCTGTCAAATTAGTTCTGTTCATGCCGCAAGAAAAGTTACACTTAAGGCTTTTGTTTTACAGAAATGTACTGGACATCTTTTTTCCTTTACATACAAATAAAAATCTAATGACAAGAAAAATTGAATAGATGAGAAACAAGGAGTCTGCATTTCAAGGGACACAAAGAGGTGAAGCCTTCAACTACAATTCTCTTCAAATTGCTCAGTAAATAAGTCAAATTCTCAGGACTGAGAGTGTTTTAAATCTATCACTCTCCAAATAGAGAATTATATTAAAAAAAAATCCAGTAGTACACTGACTGTTGTTCCAGAGGAAACTGCCATCAAACATGCCCCTTGTATGAACTGTTCTCAGAAATATGTTTATAACATTCACTTTGGTATACACCTGCCACTTGGGCAAGTAGAAAGTGTTGCCAAAGCTTGCTGCTTGCTTTTTCAGGTACTTCACGATCTTTCTAAGCAGTTAATATCTAAAAAAAAAATATATATATATACACATTTATATACGTGTGTACACTGTTAACACTAGTTTTTGCACCAAAAAAAGTACCTCATCTCTGAAACTGAAGGTTGATAAATATTAACAGCAACACGTGTGAGGGTCAAAAAAAAGACCTGGGATAGTGGGAGGTGTCCCTGCCCATGGCAGGGGTTTGGAACTAGATGGTCTTTAAGGTCCCTTCCAACCCAAACCATTTTGTGATTCTATGAAATACATCTAAAATATTACCAAAATAATGGGAGAACCATTCACAACACTTTTCTTCAGCTCTACAGTAAACACAAAGACTATCAAAACACAACAAGCAAGCTGGCGCCTGATGGGTTATTAGAGGCAAATGTGACCAATCCATCTGAACATATGTGTCACAGAACTCTGCTTGCTGTAAATTGTGGTTGGCACAGCTGGTGACTGCATGTAATCATCATTTTTTAATTACATAAAACAATGCTTTGAAAAAAGACCACAACAAATTAGAACACAAGCCTAAAATCAGAGCCCAAACGTTTAGAGGTGAAGTCATGTGAAGCTGACATGGGGGATTTCCATCTGGTACCGTTTAGGTGGCTGTTGTTGTCTGTGCCTTTCCTGCTGCTGTTATATGGGCTAAAGAGTGCAGCAACCACTCTCACCTCAGCACAAACCATCATGCAAGGAACTAAAGGTAAAAATTAACTGGGGAAGAAAATAAAAATCCTTTCATTTGAGAGTATAAGCTCTCTTTATCCTTCTGCTCCTCCCATTATAGACTCATTTTCTGGGGTTGCCTGCATTCACCAGATGCTGGGCATCAGTGCAGCATCACCCAATGCCATACCTGCTCCATTCCTTCCACTGGGAGAGATGCTGGTGAAATCCAGAGCAGCAACAGTGCCTTCCTGGGGTTGGGAATGGGCAAAGCACCACCTCCCACTCATACCCAGCAGCTCTGGGTCCAGGATTAGCTTGTACACCCAAATAATGTCCTCTGGTTTCCACCACACTCTGTCCCTTGCATCAGGTCTGAACCAAGGTCATCATGCTCCCCAAGAGAGAAGAACAAAATACATCAGTGTCCTTCTGTCAGACTCAAACTACAGGAGAGTAACAGTACAGAGCAGTCTCCCCCTTTTCCTGTGGGATAAAACAGTGGGTACAAATACAGCTTCAAACAGCTGAAATTATTCTTTGAGTATTTCAAGCTGACTTGTTAAGAATGATATTTTCATTTAGCAGTGGTCTGTTTTCAGCAGAAGTGGGAATTAATCAGTATGCTGAACCTCTGGTTATCTGCAGCATGGGATTACACAAAGCTGCTGTGCTACACTGCAGTTTAGTAAATTATATTGTAATTTAGTTAACTCTACAGAGACTGGAATTTAATGCAGGATTAAATTCCAGTCTGAGTTCTGAAAACGGCTCCTGTCTTTACAGCAGTTTGTACAAAACCCTTGCAGTCAAATTCACACAACCCCCCCAGAACGGCTGAAATCAAAGGCTACAATCCCTCCCCAGCTTGGCCTAACCTGAAATATTCTGGATAGGCTTGGAAACCTTTAAGAAAAAAAAAAAATAAATGCCAACTAACACTTTGGCTGCTGAGAATCCCCTAGCATGCTACATTCCTGTTCTGGAGGGGGAAAAATACACTGAAACACACCAGAAACTTACCTCTGCTATTACAAAGGGGTAGTATAAATTTACTAGAGCGTAGTTCCAGTCAAAGCTATTGAAACACACACAGTCAGTTCTCCAACAGATGGGGAATAAACAGTCTCCATTTTACTAGTGTTTTGTTCAGATCCAGCAGAAGAGAATCAGCAAGCAGGCAGGGTCCAAGGATTACAGAGGCCTTATATCCAACCCTGGCTCCTGCAAGAGCATTCCTTGTACAATCCTATCACCCACTCTGATATTTATATCCCATCCACACTAGTCATTAAGTTCTCTGGAGTGGAGAAGACCACATCAGGGAATATTCAGAAATCAGAAGCTGATCTGTTTTAGCAAAGACCCAACACAAATCCTCAGGCAGCACCTGTGTCCAACTGGTGATTCCATTCCCAACAAATCCACCAGTACCCAACCATGCCAAACCACGCAGCAATACAGATCCACCAGCTTTTTCTTACACACCACACCTCTAATGAAAAGATTAACTCTAAATAGAGGAGTCCAGAATTTGGCATCTTCAAGCACAGCTGACATAGAGCATTTCTTCACAGGTCTGTTTGATACAGGAAAAATAATCAGTAGAAGCAACAAGGGGCCTCTGAAATCTAACAGTTTGTGGATTATTTTTAAGAGGTGTTTCTGATGAACACTGTGCTAGTTTTAACATCTATTTTCAGGATCACAGGCCATCAGCTTTTCTCCAGCAAGCAGGAGATATTGGTCTGCAGTATGACCACCCCTAATTTCCATGGATTTCTTTGTAATGCCTGCCTGCTCTTGCTTCTACCAAAATATGCTAAATATGCCAACCAGATTGTGGTTTCAGTGACTGTCTGTTGATCAGGTTGCCACAAGCCCAAGCAAAACCTTTCACAATGTCCTATAAAACCAAAAAAAAAAAATTAATATCCTCTCTGTGGCAACATTCACACAACAATGCCAAACACACACTTGTCTTGTAAGCCACCTTCATTCACAAATCCAAGCACAAATGGCTTGCATGGATTTGAGACACATCTTTTCCACTGACCTAATTGTGGCAGGACAGCAGCAGCTCAGACGTGTTTTGTTGCAGTTTTTTTCCTCCCCCTGTAGCTGTGTCACACACTTGTAACTGCAGTGAGTCCTTAATATAGCAGTGGGTAAACAAACACCACACAAAGCAGCTTGCACAAGAGGGACGTGGATGGCTCAGAGACAGCTTGCTCACATGTTCTAACAAGTGCTTTCAAAAAGAACATTCCAGGCAGCGTTACATTTCTGCCTAAGCCTCTTAGAGCATCAGTTTCCCTTTGAACGCTTGATAATCCTAATTTGGGACTCATCAGAGGTAAACAGCATTTGCCTTTGCAAACAGGTACTAACCAAGTGACACAGTACCCCTCATTTCACAATTGAAAAGCAAAGTTCAGCACATTATGTTCATAGTTACTATAAATAATAGTCTGGAGGGAGTGAGTAACTTTTCAGAGTAACTTAATTTCTATATTCCATGACCTCAAACAAGTTTCTGACATCCCTGCTTTGGGAACACAGATGATCCTCAAGCAAATTCCATGCAAATCTTGATCACACTACCAGTAAAGAAACTAAATAACAAAATCCAGCATCTTTTAAACCATTAGTCTGAATATAACACACAGCCTGTAGTGGCTTTATTCCGTATCACCACTGACAAGTTAAGGGCATGAAAATGTCTGGTATAACTGTCACAGGGTGAGTCCCCTCTTCGTAAAAACAGTAACAAAAAATTAATTGTTTTAGAATCATAGAATGTCCTGAGTTGTAAGGGACCCACAAGGATCACAATTTAACATGGATCTGCTTAGGAATCCATTTGTCTCTGAAAACTGATCCTCACTCCATTACTGACAGCTTCTACTCAGTGGGGGAAAAAAAAAAGTAAACTAAATGTAAATAAACTTCCAAGATAAGAATGAATAGCTCAAACAAGGAAAAAATTAAGGAATTCATCGTTTGGCTAGAATGAATGAGAATACAAATCCAGGACTGTTTTGTTTAAAATAACATTTAACCAAGCTTTGAGACCAAAAATAATAATCATGCCATAAGAAAGTATTTAAGTTTTCTTCTACACACATAACTCCATCATTTTATAATCTGCAAAGCAGCAGTCAGTTCAACTCTCATTTGCCTTTGGATGGCACTCAAAAAAAACCCCAAACCCAATCTTAATCAGAAGCATTACTTCCCTTACTGATTCTTATCAATAGGACAGTCCAGTATTTAAAACATGCATCCATGCCACGTTATCCCATGATAGGCAGATAACCATTGGAGCAGACCAGGATCTGACAGAATGTACATGACAGTCTCTCCAGCAGAAGGCTGAAGCTCAGTATCAGTTCAGCCAAGAATTGCAGTATTCCTTCTGCCCTCCTGCACTTCCTCTGGCCTCCTGCTGTCCTTCCCAGATGGGACCCAGTAGCTCTTGCTTTTCTTCCTTCGCACCATCTTCTGATCTTAATCAAATAATCTCTTCCTTCTCTTTTCCTCAGCTTCCTCACCCTCCTCTCCTCCCACCAGTTTTCTGCTTTCTCCACCCTAAACAGAGTGGAGAACACCCACTGGAGTGTCTCTGCTTGCTGTACACACACTGCAGAATAGAGCTGAGCAGCCTGGCCCAGTAGGATTCTGCTCACACTACTCAGTACAGAGTCACTTCTGCACTGTGGATGCTCTGGTGTTCGATAGAGATGCACAGTTACTTGAAAGGAATGTACTGCTGTACCACTCACCACTGTAGCAACAGGTTTGCAGGACCAGGTAGAGCTCACAGAAGACTGGCAACCCTGCTATGCTGCCACAGATTTGTCATCTCCTGGAGGGATCAGGCTCCCAAAGAAAAACTGGCAGCTTGCTCTTGTACAGAAAGCCCAAAGCTACACTCAGCAAAAACCATGTTGCCAGGTAAACTTTATTTATAAACAAATTCCCGAATTACTATGCTGAAAAGCACAGGACCACAGGCCCCAAAGACAGACCATCACCTCTTTGACAAGTATTACGAGGACAACTCTTGCAAACATTCTTGATGCTTCTCTCCCTCTCCTTTGAAGGGAGACACAGCTGAGTATGAACTCCTTGTGGCAAAGTGCTGCATGATCTTGTACCCTCCAGTGTAAGACAAGCTGCTGGCAGCACTGAAGTTTCACTGTCAAGTGTCCAGACCTTTTGGCCCAGCACAGCTTTACTGTCACAGTCCTCAGCTGACATGATTTAATGATATCAGGAATACAAACCATCCTGCCAGGGAAGCTGACTATCTCCTGCAAATGGAAGGAGAGATACTTTACAAGGGACATGTAAAAAGTAGGGGCTGAAAAAAAAAAACCAGATCCCATCTTCCCTCCAATGACACCCTAAAGCAAACAGTTGTGATATCCTATGCTAAAATTATGTTCTTTTCTTTTGCTTTTCTACTTCTCCGTCCAATTACCACCCAAAGGTGAATTCCTGTCAGGGAGCCCTCATATCTACTTCCCATTCAATCCTGAAACTGCGACACTACAGTAGGGTTGGACTGTAACCCATTCTGCCACAACAGTTGATACTTTCTGAACTGAATTCTAGCATTTAAGAGCTGTAATCACCTCTGGTTAAACAAATCAGCTTATGTCACTGGCTTCAAGTCAGTTTTTCTTTGCCTCTTTTTCTTCAAGAGGCCAGGAAACCTGGATGTGATATGGCTCTAGTTCTTCTGGAGTGACATAGTCTGGAGCATTGGCCATCAAGTCTCGTCCCCTGAAGGATTTTGGAAACGCAATGACGTCTCGGATACTTGGAGCATCAACGATGAGAGAGATCAGCCTGTCAAGCCCTAGAAGCAGAAAAAAAATTGTTGAACCACTTGAGTTATGGCTCTGTATTACTTCCTCTGAGTCAGAAAAATAAGAAAGATTGAGTAGGTAATATTACTGAGCTCGAAGAAAAAGAATGAAGCAAGTAAGGGGAAAAAATTAATCTCAACCGGTAGCACAGAAACAGACTTGGCTCAAGAGCAGAAATGCCAACCAAAATAAAGCTTTTCAATATTACACAAAGTTCTGCAATGACAGAGACAGTATCTTTGCAAACACAGCATAACAAAATTGGGGCAGCTGAGTGGCAGGACACTGTCAGGGCTCTGCTTGACCACTCAGAGCTCTTGATCAACCAGTTCAGAAGGATTGCAACAAATAAGAGGAATTCAAAAAGAACAAGAGCCTCTGGGTAACTGGATGGAAGGAAGTCACATGGGAAGACCACAGATTAAAATGCTACCTTTGTTTTTTGTAGGCTTTTTTGTTTTGGTGGGTATGTGGAGGGTGTTGTTGGTTGGTTGGGGGGTTTTTCCTCTTTTTTTAAACCACAAGTTTGGAGCGTTCAGGGGAAAAAAAGACCCCTGACATTATTTGAATTAGTGAGAAAAACACGTAAGGGAGAAGGGAAGCAAGACTGAAGTAGAGGGCAAGGGTGTAAAACACAAAGTACCACACTGTCCCACACATCCAGACATGCAGCACAGGGATCCTGCTCTGGCTGCACAACAGTGGAAACAAAGATGACATAATCATAATGAGTACATATTTTGTAGAACAGATGAGGACCATCCTCAGAGCCACCAAAGTGCAATTTGGTCCTTGCATAAGAACAAAATCACATGTAACTCTGGGGACGAACATCCAAAATTTCTGCACTTGGTGACACAACCCCTGTTTCCTTCCCCAAAGCTGCTGCAGAGATGGAAGCACTATGTAAGTCCAGAGTGTTACCAAGTCAGTGCTGCAAATCTCAACACCTGAACAGTCACCTCCATCAGGAGGAGACAAGACTTTTCCTAATAAGCTTGTTCCTGGGATCTAGTGTGCCAATAAAATGTCACAACACACCTGCATCTGGAGAGCTACAGAGCACTTACCTAAAGCGATTCCTCCATGAGGTGGAGCTCCAAATTCCAAAGCCTCAAGCAGATGAGAAAGCACCTCGGAATCCTCCTGCAAAATTACCTAAGTGTCACTGGACAAGCAATGCTCGTCCTATTAGCGACACAAGATGAAGGTACAATTAAGTCATCCATTGCTCAGGGCTAGGAGTTACGTTTCTTTATCTGAGAAGCACGAGTGTTTCTTTCAGAATACTAAATTAGTATTTAAACTAATTAGTCCTTTAAATCTCCAAGAGAACATTAGAGACATCTGTAGGTGTTACCTTCAGCACTTTCTCCAGCACAAAACGCTGTTGTTCTGCACTGTGAATTCTGATGGAGCCACCTCCAACTTCATTGCCATTCAGCACGAGGTCGTAGTGCTGGCTACGGACCTGCAGAGAGAAATGAACAGGCACCTTAGTGAGGCTGGGACATAGCTGCATCCAACAACAACCTGCACAAAGAGGGAAAATATGCTGGGAATGAAGCCATGAAATACTACAACACTTTTCTCTCAGGGCTATGTTGCAGTTCAGGTACCAGTCCTGTTTGAGGCATGGATTGCCTCTGACAGACATGAGAATAGTACAAATCCTTTTGAAAAGTTGATCAAAACCTGAAGTAAATGAGATGAGTCAGAATATAAGACTTCTCAACTTAGGCAACTGTCTCCTATAAGCTTCTTTTGTCAGGGGCACACATGGATACAGCCACTCAGAGCAATTGGGAAGCCATCTCTTCCAAATAGACATGTACAAGATCACAGAATAGCTTGGGTTGGAAGGAAACTTAAAGGTCATCTTGTTCCAACTCCCTGACATGGGCAGAGGACACATTGTTCTAGACCAGGTTGCTCCAAGTGCCATCCAACCTGGCTATAAACACTTTCAGGGACAAGGCAACCACAGCTTCCCTGGGCAATCCATGCCAGTGCCTCACCACCCTCACAGGGAAGAATTTCTTCCTAACATCTGATTTACATCTACCCATTTTCAGCTTACAGCCATTTCCCCTTGTCCTACCATTGCTTGTCCTTACAAAACATCCCTTTCTAGCTCTCCATTTAGGCACTGGGAGGGACTCAGATGTCTCCACAGAGCCTTCTAATCTCCATGCAGAACAACCCCAGCTCCCTCTGCCTGTCTTCATAGCAGAGGTGCTCCAACCCTTTGATCATATTAGTGGCCTCCTCCGAACTCACTCCAACAGATTTATGTCTTCCTTGTGCTTTCAGTCCCACGAAACAAACTAAACCCAGCTGATACATGCCTAGTTTTCCATCTGAGTTGCTGTAAAAGAGCCATTGTGGCAGGCATGAAGCTAGTTACCTTTGTGGGATCAGAATAGAGAAGACTGGCATCTGAAGGATGTGGGGCAGTGAAGGGGTGATGAGCAGATTCCAGTTCTGTGGGATTCTCAGCCTTTGGAAGGAAAAGGGGGAAGTCCACCACCCACAGAAAGTGAAAAACTGCAGGATCACGGAGTGCCAGCCCGGCTGCCTCAAGCAGGTTGGCACTCAACAACCGTAGGCTTCCTAAAGCAGAGCACTGCAACAGAGAAGGGAGGGCATGAGACAGGGCAGTTTTACTATCAGGGAAGTCATTCAAGCACTGACCAGGGAAAGACAGTGTTCTATAAAGGCAGTACCACAGACAGCATCAGCAGTAATGCATTGTTGCCTTAAACATTTTTGCCTTGTATCCTGAAATATATCCCCAGCAGCAGCTCCAGAGTTTGACAAAAACCAAGTAAGGACCCTGAAAATCCATATTCTTCCAATTCTTTCCTTTTCCAAGGACATTTTTAGACTAACCTCAAGCTCCATATATGTGCATTAACTGGAGGAGCACATCAAAGTTCTACACTTTGCAGACAGAGAAACAAAGGCACAGAGCGTAGAACAAAATTTTGGCTATCAAGCAAAGCAGAACAATTTGTAGCAAACCAATACTTGGAAGGTAACATCTACTGGCAAGAATATAGAGAAGGGGAAGGACAGAATCTCACACCAGTGCTGCTAATAAGTCATCCACTTATGCAAGACAAAATTAGCTAGTTGACCTTGTTTTCCAATCTGCTTGATGCTTAAAAAAATTAAGTTAAAGTGAGAGCAAAGGAGGCACTGATTTGTTGCAGGGTTTTTTTATATTCCAGCCTCCATTTCAGTTACAATTCCTTCCCAGAATTTGACTGGGGGTAAAAAAGGTAATAGGTACATTTCATGCTTTATTTGCTGTTGCTATAGCTTCTGCTCCAGAGAAACAGAAAATTAGATGATGACCTATTTTAATAGTAAGAAGAATGAGACTGAGGTCAGATAACATCAAAACTATCATCAGCAACATTCAACTCACACAGCTACCCAAGAAATGCCTCCTACCACTTGATTGTGTTCCCCAGCTGCCAGCAGCACCACATCATCCACCTGCATGTTCAGTGCTTGGATAATCTCTGACTGCTGCTTTCCACCAAGAAACTTGGTAAGCAGAGACTTCATGCTTCCATCAGGCTTGCAGATAATTTCCATGATTTCCTTAAAAAAGATATGGGTATGTTCAGTGCAGTGCTGCCCTCTATTGCCTTGAAGCATCACATGCACAGGCACTGACACAGCTATTAAACACTGCACTTCTACCTTCCTCTGCCTTTAAACACATTTTATCATTGACCCGTTCCAATAACTCAGCAGCATTTCCATCTCACCTGGTTAAACTGGGATTTTGCAGACTCCTTTAATGACTCCAAGTCTTTATTTTTAAGATACCTCTGGAGAAAGAGCAAGAGAAGAAAGACACAGTTAAAATCAACAAAATCCATGGAAAGTTTGACTAGGATTCAAATCCACTCACTAAGTTGGTTCCAAACTTCTCAAATGATTTTGTTTCTAGTACAATTTCTTATGAGGGCTGTGGAACAGGACAGGGCCCACAGCACTGGGCTGTAGCCAGGTGTCTTCTCCAAGGGATCTTTTCAGGAAGAGACCCGCTAGGTGTACACCTGGTTGCAGTTTTTTCCCCACTCACAGATAAATGTACCTGCTCAGCAGGATCAGATCACACCAACTGCCTCCAGCCTGCAGAAACCAGGTTATACCACCACAATGCTGATGGGAAGGCAGAGCTCAATTTGCAGGGACAACGGAGAGAAAACAACTGGGTTGACTCTTGCATCCAGTAAAACATAGTAAATGAGGACCTGAATCCAGATCTTATTTTTTTTTTCATCTACTCCAGTGTTTAGAGAGGCTCAAGAGTCCACTTTTGTGTTGCTCAAACACACACCTCGGTGCCCTCTTGTGGGAAGCCACTAACTTGCACTTTGTGTCGAAAGGAATTCCAAGAGAAACCATGGCCAGAAAGTCCTATTCCCAAAATAAAACTCACTATTTAGTGGATTTATTTTTTCCATACTGTTCAAGCTACCAAGATACCCATAGCCAGAATTAAATCTACTTCGCTGCCAAAATACCTGGCTGTGTCAAACAAGCTTCTACATCTATTGTCAGGCTTGGATTTGGTCTGTGACATTCTCAATAGAAGGCACGAGTTGCACCCACAAACACAGCTAAAGGAAACATGAGCAGGACATGTAACCCCCTGACCTTTCTCTGCCTAGTCCAGAGCTGTGCCATACCCAGCACTGTTTCAATCTCTTGCCACAGGCACAATTTATTACTGAGATGCACATCAAAAGGGTGACAAAAAGCAAGGTGAAACCCCAAGACTACGCTCTATCCTCAAGAGATCTTGCAGCTCTTTTCTCTTCCTCCCCTTCCTCAGGGTAATATATTCTTCCAGTCACCTCATCACCTCCACCCTAACACCACTCAACCCAATCCGACATTGATTACAAACAATCCCAAGCTTGCTGAAGGACACCTCTCCCCCAGTAATAGCAAGGAACATTTCCATACCAATAAAGGAATTCAAATTGACATTTTATTTATTTCACATAAACTGTAAGCAAGATGTAAAAGCATTACTTACCAACCCCTGAGGGATACAAATGGCTCTGATGGTGCCACGTGGGTAACTGAGTGCATTCCGCACAAACTGAATGTCTGATTGTCGTAAAGCATCACTGACATCCACAATCTGAAAGAGATGGGAAAAAGAAGTGGTGGTAGAAACATGAAGCAAAAATCCTGTCTTAACACCTTCGACATTATTCTCTTTTAGAAGCCTAACAATTATTATTTATTCCCTAACAATTATCTTTAACAATTATCTTCCCTAACAATTACCTTTAAAATAAAATTTTGTTAGACAATACATTTTCCACAGCCAACTAACCAAACCCTCCCTTCTCCAAGAGATGATTACCTGTACAAAGCAGTAATGATGGGACAGACCCCTTGGCTAAATTACAACCCTCAGAACTCCAGCCAATCATGTACACATGATCCAAAGCTTATTAAAAGGCTAACAGAAAGAAAAAGCTGCAAGTATCCAGTGCACAATCCTTCACCTTCATTCCAAAGCGAGTGTCTGGTTTATCAGTCCCATACTCAGCCAGTGCCTCCTCGTATGTCATGGAAGGGAAAGGAGTAGTAATGGAGCCTCTTTCCTCGGGCCAGGAATATTGGAGGAGGCCCTCTATCAGTCGCTGGATCCCAGCTTGATCTACAAAAGACATCTCTATATCTATCTTAAAACAGGAAACAAGAGGGGGAATTCCACATTAGCTATAGGGTTTGCTTTCACACTGCAACTTGTAGAACTTCCTGAGCACAAAGGCAGCAAAACAAGAAGGAATATACGACATGACACCACAGCACAACTGCATGAGGCTGGGGTTGTGATTATACAGCCTGATGACTCAGGCAACAACCTTCTCAAGGAGCCGAATGAGGTAATGATGACAAGGATACAACAAGCAGCCTTGAATGAACCAGGCTAACTCTGCCTGGGATCTCAAGGCTGAGGAATGGTATGCCTGACCCGGCAGGACAGAAGGAGGTTGCACCATCAAGCACAAAGGGCTGCATCTGTGAAACACACACCAAGCAACTCTGCATCCCAGAAGCAGCACCAGGCCAAGCCTTCAGAAGGGGAAGCAGCTAAAAGCCATTTGGGTTGAGGAAGGTAAAAGGCAGCACGAGCTGGGTTACCTGTGTGAATTCAGGCTGCCTGTCAGGCCGTGAACCTTCATCTCGATAGCAGTGAGCAACCTGGAAGTACCTGCAACAGCACTTTTACTTAGATAACTATTTGAAGTACCCTAAATTATAGCCACAATCAATATGGTGGCTGTCAAATTGATCATAAAAAAAGAGAAGCGGGGGGGAAAAAAAGGAAAACGGAGTGCTCTGTTTCCTTTGCAGCAGACAACCTTTGTTCTCATCCCTTCCAAAGCAGGAAATCTTGAGGGGAAGCAACTGTATCAGCACCTGTATCCACCTCCAGCCTCATCTTCCAGAGGCATGTGGAGGCTGCCAGGTGAGTCAACCCTCAATAGCAGCAAACTTAACTCTTTCCCATCTTCCACTACACTTGTGGACTCTACTAACAGCCATGCAAAATTCATAGACAAGACCTGGCCTGCAGTTCACTTATGTGAACAACTGTCTCTCTCTCGTTCAATTTTATTTAGAGAAGCAAGCCCAGCTAGAAGCTTTGTACTCGTGCACCCTGAGAACAGTTTCCTTGTCTCAGCAGTCCAGTCTCATCTCATCAGTTCTATATATTGCTCCTGGAGAGACTTTTATCACACACTGGGTTTTCTGCCCTTCAGGCAGGCTGTGCTTCAGATCAGGTTTGCATTTAAAACAGCAGTGGAGGTTTCAGCCTTCCAACAGCATACATTTGCTCTGCCTGGAAGAGCAAAGAGACTGGCCCAGCTGAAAAGTACTAAGTACTTAAGGACTCCACTTCAGAACATAAAACCCTTGGTAGGAAGGTTTTTTTGTGGAAGTATCTAAAACTTCACAGATCAAAGCAAACAAACCCTGCAGAGAACAGGACTCCAAGAAACTCTTACCTGTCCAGGCCTCCAACCATGAGGAGCTGCTTGAACTGCTGAGGACTCTGTGGCAGAGAGTAGAACTTGCCTGCTTCCCTCGAGGGCACAAGGAATTCTTTGGCTCCCTAAGCATCAGAAAGAAAATTGACAGAATTCAACATGTAAGTGGCCTCAATTCTTGACAGAGCATAGACTGGAAGCACAAGAAGAAAGGACCTATCTTCCCACTACGAAATCTCACTTGTGAGGAAATGGCTGTTTGTACATTACACTTAAAATCTGCTAACCATCTTGGTCCAAAGTATCCCAAAGGAGAATTCTCAACCTTCTGCTATGAAAGACCGTAAGTAACACACCAGCCAAGACAGGGGTTCAAATGCAAGAACTCGCTGCATCAACAGTTTCGCAGCTACAGCTCTCTTTTCTGTGACTACTTTTGAAGTGAAAGAAAGGAATATAAACTCAGAAATTAAAGTTACTTGAGTATGACAACTGCAATAACCTACTGGTTAGGAGATAAATGCTAGGAAGACAGTGCTTGAAGGAAGTTTTTTGGTTTTAAAAATCCCAGGAGAGACTTGCATCCAACCCATGCTCTATAAGACAGAAGCTTTACTCACTTGAAGGCTCAAAATTAAGACTCAAGTTTTCACCTTTCCTCTTTCTCTCTTTTCACTTTTAAAATGATCCACAGATCATATCAGAAGTTACAGGAGCTGTTACTTAGTGAGGGAATAGCAATGAAGGCTGAGTGGTAACTGACAACAATTTCACCACGAAGTGCCTGTGCAGTTGCAGGAGGCCAAAAAGCATCACATACATACCCCAGGGGTTCTTTTAAAGAGCGTTGGAGTTTCTACATCCACGAACCCTGGGGAACAAACACATGCTTCAGACACAGAATATGCTGAGAGTAGGGATAACTAATATGACAGAGTAAGCTAGAGTAGGGTTAGCCAAATAGGTCATCTAGCACACCATGGAGCCTCTCCAAAATCTACAGACCTTGCTGCTTCTAAGAATAATTCCTGTAATGACAGATTTAAAGGCTCTGAGCTACCCTCATGTCCTGCCAGAACTATTGATGACAGAGGACTCAAAACAGGCTGAAAATTGTTAATTCTCTACACATTCTGAATGAAGCATTGCTTTTCCAAAAATCACTTCCTGCTTTCAAGATAAGCAAAAGCCCTAAAAGATACCCATCCCTCTGACACGCCTCAACTGAGTGACCAAAAGAGGGAAACTACTTGCAAAGGGCCTTTTCTCACTGGAATCAGCTAATTTGAAACAACTGGCTTGCAGCATGCCAAGAGATTTCAATACTCTTCTTCGGGCCTGCCAACAACCCCCTAAAGATCCCAGCACAAGTAGACATGCCTTTACTAAGTGGGACCAGTTTGGAATAGCTGGTTGGGAATCTCTCCCAGCAACAGAAAGAAGCAGACAGGAGAGCGTTGTTTGCTGCCCACTGTTGCTCCAGCACGTGTCTCACCATGGAGGTTGCACAGATACTCTCGCATCCTCATCACCACCCGTGACCTCAGCCGCAGGTTGTACTGCAACTGGAAGCTCCTCAAGTCCAGGTAGCGATACTGCATCCGTAGGGCCTCTGATTTCTGAAGAGGAGAGAGAATTGGGATTCATGCACAAAATTCAAATTGCATGTCTAATTAAGCTGCTTCTAAAGCCACAGGAAAAAAGGGAGAAGCTAAAAAGGGATGCTGCTCAACTGCCACAACTCACCCATTACCCACAACCTACACAAACATCAGCCACAGAGTGTTTTCATGCATGACAATCACTTTTAAAAAAACAAACTGCCCAGAGCAGCTGTGGCTGCCCCATCCCTGGAAGTGTTCAAGGCCAGGTTGGATGGGGGTCTGAGCAACCTGGTCTAGAGGAAGGTGTTCCTGCCCATGGCAGGGGCTTGGAACAAGATGATCTTTAAGGTCCTCTCCAACACAAACCAGTCAGTGATTCCATGATTCAAACAAAACATTGACTGTGATAGGAGCTGCCTCTTGTTTCACACTCAAAAAAGCCAGCATAGCCCCATTTCTTTCACTCTTACCTGAAGCATCAGTTCTTACACTGATATTTGATATCTGGAATCATTCAAGCTTTGTTTTCTGCTTAGCTGTAATTACAAATACATCCTCACAGGAAACAAGCAGCACCCCTATTTTAAATACCATCATTCCCCTCAAAACAAGTGGGGAGAACCAGACTCAGCTCTGAGATGTTTTGCCACCACCCTGGGCAAATTCCCAATTTATTGAAAAGCCACCAAACATAGACACCTTGATAAAATCCTTGATTTCAAAAGGCAGCTTCTTGCAGGAGTTCAGGATCTCTGCAGTCTCTGCTTTCACTTCAATATCCCCTGTTAGCATTTTCTGAAGCAAAAAGGCAAGAAAAAAAACGATTGGAAAAAAGTGTTTCACAGAGGGTCAAAGGGAAAAAAAGAAACCATGTGATTATCTTCCCTGCCTTCTAATACAGTATATAACTCAGAGAGCTTCTCTCAAGGACAGATTTCTCCTAGATTTCCCTTCTGTTCAGAAAAACACAAGTCACCTCACCAAAGATGGCAGGTTCTTTCCCAGGAGCATACTGATCTCTACAAGAAACACAGTTACTTTTCCTACGCCTTCTCCTCAAAGGACAGACATGCTGAGCAGAGGAAATTCAGGCACAGCCCCTTGTAGGGTACACACATTTGAACAAAATACTACCATTAGTACCACTAGCTTCAGCAGAACCACACAGTGTACATTTCAGTGTGCATTAGCAGCAGCCCTTAATACAAGCCAAAAAAAGGCAAATTGTGTGGAACTTCTCAGAACTTCCAGTTCTGAACATCAGTTCTCAGAATTAGTCTTTGATCCCAAGGGAGAGCAGACAGCTTCCCTCACACAGCACTGAGGCACAGCAAAGTTCATTTGATCCTGCAGAACTCTTGCTATTTACCACAGAGAAGTAGAAATAACCTTCCAACAAAATGACATGAACAAAAGAAATAAAGGCATTGCTTGAAGCCTGGATGCTTTCTGGACATCTACAAATGGTCAGAGCAAAAAGCTATGATCATAAATCCAGGTTCTCTTCTTAGACCTGCCAGTGATATGTACAACCCTGAGAGATTAACCTACAGCTGATTACAGTGAGAACTGAGGAATACAGAACATTAAAAAAATTAATCAGCCTCTGTTAAGCTTAAATGAGAAAAGCAAAATCTATTCTGAGGAAGCAACAGGTCATCACACGCTGTGGAACTTGGAATGACAATATTTAGCTTCAAGAAAAAGAAATTCTCACCCACACTTTGAAAGCCTGAAAAAGCCAACCATTATCCTTGCAAAGGGCTGAGATACAGCTTGATTTGCAGGTGCCTGCAATGTGCTTTGACATTCTCCTAAGCTGTATGTCATAGCAGTTATCTGACCTCCCATCTAAGTATAGGCTGCCACCCAGAAACCATGGCAACACTATGACACAAACACCACCATAATCCTACTATCCAGTGTTCTTTTCCACAAGGAATAAAACCCCTGTGAGACCCCACCATCCTCACCGGATTCTCCTGCCCTGGGGGGCGAGGGGACACTGTTCCAGTCACTCGCACCACAGACTCCACTGGGGCATTAGACAGGAGCTTCTTCATGTGGGAATGTTCCTGCAAGGAGACAACAAAGTCACACAGAAATTCAAAGGACAGGGCAAATGCATCTACTTTCTTAATAGCCCCTTTGAACCCAAAATCACTCTTAATGCAGAGAACAGCACTAATGTTTCCATTGCAGTGTCAGGTCAGGGCTCCTATAACACTTAAATCTACTTGTGAGTCAGAGCACTCAGTCTGACCCAGTCAAGCACTTGGTTCTGCTCTCTGTGTCTGCTGGACTCAAGCTACCAAAGGAAAAATTAAAACACAGATTCAAATTTTGGTAGCACTTACCTCATCCTGTGGAATGACGATCTGGGTCAGTCCCTGGAAATCCCTCAAAACGAGAAACAGGCCTTGTCTGACCCATGAAAAATACAAAAGTAAAAACAGATTTTTCACAAATTTAGTAGTTTCTACTTTTTATAAGCACATGGCAACCGATTACTTTCTGAATCTTGTGTCTCATATCAAAGCACTTCCAGCTACTGAATGTACAGACACTTCCCACACCTGAAACCAACATGAACAATTTGTTTCAGACTGTGACCAGGCCCAGACAAACAACTTGCAAATAACCAGGAGAGTCAGGTTTTTAACTTGAACATTAACCCACAATAGAGCAGAGATTCTGAGCATGTGCATTTTCCTGCTGGGAAATATCATTCAGCTAAACACAATTAAATGAGCAATAAAACTAAAGTTCACATGGATTAAAAAAAAAATTTAAAAAAAAAAATCCAATCATAAGGCAAGAAGGAGACCAGTGGTCCCATGAAAGCTTCACATGAACGATCCACACTGCTAGATCCTGAATTATAAATCTTGATCCCTTCAGCTGCAGAGACAGCTGCCATTGTACTTTATCCATTGAAAAAATGTCAAATGGAAAATGCTCTGGGCTGCCTTTAAAACCAAGATCACAACAGTCACATTGCAATAATTCTAATCCTGTTTCCTGGATCTCCATCCACAATTGCTCAAATATGAGATGCTTGGGACCTCCACGAATAAATAAAAATCCATGCAGACCATCACTGGAGAACAATGCTGGATAAAAAACAGCCTCTCTGGGCTGTGAAATGCAAAAAGACAACTTTTGATACAAATCAACTTCATCCAAGCCCCAGAACCTATCTCCATTTTACAAGCACACAGCCTTGAACACTTTCAGGGATGAGGCAGCCACAGCTTCTCTGGGCAACCTGTGCCAGGGCCTCCCCATCCTCACAGGGAAGTTATTTGCTCAGAGCAGTAAGAATTACTATAAGTGCGCTATTTCTTGATTTCTCTCCTACACAACAATGACAATTCTTGACTGCTTTACAGTGTTGCAGGGAGGATCGATTCAGATTTGTATGTAACTCTGAAAATTTAAATACTGATCTGGTTTGTTTCTCAGGTGGTTTAATCACTTCAAAAAGGAGCACTGTAGGACATGAAAAGAGAAACTGAAGCATAAAAAGCAGTGTCTGAATCCAGCCCTAGAGCATACACTGGATCTGACAAATAATCATCCCCATTTTCACTGTGGATTGCACTTACCTTTGATACTGAATCCATCCATACAGGGTCACCTTCTGTCCCACATGAGCAGAACGCAGCTCTCCACATGTGTTGGTCCGAATGGCAAAACTGTTGAAGTCTTGAATAAAAATAATAAAACCTCTCATGGCTTTTGCAGATGAGCGAGACACAACAGTTGGTTTCCCCTCCCAAAACAATTCAGACATATACAGAGAAATTACTTCATATATACACCTGCAATAAGATACTATGACATTAACTATGAAATTAAGCTAGTCTCAACATATTTTAAACATATTTTATTTATGTTTCTTCTTCAAACTTTCACACAGAAAATCTGAACACAGCCTGGCTGCAAACTGTTGCCCTGCAAATTGCAGGAGCAAGAGAAGGAAAAGCCACAGATCAGTCCTGATGGATGCTGACAATTCCACATTCAAATCTAGAATCACAGAATAGTTTGGGTTGGAAAGGACCTTAAAGGTCATCTTGTTCCAAGCCCCTGCCATAGGCAAGGACACCTTCCACTGGACCAGGTTGCTCAGAGCTCAATCCAACCTGGCCTTGGACACTTCCAGGGATGGGGCAGCCACAGCTTCTTTGGTCAACCTGTGCCAGGGCCTCCCCTCCCTCACAAGGAAGAATTTCTTCCTAACATTTAATCTAAATCTACTCTCCTTCAGTTTTGAAGCCACTGCCCCTTCTCCTGTCACTGCAGTTCCTGAAGAAGACACAGCACAGAAGGGGCTTGACAAACCAAGACATACATGAAACAGACACCCACTCTGCCCGTGTAAATTGAAGTTTCCTGCCTATAACTACTGGGGAAAGGCATGAACCAGGATTACAGAAGACTTTGCACAGCCCCCGTGTGCCTGTAATTATGGCTTAAGTTATAAAACCAAGCACACCGTTTACAGAATGTGTAAGAGGTTCAGCTTGCAAGAAGTCTGAAGGATGACATTACCTAGGCAAATATAAATAATCATATGAACCAATCTCACTATCTTCACCACAGCCTTCACAATTAAGAGTAAAGGAGGATTTGTTTTCCAACTATTACCTCGAGCATTCAGCTACTCCTGTTGTTTACAGGTTACATGCTAACCAGGAAAGGGGGTCAAAAAGCAAAGTAAAACCTCGCGAAAAAAAAACCAAAAAAAACCCCTAGACTGGTTTTGATGTGTTTTGAATCACTTTTTGTGTTGAGACGCCAAAACTCAAAAACACGATCTAGAGAGGACACTTTATAAAGCAATACAGGGAAAATAACTTATTGCTAGTGTGCTATTAATGGACTGAGTGGACTCCTCTTACCTTTGTCCCTGCGAGAAGTGGACACCCTAAGTCCCCGAAGGAGAACAGGACACCCCAAAACACCAGGGGGAGAAACGGGGCACCCCAAACCACCAGGAAGAGAAGGACACCACACAACAGCAGGGAGAAATGGACACCCCAGGACACCCGGGGGGAGAAGGGCACCCCAAAGCCCCGAGGGGAACACAAGCGCTCCGTCCTCACCTGGAGCCGCGGAGGCCGCCCGATGCAGCGCCCGCGCCAGCAGCCGGGCAAGGGCCATCCCACGGCCGTGCCTGAGCCCGAAAAACCCCGGAACCCCGCGGGAAACTAAAAACCGGCTAACAGGGAGGCTAAACTCCCCCAGAGCTCCTCCTCCGCACCGCCCCTAAGATGGCGGCGGGGGCGCGGCCGGGCCGCGCGGGGCCCGACGGGCCGTGGGTTCGAACGGCGCGGGCGGGAGGCGAGGCAAGGCGAGGCGAGGCAAGGCAAGGCAAGGCAAGGCCAGGCCAGGCTAGGCTAGGCTATGGCGGCGGAGCCGGGCGAGGACGGCGCGGCGCGGACCCTGCCCAGCCTCCGCCGCGTCTCCCGCGGCCTGCCCTTCGGCCGCGCACACGGCCGCCTCGGCGTCAGCCCCGCCGGCCGCCTCGTCCTGCCGGCGCCGCTCTCGCAGGTACGGGCCGCGCCTCGTTCCCTCAGCCGCGCCGCCGCACTGGCGGTGTTCACATAATTCTCTTTTCTCCCTGCAGGAAGGCGCCGATGCGCAGCGAGCGGCGTTGCTGGTGCGCAGGGGCTGGTCGGTGTACAGCGTGAGCCCGCTGTACCGCTTCTGCCGCGGCCGCCTCAGGGACTACGCGCGGCTGCTGGGCGCCGCCATCGCCGCCGACAGGCACAGGGGGCTGGCCGTGCAGGTGGGCCGCGACACGGACATCACGGTGGCTCTGACCAGCCTGCCCGGCCTCCAGGGCAGCGAGAGGGACCCGGCCGCCGTCCTGGTGCAGGTGAGGGGCATGCCCAGCCGCACCGGTAACAGAGACCGGGCGTTTTGACGCTTGGGGTTGCTGTCGCAAAACGCCCTGCCTTTTAAAGGAAAAACAAAAACCCCGCTACCTCTGTGTGGAGTACAGAGGTATGCACCTACTGTGGCATCCACTGAGATTAAATCAAACGGAGTGCTGCCTATTTTTAAACGCAACTGACCGTTGTAGCCTTAAGGTGTGCCAGGGGAGGTTTGGGTTGGACATCAGGAGGAATTTCCTCACATAAAAGGGTGATTAAACATTGGAAAGGGCTGCCCAGGGAGGTGGTGGAGTCGCCATCCCTGTAGATGTTTAAGGAAAGGCTGTGGATGTGGCACTCAGTGCCACTGTCTGGTTGACAAGGTGTTGTTGGGTCCCACAGGTCTTCTCCAACCACAGGTGTTCTTCCTGTGATCCCACAGGTCTTTTCCAACCCAGATGATCCTGTGATTCTGATTGCAGTTTTTACTTCAACTCTTCAATAGGATCAGAGTAAGACCACCCAGAGCAATCCCTGTTTAATGTTTTAGTTCAGCTATCAATTTACTGCCAGAACTCAGGTTATTTAGTTTCCTGGGTAAAGCTGGTATAACCCCTCCTGGCCAGAGCTCAAGTCTAATTAATATTTCTGAAATGCTTTGCCTCAAGTGATAGGTGCTACTGAAATGTCAAGTTCATTGTGGTAGTGGCTGTAGGATGTACCATGAATTGACTCTTTGTAATTAGTGCTTTTTCCACTGTTTTCAACAGAATTGCCAACAACTTTTAGGGATAGATTAGTAACTGCATGTGTTTTATAGAAAAGTGTTGCATCCAAGGTCCTGAGAAAAAAACTTCTACCAAACACCTGAAACTGAAGCAAAAACTATTTTTGGCTAAAAGAAGTCATACTTACTGCATAGCTTTGAAATGTTTCTTCTCCCTATCCTAGCTTTCTTTGAGGTCACAAGCTTACCCAAAAAACTCAGAAGACAGGATCGTGTGGTCAGGCTGTTTCTGCTGTGTGTATGGAGATGATCTTTCTGAGAACTTGCCGGAGGATTTCACTTGTTTGCCTCTGTTCCTGGCCAACGGGGCAGAGACTTACACATCCATTGTAGGAAGCTGGTTCCAGAAGACTTTCGACTGCAACTTCCGCCGTCTGGCCATCAGCCCCCTCAGCCTCAGCTGGATGGTGGCCATGTGGGCTGGGTGCAAAGTGGACAAAGGTGCCTCTGCCGTGGAACTCGTCTTCTCTGTCCCCCGCCTGTCCCAGCCTCTGGATATTTCATATGCCATCCACCCGGAGGATGCTAAAGCTCTGTGGGACACGGTCCAAAAAACTCCAGGGGAGATCACTCAGGAAGAGGTGGATGTCTTCATGGACTGCCTTTACTCTCACTTCCACAGGCACTTTAAGATCCGCTTGTCAGCTGCAAAACTGGTGAAGGTTTCTACAGCGATTGCCCAGGCACACTGTGATGGTATTGTAAAGGTGAGGTCCTAATGCTGGCCAAATAAAATAGCTGTACCTGAAGGTTTCATGTTTCTTTAGCATGATTTCCTACAAGAAGTGAAACCCTCAGCTTTTACTAGTCATGCTTAGTTCTGACTGGCATACTTAATTGGGGCAGCTTTCAGTACAGTATTTTACTACTATGTTGCTGCAGCAGCAGCTACTAGTCTTGGACCAGAAATAGGTGTATTAGCTGTGGTATGAACAGGAAAGCTGCTTTTGGCCGTAAAGAAGTTTTTTTGGACTTAGATAAATTTAATCAAAAAGTCAGATATATATTCAGGAAAAATAGGGGGATCCTTGGATACCTTGCAAACAACAACAGAGCAGCTGACTAAGCACAGGCAACACTTGGTAGCTGGCTCCCAAGCCTTTAAAGTTGTGGAAATCTGGCAACTGCAATGTTTTTGCCACATGTTTTTTCTTTCTTACAGATTCTACACAGCCAGTACCTCTCTGGAGTGCTGATGCTACTGACAGAACTCGCAATCACTCAGATACAGTGAGAGCCATTTCAGCAAGTCTTCCTGCTAAAAAGGCTTCCTGCTGGGAAACCAACAGGAAACTCACTTCTGCAGCATCTCCTTTCCTCTCACGTTGGTTGTCCAAAGCTGGACTGTAACTCCTGCACCTGGCTCCGTAACAAGCTGTAACTCCATGTCATGCACAGTGAAGACAAGCAGACATTTTTCTCCAAAGGGCTGCAGTACAAGCTTGTGATACTTCCTGAGCTTCTTTGTTTTATCAGAGTTGCTCTGTTCCTTTATGTTTAGGAGCTCTGCAAATTCTTGATGCATCTTACTGATAAGTATTTCTGTTGTTTCAAAGAACAAGTTGGTTTTCACTTAACTAGACAGCCTAAGCTACACAGACCTTAGCCTTACCTAAACTGTGACTATTCTTGGGCTAATCTAAATGTAAAGTTCAGCACACCTGGAAAAGGGCGCTCTGCAATCCAGGGCAGAAAAATCCAAGTTTCTAGCTCCCTTTGCAGCCTGCTAAGGCCATTTGGTAATAGTGATAGTGTTTATCTACATTACAGTTGGGCTAAGGTGAGCAGCATGACACTGACAGCTGCCTTGTGTCTAGCCTGTTTGTCCTCTCAGATGAATTAATAGATAGGAGAGAGGTCTGTGGATAAGTCAGATAGTCACTAGGCTTTGCCTGATGTTTGTATTTTGGATGTGATCCTGTAGGCCAGAGAGTTCTCAGGGTTGGAGCTGTGTGCTAAAATTTTCTATTATATCTCTCCCTTCCAGAGCAGGTAAGAGTTCAGAGGGCTAGTGTGCAGTGCCTCAGCAGAGATTAAAGGGGCAGAAAGCAATTAGTACCTGATAAGTCTTACGCTTTTTGTAATAGTACTAAAGAAAGGAAATACTTTTCATCTTTTCCCAGTAGACTGGTCTTAAGCAAAGACCACCTATGCCTAATTAAACATATCCTTGCATGGTTCTTCTTTCCAACTATAGTTTAGCTGATTAAATCAGCACTTGTTACCTATTAAATAATTTTGTGAACAGCAAGATTTTGAGTCTAGTTTCTTTCCTCACACTTGTGCAGAATCTCTGGGCGCTGACGATTTGTGCTGTGACTTTCCCCCTAAATAGGGATGCAAGTTTCCTTTTCCCAATGTAAGACTCCTAACATGATATAACTGTGTGCCTAGTTCCTAACCTATTTCCAGAATTAGACAAAGAAACATTGTTTTTAGGTTCTTTACTAGTTGAAAGTAGATTATTTTTGCATGTCAAGGTTGCAGTCTGGGGTAGCTCTTTCCCCTGGTAGAAGCAGCTAAGTGATCTTCTGAAGGTCTTGACAGCTATCTCTTCTGGTGCTTTAGTTTCCTTTCTATGAAGTATCTTAGACAAAGTTTGCTATCTGGAGTCAGAAGAGCACTGGACAAAGGAGTACAAGGTGTCACAATAAATGGCACCTGTATTTGATTTGAAAACAGGACTGTTACACCTGGAGTTTGGTTTTAAATCTAATGCTCAGCTCTTTCCAACAATTTTGTATAAATAAGCTCTAAAAACTTAAATTATCTATAGCCTCTTTTAACTTTTTCCTTGTCCTCATTGATAACTGCAGTTAAGTGAGCAGAGATAGATTTAGCCCAATAGCACAGATGCTTCCTTCCAGAAAAAAGCTGGTTCTGAGTTATGTGCTTCTAATTGCAGAGGTTTAAGCCCATTTTACTTGGACTGGTATTTGGAGAAAAGTTCTCCAGCATGTGTCCACATAAACCACCCCCCCACCACCACTGCTTTCACCCCAAGGAAAAAACCAAGAACAGCATAGAAGAAATTTATTAAGATAGCACTATTTATACAAGTTACTCATGCTAGAAAAAAGCATAAATGATACATGTAAACATTTGTTTACAGAATACTTGTTTTCCTTGTAAAGGTGCAAATGATCTTCAAATGTAAACACAAGAATACCGACCTTTAGGAGGAAAGGGCCTCTTAAAAAAGGTTTAATGACCCATTTATGACTGTAGTGTAATTTTTACTATATTCAAGCACATTAAAGTCCAAGTTACATGAATCAAACTATAAAATTAAAAAACTTAAGATGTCAGCACTGCCTTTTTCCATCTCAACAATTTACACTCCTTCTATTCTTTTAAAACCAGATTTGGTAAAGTCCACAGTTAGATCAGGTGCAAAAGGTCATTCTTTCATACTCAACAGAAATTACAGTTACAAATAGAACTGTTGAGTCTTGAGTTCATCCTTCCTCTCCCCCCACCCCTAGGTGTCTCCAGTTACAGTGCCAGCAAACAGTCCTTCCCCTCCAAAATCTAATGAACCTCATACCTTTCCGTGCTCTAAATACACACAGGCAAAGTGCACAAAAATCACTATAAGGGAGGGCACCATCTCATCATGGTCTAGAATTCTAAAGACATAGACAAGAGGGCAGCTGAGGTGATGCTGGTCTAAGCCTTTTTCAGCAGGAAGGAGCTGGCTGCAGGTCTACCCTTCTAGTGAGAACGTCAGAATTAACAGATGATACCTGCACCCCAGCTTCAGACAAGAACTGATGCCTAGCAGGCAACAGGAGGACAAAGGCTTTTGTAAGTGAGCAACAACTAGTTGTTTCAAAGTTCACATACAGGGGAGAGGAGAGACAAAAGTTGAACTTTTGTACCATACACTGTACAGTAAAAAGGCATCGTTTGAAATCCTTTTCCCTCTCACAGTTTTTGGGCACTGATTCAGTTGACAAATGAGAATTCCAGTTCTACTTCTTGTCTGCAGCAAGACCGAAAAGATACTCAGGGCACCCATCCTCACAGTTCTCCTGTTCATAAAGAGACCCTAAATCATACCACAAGGGTTGGAACCACAACAGCTGGCAAGGACATGGCCCTGCCCAAACCACCAGCTGGTCGAAATGCAAATCACACACACATATACATATATATATATATATAGAATACATATATATATGCACACATATTTATGTATATAAAAAGCTGGAATTATCGCTGTGAGCGACACAAAGAAAATACAGGATACAAATTAAATGAAAAAATAAATATACTCTGTGCACAGAAAAGCTTCTGTGCAAAGGTGGCACCTTGCAGGTCAAGTACTTTTTGAAGCTCTCTGTAAATAAGGCAAAAGCAATGTTTTCTGTATCACTTTTCTCTTTAGCCCACAAAACAGCTGCCACATCCACTGCTCACACAGCTGGAGGGAAAGCAGGAAACCCTCCTCCTTGCCAGACTCCCAGTACAGCATGTAGTCTCTACATCGGCATCATTTATGCTACAATAACTGTTACAGTTTGGTTTATTCAAAAAATGTAGACTATTTAGAAAAGATACGGACATAAGCAACACTTCTACTTTTGTCCAGTGGTTCCCTGGAGTCTGACAACGTGGTCTCCCGTTGGGCACACTCTCACAGAAGTCATTTTTGTAATTCCATAGAAAGAGTCACCGGCTCAAAGAGTTACATTGGATCTAGACCGTGCATACTAGAGCTGCAAAGAGGTCCAGTGTCAACAAGTCTCTTCAGTTTTTCTAGGTATGAGAACCAAGGGGACTCCCTCCCGCTGGATGCTTACCATATATGGGATTCACAGTGTGTCATTTTGATAACTCCTACGCCTCCTCCCAGCCGCCGGTAGTTCATCCCGCCATACAACCTGCAAAGACAAGGTTTCGGGGTCACACCAGTTCAGGTCCCTCATGGAAACACCATTGGAACCAGCCTTTGGGAACACAATTTGTAGCTATCATGGGAAAAAAACCAACCAGCCCTGATGAGCACAAACATCTGTTTAAAGCAGATGATGAGGAAGTTTGGTAGCACATCTCACACACTTCCAAGGTAAATAGCTGTATTTTCTCAAGTCTTTCTCTCTCAAAACAGAAACCGCTTCTCCTTTTTGACACCAGATTTGTGTTACTGAAGTAATGACTTCTTCCTCCCTCTCTGAATATGCAAGAGAAGAACTTTGCAGGCTGTAGCTGACCTTGGACTACATTTTGGGTAACACAAGAGCAAGAATAGGTTTGCTCCTCACAATTTAACTGACTCAATTTCTATTTCTAATTATTTTATTAATTTTGTATTCTAATACCCTAAATTCAGCTGATCCAGCCAAGATATAACATATCCCAAAAGCACCATCTGTTTATTGAAATGGTGCCTGCATTTCATATGGATATCTGATCCCTACAGACTGCAGCATCCTACTCACTTCAGCTGCATATTCCCCTCTGTGCCACTGGAGTCTGCTGGCAGAAACTTCTCCAAAACAACCCCTAGCAATGTGATTTGTTAAATCCAAACTGCATCAGAATCATTTCTCAGTCAAGCTACACAAATAAAAAAATGTCTTCGTAGGGCAAGAAGCTCAGCAAACAAAGAGAAGACAACAGAAGTTGATCAGTATATTGAATTCAGTGAAGAAAAAACCCACAAGCTAATACTTTGAACAATCTCCCAAACTTCTGTGAATGCCTGCCCAGGCAGTAATTCCTAACTCTAGACATCCCATTACTGTCACCGCCAGTGGAAGTAGCTAAAACTATTCAGCTAAGGAATCTGATCACACTCTACTCAACTGGTTCCCTCAGCAGTTCAAAAGACACCATCCAAGGCTCAACAAACAAGGGGCAATTCCTCCACTGTTGCTTGTGACAGCCTTTCACAGGCTGTTAAACTACTACTATGACTAGTAGGAATAAGAATATTGATTTCTTTCTATTCTCCACTCCTGCCAGATTATTACAGCCGCAAGAAAACCCATATAAGCTTGAAATTAATTAGCTTTGGGAATAAATACACATGCAATTGTTGTCAAGTACAGTTATGACTACAAAAGCTACTTTTCCTATTTCTTTTCTGCTCGGTAAATATTTTCGATCAGCAATTTAGTAGTATTTCTCTCAGCTTGTACACCAGATAAAATTGTTCCAATGGCTGTTTTGCAGATTTAAGGTGATGAACATGAGAACTTCAAGTGTTCTGTTTCAGCTCCTCCAAAAGGATTTGGAAATCACAGCCTAATCTTGAAAGCAAAAAATTAGTAGGTCAGATTCTACATCATGGGTGTGAGTTCCTCCTGCAAAGGGCAAGCTTAGTTTTATTGGGAAGCAGGAGAGACTCAGCCCAAATCAAATAGAAGGGATACTATAATAGAAGGCATACTGGGATATTTTTCAAAATGTGGTTCTTTCTTACACTCCAATGCAAGGCAACAGTCACAATGTGAGTGTTGTGCTGGCTCTACCACACCTGAGTTCTTCACTGGTGTTTGCATCACCTTTCTAATCTACCTGGGACAGCTCCAGCTGGATTTCACTACTGGATTGTCTCCCAAATCCAACAGTTACCTCCATGTGTTAGCATCTGGATCGAACACCTCAATGGTCTTCAAGTACGTTGTGCCATCAAAACCCCCCACTGCCATCAGCTGTCCATTCACCACGGCAAGGCCAACCTGCAAAACAGCCATCACAGACACAAACTACTTAGCTGGGGTGTCCTGAAAAGAAGGGTTAAAATGATAATATTAATAAAAGGATTTAATAACTATATTTGGTGAAAGGCAGTCTGCAGGAGAGGGTTGGGGTATTTTGCTTTAGGGCATGGCAAAAATAAAATACCCTAAAAAATGAGACATGGAGAGTTAAACATATATCTCAAACTAGACAATCTATTAAAGAAAAAGCAGAAGGTTCCGCTTGTTGCAAGCTACGAGAAGTATAACTATTTGAATGATAAGGGTTCTGGACCAAAATTCTTCCCTAAGTGGGATATGTATGCACCAGAAGATCTACCAGCCCACAGTCTGGAATGCTTGCTTAAAGTGGCAGAACCACAGGTAAGCCCCTGGTCCCAAACCTGTCAGACTGGGGCTTGGACCATCTGCAAGCACCCTGGCCTCCAACCTTTCTGTTTAGACTTTCTGCAGAAGCACAAAATCACTAAAGTGTCAAATAGCCAGTCATTTCCATTGGAAAACATGTAGTGTAACAGAGAAAGAGCATAAACATAATGTAAAAGGGTCCTTGTTTTGGCTTTGAGGAAGTCAGAAGACTCAGGAGGGCTGCAGATAGAGATGTATCTGTTTAGCAGTTTCTACAGAAAACAAATATAGAAGCAGCAGATAAAAAGTCAATGTCTAATCAGTAACTAAAACAAACAGCATACCATGTGCTTTGACAACAAATAGAAACATGTTCTCTGCCTCCAAAACCAGTAGTTGCTCAAATTATGATTCATACCTGCCTCACCAGACACTGAAATAGTAACATACAGGTAGAACTAATCCACTCTTTACTATGCAGTCCAATACCCAGTGATAAATATTCATAACATTTGCATCTGCCCAGACACGATGACTACTTAAAACACTGCCTTCATCTTTAGTTCACAAGTCTACAGGAAGCACCAAGATTAGCAGTTGATGAGAACATGCTGTCACTCCCCAGACTCATAGGATTCAGTAAAGAGAAGAAACAAAGTAAGTGAAAGCCCAGAAACCCCATTCCCACACATACCTCATGGCAACGAAAAACCTTCAAAGGCTGGAAATTTCTATTTCAACACAGGCCTACCCAGTTTCCCAGCTTTTTCCTATGGGCAAGTGGAAGTTGCCCTCCTAATTCATCCACAGAGACTCAGATAGTAATTTTCGTAGGTTCTTTAATAGCATCTCTTAACAGCTATGGCTATGTCACCAAGTAAAAACCTAAAACTCCTCTGTCTCAAGCCTCAATAGTTAACTCCATAAAACAGACTAAAAAAATATTTAAAAATACCCTCAAGTGACTCCATTTTTCCATCCTGAGGCACCTTAAACAGCTGTCAAGGGCAAGATATGACTACACCTTCATTCTCAGTCTTGTTAAAGAGAGCTTTTTGCAAACCTTTCCCCTCAAAGACTTAGACACAGAGAAATCAGAGGAAAAAAAGCCCCAGAAGCTGACACCCTGCCCTGTGCTCTCACCACGTGATTATGTGTGGTATGGACAAGCAAACCAAGCCAAACTCACTCCACTCCGGCGGGATGTCATGGCCACAACAGGAGACCACTGGTTGGTGCGGGGGTTGTATCTCTCAGCACTGCTGAGCTCTGTTGTATCATCCCTGCCTCCCACAGCATAGATCATGTCCTGGTACACTGCACAGCCCAGGTGTTTCCTCCTCGTCCCCATGGGTGCGATGGTGTGCCAGCGGTTCTCCTGGGGGTTGTAGCGTTCCACTGCAGAGGAAATGACACATCATGGGACAACAGGGTTGGCAGGCAGTGAGGGTTTGCACTTTTGAACCCTCATCCAAAGTCTTGCTGTAAAGACACTACAATTTTCACACATCAAAAATACGATGAACTGGTGTGTTTTCTCTTTTCTTCCACAGCATACTTGCTATTCTCTCTCCTGTCTCCAACCCTACAGAATCAACCACATTTAGTTCTTCACTCAAGAGGTAGCTGGCAATGCTACCAACTGACCTGCATGACCATCTTGCAGCAGTTTTATCTCTGGCACCTTCCTTCCTACAGCAGAAAAGGGCTGCTGTAGGAAAAAAGATATGCTTGCAACTGTTATGCAAATGATTAAAGCATTGCATTCAGGACACACTGCCAAATGCAGCACTGAGAAAGGAAAATATGACACACACAATCAGGTAATAGGGGCCCACAAGCCTGGAGAGTGAATTACTGTGTCACAAAATAACATTGAAATAAGAAAAAAACACCTCAAGCTGATCACTTAAATATTCAACAGCCACCTGGGGACACTAAGGACAAATAGGATTTTGACAAGTGCTGACTGGAATTAAGAGACAGCAAAAGGCATACCAGTATTGAGAGGAGATGTTCCATCAGAGCCTCCCACAGCATAAAGGAAGCCTCCTAGCACAGCCACTGCAACTCCCAGGCGCCTGGTGCTCATGGAAGCCACTCGAGTCCATTTGTTTTCTTTGGGATCATACCTGGCAAAAGAATAAACCCCAGAGCTTACTGGAGTGTTGACATCTTCACAAAAGGGGCAGCAAGGCTGGCCTGGACTCAATGATCCCTGTGGGCACCTTCCAACTCAGAACGTTCTGTGATTCTCTCCAAACAAGATCCCTGTAATACCTGTATACTTTTCTACCTCCTCTCCAGTTTATCTACATCAAACACACCTTTCAACAGACTCTCTTTCTCCCTGTGCCCCACAATTTTCTCCTTCTTTTTTTTTGTAATAAAAAAGTACCTCTCCACAATGTTGAGACAAGAGACACCGTCCTGGCCACCCACAGCATAGAGGTAGCCCCCCAGAACTGCTACTCCAACACTGGTCCTGCAGGTGCTGGTGGGGGCCACGTCACTGCTCCACTGATTGGTCTTGGGATCATACCTGGAAAAAACAGCAGAAATTACCTGTCTAGGTCTGCTTGAGACTCTCCCATGCTTGGGAGCTACTAAGGTGGTGAAACCTGCCCATCTTGAACTCAAACTGCAACAGTGCTCTTTGTAAGGTGGATAAAACCCCTGAAGTGAAATAATGCACCCAGTGCATGTTATTCCAGGGATGTTCAAACTGCAGGTTGAGATGATTCAAACTGAAGATCAAAGGGTCAGGTTCCTGAGACAGCAGGGTAGCAGGGACTGGTTGGCATGTGGTAACTTGCAGCTATGCAAAGAGCAACAGCCAGAGTTACTCTGCTCTACGTTCTCTGCCATTCACATTAGAACTCACCCAGCACTGGGACCTGCACTTCCAGATAAAAGATGAAGGAACCAGATGGACTTGGGAATCCAGAGACAAGGAAACAAGAAAGTGCAGGACGTAGGACATGTAAGGCTAGAGTCATGATTTGGGAATCTGGGAGTATGAAAGGAGATAGGTGGGAAGAAGAGTCCTGAGGAGGAAGGAGATATTTGTATAGCTCATTGGATTTGTTACACAGCCAGGATTTAGAGTACTAGAAGATTTGAGTTATGATTTGAGTACAAGATTTGAGTCACGTGGCTTTTAGGCATGGGAATTGCTATATGTAGCACCCAGAAACGGGAAGCTTGGTAAAACTTGTTTGACTTTAGTCTTTCACAGGTCTAAAGTGGCCTGTTTTCCTTCCTCTGTCTAAATGCCAAAGTTCCTTAATTCTCTACTTGCCACTCCACAATAAAATTCCAGGATCTTTCCCTCAACACCTATGAAATGCTTACTGTAACCTCACCTTCCTCAACAACACTAAAAACAAACCAGCAATTGAAAAGAAGGTTAACCAGGATCATCACTCCTCCCAACAATTATACCCAGACCCAACTCTTAGAGATCCTTCCCTATTCCAAAAGCTATGGCTCGTCCCATTAAGCTGGGGATAACATGCCACAAGCTGCTTTGCATGACGTCCTAGTTCTGCAGCAAACCAACATAATACTGAAGGAGCGTGCAGGGGAGGAAAAATCATAGATACTATGTAATAAAAATTTCAGGTTTTCAGCAGAACAAAAACATACTTGGGCAAAATGAACTCATTTCTAAGAGGCTGCACCTAGGTTTAAACATTCGGAGTTACCATTCTGCACAGTGGCCTTATGGAAACCTACCTTTCCACACTGTTGAGGTAAGAGGAACCGTCATGGCCTCCCACAGCATAGAGGAGATCATCCAGAACACTGACTCCAACTCCACAGCGCCTTTTGCTCATGGAAGCCACCATCCTCCACTCATTGGTCTGAGGGTCGTAGCGCTCCACACTGGAAATCGCGTCCCCACTACACCAGCCCCCCACTGCAACCAAACACAAGAAACAGTGTCATTCAAACACCCTGCATGCGCTCCTGGGACAAACAATCCCTTCGGATTCTGCCATCCTTAACCCATCTCTGAGTCATTCTGAGGTTTATAGTTAGGACACAGAATGTGATTTTCAAGACCATTACTTAAGTTTGGAAAGACTGTGGCATTCACAGCACCGAAGAAATCACACAAGAAAGAAAGTGTAAGTTAAATCGAACCTCTGAATATTAATGCACAGGTCACTTCAGAAATATGTTAAGATTGGCATTATGGGAACACCACCACCAGAAAATCCTGCCTGGGGTCTCCTGGCCTAAGCCAGCAAGGACAATACACAAAATCACAGAATATCCTGAGATGGGAGGGACCCACTAGGATCATCTAAGCCCAATTCCTGGCCCTGTACAGGACAGAACACCGTGTGCCTGAGAGCATTGTCCAAGCACTCCTTAAAATCTGGCAGGCTGTGACCACTGCCCTGGCAAGCCTGTTCTAGTGTCAGACTGTGCTCTGGGTGAAAAACCTTTTCAAAACACCTAATCCAGGCCTCCCTGACACAGCTCCATGCCATTCCCTCAGGTGCTCTTGCTGGTCACCAGAGAGCCTGCCCCGATTCCCCTCGTGAGGAAGCTGACCTTGAGATGACGTCTGTCCTCAGTCTCCTCTTTCCAGGCTGAACAAGCCAAGTGACCTCAGACACTCCTGCATGGCCCCTGCAGACCCTTGACCATCTTTGCAGCTCGCTTTTGGATGCTACATACGCACCTGCAAGGATACACACCTGCAAAGAGCACCTCTCCGCAGCGGATGGGTTTGCGTGGCCGGGTTCTCGGTCCCTGCATCAGCGGCCGCTCTTGGGGCAGCAGCAGGTAATTTTTAGCTTCATCCACTAGATCCCTGTGCAGAACAGGAAAATATTAATCCCCAAAGCTTGCCTGATACCAGTCTCAGGAGAAGGTATGAATCAGAACTGATGGGAAGAGCAGCCAGCACTAGTCATGATCTTCAGGTATTCACAGATCACATAAGTGCATGAACAGCTCTAGTTAAAACCCACACTGTCACCTAAATACTCATGGGTTGTTTACAAGCCATTTACACAGTGACAGCAGTAAACCAATACCAATATTTGACCAGAGTTAATAATAGATACCACTTGCTATAAAAAGACTGAAAAAACTGTGACAAGGTATTTGTCAGGCTTGCTGTGCAGAAAAGAAAAACCCCAGTCTGCCTCAAGCTAAAACTTAACAATTAGTTGTTTTGCCTCAGAACAGAACAGGAGTTGGAAAGCACACAAATACATAATACACACACAACCAACAGATGGAGATAGTACCCTTTGATGAATATTTTCTCCATTAGCTCTGGCCAGCTCACACTGTTCATCCATTCATGACTTGCCACCTGGACTAATCCTAATATTCCAAACCCTTGAATAAAACAAAAAAAAGAACAAAAAAAGTCCTCCTTCCCTCTATAAATGTGGAATTCCCCCAGTGTGAATACTTATTCAGGAAGAGAACAGTTCAGCCTATCCCCTGAACTTTTTTACAACAAGCACAAGATAAATCATGTGCTTTATGGATTATACAGAACTCTGCAGAGCCAGAAAGGTGAGACTCATACCATAAGAGGAGGAAATGACAACTTCCCTGCATTAGTACTGTGGGAAAGAGCAGACTCTAATCCCAGAGTCCAATTCAGTTATCAAAGTGCAGACATTTTTCAAAGAAAAACTACTTTAACTCTTACTGAGATCATCATGAAAGCCATGCAAGAGCTAAGCTGTAATAAAAGGCCATGACTAGAGGGGGGAATAAAAACACAAAAAGGAAATCAATACACTAAAAGGTCTTTTACCAACAGCCAAACTGCACACTCCAAGTTTGCCACATCACTGAAAACCAGAAGGAACAAAAACACTTCTGGAGCACACCACTGACTACTGTGAAAACAGAAAACACTTCTTCTTGCTTCTCTTCTCCCAGTTGCAAAAGATGAAATTGTGAGGCATCACCCACTTAGCACTGACAGATCAGCACAGTTTCAGAGAACAACACAATCCAGCTCTGTGAATCACTGAGGAGATTTACCGGCATTCCTCATCACTCTTAATTAGCGGATCAGAACCCACTGTACCCACAAGAAACTTGGGACTCAGCAGTGGTAGACGGACATGCTGCAGGACCTGAAACACAAAACAGAACATAAGAGGTGAACCACATATACCCACAGAGATGCAAGAAGCCCAAGTGGAAAACAATAGTCATGGAATGGTTTGGGTTGGAAGGGATTTAAACATCATCTAGTTCCAATTCCCCTGCCATAGGCAGGGACTCCTTCCACTAGGCCAGGTTGCTCCAAGCCCCATCCAACCTGTCCTTGAACATTTCCAGGGATTGGGCAGCTACAGCTTCCCTGGGGAATATCTTCCAGTGCCTCACCATGCTCACAGTAAAGAATTTCTTCCTACTGTCCAATCTAACCCTGCCCTCTGTCAGTTTGAAGCCATTCCCCCTTACCCTGTCTCTCCTGGTCCTTGTAAATAGCGTCTCTCCATCTGTCTTGTAGGCTTACTTCAGGCACTGGAGGGTCACAATTACGTCACTCCAAAGCCTTCCCTTTCCCAGGCTAGACAATCCCAATTCTCTTAGCCTTTCCTCACAGGAGAGGTGCTCTATCCTTCTAATCATCTCGGTGGCCTTCTCTGGACTAGCTCCACAGTGGCTAACAAATGTTGATAAAGAATAATTCCTCTGGCAAACACGCACAGTCATTTACACAACCCAACCTCAGCATTTTAGTTAAATGCAGCTCATCTTACAGCACCTTTGCCTTTTCAATATACCAATTTATATAACCAGAAGAAAATCAGTCTTTGAAAGGGGACAATCCTCTGGATCTCTTAACAGCTGAAAAAAAAACAAGGTCACAGCTGGAAATCTTTAAAAATTAGAGATGTCAATACATATGCCTGAACACTCCTTTAGTTAGTTTTATCAACCACTTAGCCCTCTTAAACCTGAGTGGTATTGCAGAGTAAATGAACAATAAGCACACAGTGGTTTAGAATTTGGAGGCATAAGCAGGTATAGACAGTTATAAAAGCATTACAAGCTACCTTGAGAACAGCAGGTTTTTCCAGTTTGGTTTGTTTACTTAAAACCATTTTCAAAAGCTTTCCAGTAAATAAAGTTGCATTTAATGTCTTCTTCCAAAGCAGAAACACTGAGGCAGGCAGACGCACACCTCTTTTGATCAGCCAGCCCGAGACTTCAGAGGATTTGGGCTGACAGCTTTGTCAGAATGGGTTCTGCTCCATGAAATGCCTTGGCTTAGATGAAGCACTACATTCCAACAAAACCATTCTGACAAGCTCCATGAGGGCTGAGGCACAAATCAAGCACAAGAGCTTAAAGATGCACCGCAAACAGAGACAAGCTTTTTCTTCTCCACTGTGTTTTTGATACGACACTCAAAAAAGTGCAGGCAGGTTTGTCTGGACAGACTGCTGAAGTCAGCTAGTTTGGCAAGTCCCACCTGGAAACAGTGCAACAAATTCCCTATTTAAGGGTCTAGCCAGTGCAGCTTCCAGCCTAGATGAACGGACAATGCAAGCCACCTAACACAGGTGGGAGTCAGAGAATTTCAGAGGCCCTGTGTGCATTCAGAACTGCTGTGGCACCACCCTATGACCACTCCTCACTCTCCCCCTGGATAAAGCAGCCTGGAATGTTACTGTGCTCAGGATTACCTGTGGCAGCTGGGGTCTTCTTTCCTGAATGCTGTACTTCACCCAGGCCATCACAGCATTGAACACCTGCTCTTCGCTGCGCACATTTAACTCGTCACTGGATATAATGTCTATGAGCTGGTTGGCAGGAAGCAGCATGAACTCCTCACTCTCCATTACCTGGGAAAGAAAAAAAGGAAGAAAGTCACGACAGCAGCCAAAGCACCAGAGCCACTCACCACGACAGCACTTCATGGACTGACCCATTAAAATGCCAAATACCCATCAGTTTCAACATCAACACACAAAGGGTTTGCTGCCCAGAGCAGACTGCAGGCAGTCCCTACCAATACAACAAAGGTACTTCAAGATGGGGATGCAGGTGACACGGAATTTTACACCAAGTTTTTTTATAGGACACTTCTAAAGGGTTAAACCACAGAACACATTGATCGGGTTTCAAAATTTAGGAAAAACAAAGCCTTTCTTTAAAACCAGTCTCCTTGCTTGCTGTGTCTAATATATAAGGCAGAAATAATACTGTGATAAATATGTGACTCAAAAGCTGTACTGGGGTAGAGAGATTCACAAGAAAACCAAAACAGAGCACAAAAATCAGAGTCTCAAACAAGTTACCAGAGGCATTGCAGGGAACATGGAAAGCCTGAATGCTGATTTGTGGCAGACCAGAAAATATTTCAGGCAAGGGACTCATTTGATCCTGCCTCTTTGATTTGCTCTAAATATATACATGGAGTATGCACAAGTCAGGATGCACTAAGGAGGGAATCAGAGCCTCCTGAGCCCCTATGGACTGATTTCTTGTGAAATTCAAGCCACTAACAATCTGCAAATACATTAATTCCTTCAGCATCCAAGATAGAATGCAAGTTTCTCAGGAGGCTTTGGCTGCTGCTGAAGGACTGCTCACACAGCACAGCACAGAGCCCACATGAGCCAGTCACGCTGCCTTGAGAGCTCACACACAACCACAGCTCCTGCACAAGCACCAGGTAGATGGGAAAGATGCAAAAATTAAAAAACTGCAGAAATGGCTTGATTGATAACTGCCAGCTTGGCTTGCCTACAAGCACCCCCAGTCTGTAGTTTGTAATCTCCGAGAGGTTCAGTGACAGAAAATAACTGAATATTGGCTTGTCCTTATCGCTTGTGACCACATTAGAATTCCGTGACTTATTTCATGATTTACTGCATAAATTAAAGAAAAACATTCTTTGCCACGGTCGTCTCAACAGCAGGCAGCTGTGCAGTCCTTTTAATTACCTAAAGCAGTTATTTAAGGGCACTGAACAAACATGCAGCAATTGCCAAGTTACTGACAAAAGAAAATATTGCCAAAAAAGAACACAGCAGACAAAAAGATCAATTACCAGACTTGAGTCTTGGATCCCATAGGCTTCCAGGGCCAGTAAGGGCCACAAAAAGGTTGGCCCACACACTGCTTAGGCCTTAGACTAAGAACTGGGTTGGCCATTAAAGATCTTTATCAGCATTTTTCCATAGTCTCCCTCCCTTCTACAAAGACAAGTTTATGTATAAATTTTACTCTGGCAGTTTGTAAACGCAGCCTTAGATTTGGAAAACAGCAGCTCTGGAAGTTTATGAGTTAAGGATGGTGATCCAAGCTCTTCCACTCTCACAAAACCCAGCTGCATCCATGGCCTCACAAAACTCAAAGCACTGGAAGCACTTTAAACCAAGTTATTATGACCATGAGCTTGTTATTTTACATAGTAAAACAAATCATTATTTAAAATGCTTAGGTTTATTTTGGCTTAATTATAAGGACACTCATAATTACCTGACTAATATTAATGATCTATTCAACTGACTTGCTTACTGAACAAGAATTGGATGTGTTTCATTTCCTCTGCAGTATTCATGTGCATCACTGTTTTTACAGATAGAACAAATGTCAGACTATACAATATGGAGTGCAATTTTAGTCTCTTGATAAAAGCACAAGTTGTTCATCCTTAAGTATATTTTTCCCTTCACACAGATGTCAAGAGACCAAACAAAAAAAAAAATATACAAAGGCTGTTTCTCGTACAGAAGAGCTGTTAATAGAACCATTTCACATTACATGCACAAGATTCACTAGGGGTTTTAGGCAAGAAATTAAATTGCGGGGAATGGAAAAATTGGAAAAACATTTTACCAAGAAGTTAATGATGTAATGCAGCAATACACATAAAAATTAATAGAACCAGAGGTTAGCACAGCAAGGACATGAAGCAATTCAAACTGCATTCAGAGTAACTGCATGGGTTGGCCTGATGCCTAGTGCTTAATATTTCACAGTGCCATCCAGGAAATTCCCATCTCACGTTTCTAGTTGCCAGCTTGGAGGAACCATGACCATACAACCTCTGCAGAGGAAGGCACATTTTTTTTAATCAGTTCTCAGACTCCACACTGGAGGATGACTAAGTAGCCAAATCCTTGGCTTCCATCAGGGTTTACCAATCCACTCTTCAGATGGAAAGCACTGGCAGAATGGAATACAATCCCAGAAAGCAGCACCACTTTTTCTGTAGAGAAACAGTGGAAGCAAAAGAAGCGATCATTAGGGTTGAAGAGCTGCAAAACTCCTGAGGCACTGAAAGGGAGACCAAAACCTGCAAAGGACAAAGAAATAGTGCTCTAATCCAAGCAATTGTTTCCCAGAGGCCACAATTCAGTTAAGTCAATTATAATTTGCATCATCTATGAGGAAAAGTCTTTTCTTGAATCCAAAACTTTTGCCACAGTGTGCTTTAACAGTGATAAGGAAGACAGCAAGTTTTCTTCAAGGGACTGCAAAAGAAAAGAAGCTCATAGCAAGCAGCTCTTAAAAACCAACTGTGTGTATTAATGCTAAAACATTTTAAAACAAAACTGTTAAGCTGTTAAAAAGTTATTTAGAAGCTTGCAAGCATGCCATACTCATGTAATAACAAGACCCAACCATTAAAACAACCAAGCACTGAAAATAAATGGCCATCTGGTTACCATCTTGCTCCCAAAAAAATGCAGAAGAATAGAAGTGCAGAGCAAGCACAGAGTACAGGAAATGGCCATCTAAAATGTAGGGTTTTGGGAAATTACCAAGTTCTACAAAAAACAAACTCAAACAGCAAATTCTACTTGGTTAAAAAATATGTATTTAATCACAACTTTTAGAGTAAACTGATATTGTGTCCACACAGCATCATGTACTGTGTTCACTGTGTCCAGCAGTCACGTTTTATGGTGTTTGATTCTGCTCAGACTTGTCTTAAGTTCTACTTGACTGAAATTAATACAATTTCAATTGGCTTCCTGCATGTTAAAGGGAAAAACAGACAGCAAGCTGCAATCACTCACAGCACTTACATGCTGCTGCTGCTCTGGGGAAACTAAATTAGCATCAGCAGTCAATACTGGAGTTACTCCCTTTGGAAAGGATCTACCTGCGAAGCTGGTGGGAAGAGGCGATTCCTCCACAGGCTACCTGTTTCAAGGGATAGCAGAGTGCAATTTCTGGAAGAATCAACAGATGACTCTCTCCAGCAGAGGACCAGACCTTCATGCTGAGCATGGTCCTATAGCTGCTTCCATGACAGAGACAAATTCCTGCCCTTCCAACCAGGGCTCAGGAAAGACACTTCTTAAGGGTTAGGCTCCCTGGGTGTAATAGTTCAGTAAAGACCCACTCCTCTATTACTCACAGAATCCTTAATTATTATGCTGATCCTTCCCTGAACCAGCTGCTGACATTTTTTTCCCCACAAAATCATCTAAGCAGAATTAACAAAGGATGAGATTTGAGTATATAAAGGTCAGCTACAATATTACACATCTGAATTACTTTGAGACGACTTCTGCTGAATAATAGATGCAAAACTCTAGTTCTGCTACAGCAAGGGAGTTGAGAGTTCCACTGAGACAACTGTGTGCTCCCACACACACCCATTTTTCCAATCCCAGATCTCAACATCATTTTTTTTCGTTCTATTGATGTGTTCTCCTTACTTCAACACCTGTCTGCCTTCTGAACACACAGAATCCAGAACATTTCTGAAAGAGTGGAATGTCATACCACTGTGCTGTCATGTCAGATTCAATGCCAAATCCAACTACACCCACGATCCTGCTTCCCACATAGCACTCACTACACAACTTTCAAAGAAATGCTGTGGGTCATATAGAAACCACCAGTACAAAATAGTCCTACCAGTACCTCTGCCTTCTTTCTTCCCCACCTAACATCTAGCACCCATCACTAATAGGGCACACAGCAGATGTAGAGGCAAGATTTGGAAAGAAGGACAAAGTGAGAGTTGCTCAAAGTTCTCACAGGACACGTTGAGACATTGTACACCATGACTCCAGCACACCAACTTCTTACCTCCTGGAAGTTATGCTGTGTAAACTTGTCAGCAATCCTCAGCAGCTCACGGCACGAGTGAGTGTCAGCAAAAGCTCGGATGCCCAGGCAATTGGATGGGTCCAACTGTCTCTTAAGGAACTCACAGCAGGCCTCCTGGATCTCGGCCAGCTGGAGAAGGCAAGCAGCTGGCAACAAGGTCTGGACATTCCCCTCTTCTACAGTGATCTGAGAGGTGTAGGCAAAGTCAATCAGCAGCTCCATGGCCCTCTCGTCGATGTCTCTGATCACAACCTCTGTCTGCCGAGACTCTGCCAGCTCGCCGGTGAACATGGCTCGAAAGTAGGGGCTGCAGGCTGACAGGATCACCCTGTGGGCGTAGATCTTCTTGGCGCCCACTACCAGAACCACATCGCACAGCTCCCGGTGCTTCCGGAGGAGGTTGATGACTTCCAGCGTTTGCCGAGGGTGCTTGTCGGAGATGTAGGGCATGCGAGCGGGCTGCGGCACCCCTTCGGGCAGCTTGTTGGGATCTCCGAGTGTGCAGCGGCTGGTCACGTCCATTCCGGTCTCTCCTGGCCGAGTACTGGTACACCTGCAGCGGAGGAGATAATAATACAGGACCATCATCAACAAGTCCACCACCAGGCACGCACCAAAGCTCCACAGCTCGCACCGGCTGCGAGCTCAAAACCAGCAATGCCCTAAGTCCATGCTGGAAAACAAGCACATGATCACATGAAAGAGGAATCCATCTCAAACCAAAGCTTGCTTGGAAGTAAACAAATGCCAACTTGCAACAGGCTTCTATTTATACCTATTTTTATACGCTTTCTGTGACACACCGCTGTAATATCCAGCTACACTTACATATTTATGAACTGAACCTCACAGTAGCCTCATGTGGTAGAGAGGCATTATCCCCATTTCAGAGTGTGACTCAAAGCAGAGATTAGCTGACTTGCCTGCTGTCGCTGGAGTTTTCTTTGACAGAGCTGGAGATGGATTTCCACTGCAGAGAATTCTAGCTCTGTGATTTAACCAAACTTCTCTGTTCTTCTGCCTTTGTTTTTAACAGGGTCTCTCATCACTGTCATATCTGAACACACTAAACCGTCTCACAGACTTCAGTAACTTAAGACGGCCTGTAGCCTACCACAAGTACCTTTCGGGTTCACAGAATACCCATTTAATCATCACCTTTTCAGTTATTTTTGAATTATGGAGGCTCCTGACTCAATCCATCTTCCCTGACATGTTTCAAAAGAAGGTTAATCTTTCCCAAGAATGGCAGAGTAAGGACTATAGAAGGCAAATGGGATTATCAGACCAAATAGTCAAAACAATTCAAGTGTCCATGACTATCAGTCTACCAAAAAAGGAAGAAAATAAAGTTAGGATGGTAACTTTAGAGATGAAGAAAGACTTAATAATATATAGATTAGGAAAAACATACTAACTTCCCAGTTCCTTATGCAATGTTCTAGCAAATGGATGTCATTCTTTATGGAAGTTCAGGTACCTTTCCCTTATCCATCACATCCCTGAACAGATGTCAGCTCTGCCACAGCTTAAGTGCAATATCCTTCTGCCCAGCAGCACAACAAAGCTGACAGATCACACTTCACAACATGTATGCCATAACTCCAGAAAACAGCAGCCGTTCTGCAGGGGTGAACCAAGATGGCACATCTCTGACCCCACTTTGCACAAACACTTGCCTACACCCCAAGCTTCACTATCAAGTCACAATTGAAATCAGTGCTAAACATGAAGAATTAAACCCAACTTTGTTTTTAGCAATCAGACTAAATAAGCAGATCGGTACTCACATAACTGGAATGCCATTTTGCATGCTCCAAGCATATGCAAATCTCTGCCACATATCACAGACAATCATTTAAAAAGATGCACCAGCGAAATATCAATTACTAGGAAAATAAAAGAAAACCATGAAACTGTCGCCTCTTCCCACATCAAAGGAAAACCATCACTTAGAGCAGTAAAAGTACATTGAGTAAAATATCAGAATACTGATGGTTTATGGCTGTCAGAGATCTGCTGAAAGACCTAATACATGCTGTCTACTGCCAGCTTCTCTGGTACACTGGCATTTGTGAGCTGTCACTGCTTCACTTTGTTCATATTAAGAGTTAAAAGGAAATTTAGCTTGGCTTTGCCATTGCTCAATGTATTTTGTAGCAGGCTTGAAAGAAAGAATTAAAAAAAAGAAATAACTCGCATCTTTTCCTCTCATTATTATGTAAAATGCACTTTCTAACCACAGGGAAACCAGCCTCTTTGCAGCAGCTCAAATTATTCACTTGAATCTTAGTCTGTTTTCCCATTCCCTCCACACCCTCTCCTTGATCATCATATTCAGATGTTTCAGACCATTACCTCTCCCTCATATCTTAGTTACACAGATCCAGCTGGGCCTCCCCTCTGGGTTTTGCTGTTTGCTCCTGCTCAGCCTCTGCACCTTAAATGCCTTGGTTTTTCTATCCCTCCTCCCTCTTTTTTACATCCATCACCATTCTCCTTTCCTGGCACCTCTGACAGATCCTTCTGCTGTTACACTGCTCTTGCTCTCCTCTACCCACTCTTGTTCCTCACAACCCAAATTCACCTTGTGGGGTTTGACAACCATTTTCAAAGCTCTGCCAAGCTCCTCACAAACAATGCAGCTAAGCCCTCTTAGCAGCAGCACACATAAAACAAATTTAACGGTACCTCTACAAAAAACCCCAAGAAACCTTGGCTGAAGATTAATTTACCTAATTGGCTTAATTTCATAGTCTTTAGCAGCCAAGGCCAGAGGGTAAATAATTTAATCCCTCTACCAAGAGATGGAGAAAGGTGGTGACAAACACTCCCCTGTAGTGTTTAGCTCTTGCTAAGCAAGCCAAGTGGATTTCATTGTGCATTAGGGATTTGAAACTATGTCAAACCCATCCCTAGGAGAAAAAAAATAAGAGCTCCATTAAGACACCTGTTACTAGAATTTTGGAAAGTTCGTTTCGACCAGGCTGTCAATCAAAGCACCTGAACACAGAACAGGCATTCTTCAAATAAAAACTATTTCACATAATTACAGACCACAAGAGATGGTGCACATCCAAGACAGGACACCCTTTCACAGAATCATAGAATATGCTGAGCTGGAAGGGACCCATCAAGATCACATCCAACTCCTGGCCCTGCACAGGACACTCCAAAAATCCCACTATGTGCCCGAGAATGTTGTTCAAACGCTTCTTGATCTCTATCAGGCTTGGGGCTGTGACCCCTGCCCTGGGGAGCCGTTCCAGTGCCTGACCACCCTCTGGGAGAAGAGCCTTTTCCTGCTATCTAACCTAAACCCTGTAGGTTTTCCTCAAAGACAAGAAGAGCCCTAAAGCAGATATCAAATAGCTTTTCAGACTGACACAGGATCCACATACAGAAAGATTAGGTTAAGGCTACGCTGCCACAAGGAATACAGAGAACTCTACCAATCCCACCACCCAAGACTCCTGGGTGATGCACTGGCTGCAGAATGGGATGCACCATCTTATGCCATGTGATTACTTGGCCAGATTTAGGCAGTAGACCTAGACTTTCCTAGCCAAGACCAAAGAGGATTTTTCTGCCCCAATGAGGTCCTGCTGAATACTTCTTTAACTCAGTGAAAAGGAGTCTGGTTAGCAAGAACTGGAGCCATTTCTGCATTGTTCCCATCAGCATTTATCTGAGAGCCTGCATTGTATCCAGCCTCATTTCTCCAGGAGAGAAACTGCTGGTTAATGATTAAAGAAAATTGAAAAATAGAGTAATAACCAAAATCAGAACTCCTGATTCATCCATAACTTATGTCTGGGTAATGCAGAAGCTTGTGAACAATGGGCTTAGGAATTTCCACACTGGATCAACCTAGATGCTTGATGTTAAGCACGGTGGGTTGCTGTTATACACAGGCAGAGAAGTGTGAATTTAAAGGACAACGTCTGATGGCATGTGCTCCACGAGGATACTAATTCCACTGCATTATGCGTGCATTATGCATATATATGCATAGAGAATGAAATGATGATTCAGTAGCTTAGAGGTGTGAAAGACAGAAGGCAGCACTTGATTCTCACATGGCAGGGGAGCTGCCTCCCCCCACACGAGGAGCTTAGAGCTGCTCCTGAATACTCAGGGTGATTAAAGAGGGCTGAGGATGGAGAGGAAATGTGTATGGGAGGATAAAATATTCACACCCAGCTATGCAGATATTCTGGGATTAGTTTCCACCAAAATGCAGGGCTGGGGAAATCAGCAAATACAATGGGATTAAGAAAGGGCTGACAAAGGATCAGTTTTCGTAGCACACTGCTGAGAAGTACAAATGGGAACACAGGCAGTCTGCAACACTAAGTCAGCTAAATAAACAGGCAGCTCTGCCTCCATTTTATTCCACTATGCCAGTTCCCAAAACTTCATTCATTAACGTAGGCATCTATGAGACATCCATCCTTACTGCAGCACCTTCCAAAGTTAAAAAAAATTACCTAATAATACACATACTGTCATAGAGCACTTTAACTTTCAAATCCGCATAGTTTTTGTTTATGGTAATGTGTGTTTTAGCATGAGACTACTAGCAGATTTTAACACAGTTCAGCAGAAAACAACAGGCTAAGTTAAGGCCTATGAAACAGAACAAGTCTCAAGCTAAAAACATCAACCGAAATCCAAAAATCAGACATTGCTGTAGTGGGTTTCAGTAGCAAGAGATTCTGGTAGCAAATAAAAAACAACAAACCAAACCAGTAGCGATTTCTCTCAATGCCTTGCTTTGAATTTAACAAAGGAAATATTTCCTACACTCATTACAGAACTGCTAGAACAAAGACCTTTGATTTGGCCCAGCCTTTGGCAACAAAAGTCACCACCACAGCACCATCAACTAAGTAAATAGAAATGCTTTATTGTGGCAACCATCACTCTAGGAATTAGTTAGCTAAAAGTTTGATTATTAGTAAAAATACCACTGATTCATTTTGTTGCCTAGCCAGCAAGGTTTCAGTATACTTTCTTAACAAAGTTGATTTATGCAAAAAAGCAGATATTATTTTACAATACACAAACGGAGAACAGCAAGGATCTGGTGTATTTGTCCCTATTTACATTGTTTAGCTTGATTTTCACTGACCAAGCCCCAGAAAGCTGTTCCACCAATGAGGATGCCCATACTCTTAAAGGTGAGATCATTACCGGAGTTTTCCAAAACCTTCCTAAGCCTTTTGCAGTTTGTTTTGGGCAAGAGCTAAGTCCAAGCACTTGGATAATTTCCTGAGTGCACATGAGAGCCCCAAGTGCAGTATCAGGATTTGAAGCCTCCTTCCTCCAGGAGGGTCTGGCTGCCTGTGCTCAAGTCAGCTCTGATACAACACTGCTGAAATCCGTGAAAAGGCAGCCAGAAAAAAGCTGGGCGAGAATGAGCTGGGAGAGTCCCCCCAACTTTGCCTGGGGGCTGCTCAAGTCTTCATACCTGAGCCATGTTAAAGCCATGTCTGCATCTGACTGTGCACCCCACCTGCTGAACTGGCTTCCCGGCTTGAGCTCTGTCCTTCCTCATCCCTACGGACTTGCCTGAGGAGTACAGGACTTCTGGCTGACCATGACCATCAGATCTGCTCTGCTCTCCTTGTCTGAGTGCTGCAGGACCATGCCCTTCACTGAAGAGATTCCCCCCTGCCTTTCTTTTTCCTCCAGCAAAACCTGACAGCCAGCAAGAACAGCCTGCCCCAACTACCCCTTCATTCCTAATGCAAGACACATCCTGTTTGAGCATCAAAGCATTTTCTCTACTATAATCTTGACAGGAATAGCTGGAATTCCTTGTCAGCTCAAACTGTACTTCTCACCCTCTGAATGCTGTACACATTTGATACCATCTCACTGTGTTTACTAATGCAGCACTGACCAAGCCTCTCTTTGCAGTACTTCCCAGGACCCTCCCATGGCATGTTAAATGGCCACAGAGCCCAGAGTAAAAGGATAAAAGGAAGTGCTCTGCCATCTGCTTAGCTGAACTTCATAGGAAGATCTGAGCCTGAAATCCAATCAGGAACCTTTTATCATTTTCTGATAAGACACACAGCAGAAGAACAAACAGAAATTTTAACAATCCACTCAGAGGCCCTTAAAACATGCAAGCGTATTCAAGAACTGAATATAGAACATGATACATAGATGTGCTTGTCAGACCAGGCTGCAGCAATAAAAAACCCTCTACTTCTTCAACCCTATGCTGTTTGCCTACCACTAAAACTAACCTGTTTTAGTGACAAACAGAACTTCCACAGCAGCAGGTCCAAGGCCACAAACCCACAAACTGATACACAAACTTCAGCACGTAAATTCTCTGCCTCAATGTGACATGCAGAAAACAGCAGGCATGAAAATAAATCTAGAACCTCGACTTCTCCATGAGGAACAAGAAAAATAGAGAGAAAACAAGAACACACTCCAGGCTAGTCAACAGTTTTATGCCACTTTGCAAGGTATTTCAAATAAATGGTGCACAGCATAAGAATCTGAAAAGCTGTGGGTTAATGTTGGTTAAGATTTAAACAATCTCCATTGTAGAAGACTACAATGGAAGAGAGCTCATCTGCTATTTAATCTACCTTGGAGAAAAAGAAAATTACTGTAAAAGTCACATACAGTTACACTGTCTAAACCACATTTCCTACCCTAGCAAAACTACTGAACAACACAGGGCCTCAGTTATTCCCATATCATGTCCCAGGGTTTATTCATTAGCTTAAATGCAGCAGGGGCACAGTCTTTTTCTGTTGCGCTTGAGAAGTTCATTTAATTAAACAACACCATGCCATTCTTCAAGGGCTTAAAAGACTATTTATTGCTTTCCTCTTTACACAGAACTGAGGCTAATGGTTTCTGCTGCAAAAAATACTCTGTATATTCATCTATGGTTAGAATTCTTGCCTTCTCTTACATGACTGTTTAAAGAATTACTCATAATAAAGTTTTTCCTTCTTTTGACATCCCAAAGAGCACAGACTAAGCAAGATGCATGAGTTCATTTCTTTTAGAGGAGAAGAACCTGAGCTTCCACACAGCCTGTATCACGTACAGAAATATATTTGCTGTTAAGTTCTGCCGTGGGATTGCCATAAAATAGTGAAAAGCAAATAGAAGTAGCAGGAAACCCTGTTTGCAAACCTGTCATCGAGCTGAATTACTGTGACAACTTTTGTTCTATATGACAGATAATGTTTCTGACATAACCACAGCAAGAACTCCCCTGAATTAAGTTTCAGCTGCATCTCCAGCTCATTAGAACTGAGGCAGCTGGTATCTATAATTAGAAAAGGAAATTTCCTTTTCACCCAAGACCTCTCCCATCAAACTCTCTTAGTTAAGGGAAAAATAATGCCCCTTGGAAATCAAGTTTAAATTTATTCCCAGGCAGATTATTTTGTACTATTTGAATACCTAAGTCATTAAACACTCATTTTTAAATATGACAGTAAATGGGGGAAGAAGAGAGGGGAGATGGAGAATTGCTGTAACTTGTGTTTTATACTCTTCCTTAAAAGCATCTAGTCTTGTAAATATTGAAGAGTAAATAATTTAAGTATGGACTTAAAGAGGAATGATTTATACTCTAATTCTCCTAGCCAGGCTTTAAAAAAAAAAAAAGCTAAACCCATACATTTTACAGTCTAAGCACATACAAAACCACGTCAAATCATTTATTCTATCTGGATAAGAGAAGAACAATTGGGTTTTGCATCTTACCTGCGCATTGGCTTTCCGTCCATGCACCGTGAAGAGAAACCTTCACCCTACGCTTCAAGACCTGAACCAAAATAAAAAAGCGGAAAAAAGGGTGACTTCTGAAGCAAGAGAACCCCTCTCCCCTCTTCAGTCTGCCCCCAAGGCAACAAAACTGACCACAACCATGTACTAACATGCCTTTAAGTTCTTATCCAGCTATAAATTCACAGCCCAGATTAACAGTGCCTGGATTGCAGAGAACAGAGCAGAAGAAAATACCATCGACATTAAAAATATTTTCACCACAGCTTCATAAAGACTCCTTAGGCAAAGGGAGCACACATCGTAAAGTCAGCAAACTGCCTGCCTCCCTGAATCCTTAAAACTGTTCTACCAAAGGAAAAGATATCTGAAGTAACAGGGTGCTCACTCTCACTCAGAGCCAGGAGGTATCTCTCCCTCACACATTTAACAGAGATTTAAGGCAGGCTGGCACCTAATAAACAGCACAGTGCTGCTCACCAGCTACGCTGCAGAGCTAGAATCTGATAGAAGATAAAACTTGTGTCTGGAAACTGAAGATAACCGTGCCCCAGAGGTAAGAGGGATGCTAATAATGGTACTACATCTGCAAAGATTAATGATGCTGCCTGACGCTTGCTACGCTTCCACTCCAAATATTCATTTTCTGAGACCAATAACAGTTCCAAACTGCACAGGCCTTTCATATTCAACCACTAACTTCTAATTCTAATGTAAATTAACCCTTTTTACAAGGGCATCGCTTGTCCCAATTCCATTTTCGACAACTATTCACTTAGGAATAAATTTAATTCAATTATTATTTAAGGCAATAAGCCTAACTTTTTGTCAAAAGAAAAAGCTATTAAAAGAACAGAAAGGTGTTCTGCTTCCACACTGGTGGTCACAAACCTATTCCTATCCAAAAAGGGAGTAGGAGAGGGGAAACCACTCAAACTGTGGTAAAAGCAATGACAGCATGAGAATGAATTAACTCTTAAACAGAAGTAGCACCTAAAAGAGAAAAACTTAAATTTAGGAAGAAAAAGACCATTTTTGGAAGACAGAGGCTGCCAGATTGGAGGCCTATATCCAATAATAAACAAAATATTTTTGTCATAATTTCAATGCAACTACAAAATGGTTACAGCTTTTTTTGGCTATACGAAGAAGCACCTTATTTTACAAGCAACGTTCTCTAGGTACTTTATCCCAGACACACAACCAGAGCAGTTCGCCAGCTAAGGAAGAATAAACTCAAGACCTGCTGTCTGCCACACTTGCAAATCACCCAGGTTCGTACTTCCCTGCAGATGGAGAGAGGCAACTCCTCCCGGTTGGGGCACCGCACACCAAGTCAAACTCGAGCTCTGGCTGCCCAGCCTCTCCCCCGGCCAGCACCGAGGGGCTCCCTGGAAATCCGAGCATCCCATGGCTGGAAGGGACATCCCCGCATCCCATGGCTGGAAGGGACATCCCCGCATCCCAAGGCTGGAATTGGCATTCCCGCACCCTCCCTCGTGCGGGCACGCCGGGATCAGGACACTTCGCACACGGGAAGGGAAGGGGGACGACCTTATTCTTAGCACCCCCATCACCACGATTGCATCAGATTTAATCCCCCTTTAAACCCACGCTTAAACGCGGGGGAGGGAAACAACAAATTAATAATAATAATAAAATAATAATAATAAAAGAAGCCATTTAAGCGGGGGTCCTTCGCGCCAGCAACAGGCTGGAGGGGTGGCTCTCCCAGCCCAGCCTGGCCCCGGCTCCCTCGGGCACAGGGACCGAGCCGAGTCCCGCACCGGGAGCGGGAGCGGCGGGCCCAGGCCCCGGCGGTTCCCGGGCAGGGCAGGGCAGGGCAGGGCAGGGCAGGGCAGGGCAGCGCGCCCCGCCGGGGGCAGCCCCGGAGCTGCCGCTGCCGCCCGGCCGGGCCGCGCTCAGTTGCCCCCCTCGTACCCCCGTCTCCTCCCTCCCTCCCTCCCTCCCTCCCTCACTCACGCCGGGAGCCGGGTCGCCGCCGATCCACGGGCCCGCAGAGCCGCCCCAGCCCGTCCCCAGCCGCAGGAAGCGGCCCGGCCCCCGCAACCGCCGCGCCCGCCCCTTCCGCCCCCGGCACCGCCCCCGGACCGCCCGCACCGCGGAGGAGCGGGGCAGCGCGCGGCACGGGCACGGGGCGTGGCACAGCACGGCATGGCCCTATGGCATGGCACGGCATGGCATAGCACGGCATGGCCCTATGGCATGGCATGGCATGGCCCCACAGCACAGTCGCATGGCATGGCATGTCATGGCCCGGCATGGCATAGCCCCGCGGCACAACCCCACTGCACGGCATGGCATAGCACGGCCCCACAGCACGGCATGGCACAGCATGGCATAACACGGCATGGCCCCACAGCACGGCATGGCCCCATGGCACGGCCCGGCCCCACAGCACGGTCCCACGGCATGGCAGGGCAGGGCAGGGCAGGGCATGGCACGGCCCCCCGGCACAGCATGACATGGCATAGCCCCACAGCACGGCACAGCATGGGAGGGCAGTACAGTGTAGCCCATACGCCCAGCCCACCCGCTGCCCGTTCCCCGCTGTCCCACGTGGTGGTCAGAGACCATGTCCTGGAGCCCATGTCCCTGGTGCCCGTGTCCCAGAGCCCATGTCCAGAAGCCCGTGTCCTGGAGCTCATGTCCTGGAGCCCATGTCACAAAGTCTGTGTCACAGAGCCCATGTCCCAGCGAGGTGGCAGGGACCGCTGCATGCGACCCATGGGTCGTGTAGAATGATGGAATCATCAATACTGGAAGAGACATTTGAGGTCATCAAGGCTGAGCCTCAGTGCGGCACTGCCCCTGTAACTCCCTAAACAGCTAAAGCCACATCAGCCAGCTGCGGGTGCCTATTTAAACACCCCCAGGGATGGTGGCTCCACTGCCTTCCTGGGAAGCCCGTTCCAATGTCTGACCACTCTTAACAGGGAAAAATGATGGCCCACTGCAGTCCCTTCCAACCTTAATGATTCCGGGATTCAGTGCAGGGCCAGGACTTGTACTTTGATGGGATCCTTGAAGGAATCCTTGTGGTATCCTTAGGATATTCTGTGATTCTGTAAACCATTTTGCCCATGTGGTTGCTGCTCATGTCCCTGTAGGGTGGCAGTGCCTAGTGCCTGCTCGTGACCCACTGGGTTCCTTAGTCTTTAGAACCTCCAAGGCTGGTGCAATTGCAAGCACTGCACCTGGAAGGGGGGCAGTGGCTTGGAAGTGGGTGGATAACAATGCCAACTACAATATTTTCTTCCAGCTAGTCGTGAATTCTCTCCAGGTTGACAGTCAGGTCATGACTCAGCCTACAGAGGCTCCTGTTGTAAAGGCTCCTCCACTGCCTGCCCCCTCTTGCTGCCTGGAGACCCTCATTGCCCCAGTGATCCTTTTCCTGCACAGTGGCCATGGCCACTGCCTGAGAGGGCCGCCTATGCCCACACGGCATAATAACCGATGGGCAACTTTCTGGGGAAGGTCCCAGAGGTGTTGCCAGGGCCCACTGGCATCCCAAAGGCCAGGCTCTGTCTCCCCAAACATGACAGTAAGAGCATGCCCATGCACAGAGACATCTGCAAAACTCAGCAGAATTCCTGCTGGGAGCAGCCTGCTTTCAGAATCTTCTTGCACTGGTCATATCAATAAAGTTTATTTGTGGCACAGCTCCTTTTGGTACTGAGGGCATCCAGGGAACGGGAAACATGGACAGCAGGAGTGTGAGCCAGGCTGCTGTCTGCAGGTTTCCAGAACATGTGCTCTGGGATCCGTGGGAGAATTGGGGTGGGAGAGAGCAGGCATCCATGGCTGGGAGGGTCTCCACTGGTACCACATTCCAGGAGGGCCCCACATCCTAGCAGGTCGCCCATGTCCCAGTGAGGGTCCCAGGGCGTGCTCGTGGGAGAAACATTTCAGTATTCCCCTCCATAGATAAACAACAGAGAGTGTTTGAGGATTTTGCCTGGACCCCTGTCACAGCTGCACAGCTCCTTCTCAGGGAGAAGTTCCAGGCACAGCCCAAAGCATGTGGGACACAGTCCTGCTCCACTGGGCTCAGTGTCCACCAGCAGGCACAGCATTAGGAGCAGCAGGCTTCAAAAAGTGCCTACCTAGGTCCTCTCCAGCTCCACCTCAGCCTTCACCGCCTGCCAGCTGGGCGGAAAGAGCCTTTGTGACATCCTGGAGCCTTGTGCCACTGCAGCCCGTGACGACACATTGGCTACACCTGCAAACACGTTCCAGCAGGGCGATTGCTTGGTCCAGGTGCTCAGGCCTGAATTCTGCTCTGGGTGACAGCAAGTTAAAGTTGTTTCCTCAATGAGACCACAATGAGGCTCCTCCTGGTGCTGTCCCTAGCCATGGCACTCTGCAGCCTGTCTCTGTCACCCGTTGGTGCCAAGAGGGTCAGGGTCAAGATGGCCATTATTTCTAAGGGCTCAAAAAGATCACCGCTTGTCGCAGACCTGTCCTACCCTCTGGGCCAGCTTTGGGACTGCCTTGCCCAGGTGGACATGCCTTTGCTGCTCTACAGTCACTGGCAAATCATGGGGATGCTTGGAGTAGCTTGTATTATATTTAGTATCTGCAGAAATGTGCAGAAACCCCAGAGACAGGCACAAGAGCAGCCACACAGGGAGGGACAGGCTCACCAAGCAGTGCAGGTAAGCACAATAGCCTTGGCCAGGAAAGCTGGCTATGAAAAACCAAACCCCAAGGAAGGCAAGAGAGCCTCAACAGGCCCTGAGAGGTGCTCGGCCTCTTCCCCAGGGACACACCAAACCATGGGTCTGAAACTCTCTGGGAGCCCCCAGCACAACACAGAGCCTGCCAGAGGTTTCCTCAGCCCAGCATGCTGTTAAGGCTGGAGTGCTCCCAGAGGAAGCCAAGGCCAGCAGGACCCTTCTTGAACCCCCAAGCCCCTCATTGTGTCCCTGGCTCTGTCGGTTCCAGGGAAGGAAACAGGCAGCTTCACGTTCCATGAGGACAGACCATGGGGAAAGACGCACCTTCAGCCGTGCCCAACTGTACAAGATGATGAGGGCTGAAACCATGCTGCTGCTCAGGACCACCAAGTCCGTGCATCGTCTTTACCTGCAAGACCTCCGGCGCGAGTACTACCAAAGAAAGGCAGCAGAAAGATTTCAGAAGAGCAGAACCTTCTCCAGCTCCCCTGGTCCCAGCTCCAGCTAGAGCTAGAGTCTGGCCATTGGCAACAGGAACAGCAGCAGAGCAGGTGAGTGCTGCCATCCATGCAGGGTGGGATCTGAGGCAGGAGAGAACAGCCACCCACAGCCATAAGGTGCCCCATGGGTACCACATCCCCAAGGGGAGAGGGACACATTCTCTCAGGGTGTCCATATCCCCATGAGGTTCCCAGTCCGTGTCTATGTCCCACTGAGATGCCTGGGGTGTGCCCATGTCCTGGTGAAGTGTGTGTTGGCTGCTCCCCATGTAAGGTAGCAGGGACCATTGGGTTCCTTAGTCCTTAGAATGGGCACTGGGGAGCGGGGCGTGCTGCTCCTACCCATGGTCATTGCCACAGAACAGCAACAAGTTCTTCCCCATGGCAATCCTGTCCCCACCTTGGCATCAGCACATCCCCATATTCTCACCTGGGGGAAAACTGCATGGGGGAAACTGCACAGGCAGCTGTGCTGGCAGTCCCCTTGAGGAGGGACAGGGACACGACTCATAGCTGAGCTCAGGGACCCTAGAGAAGGGATAAACCTGACACGAGCTCCTCTCCCAGAAAAATCAGGGAGATTTAAAAATCTTTTTAATTCACAGACTGACTGAGGTTGGAAGGCTCCTAGCAGCTCAGTTTGTCCGAGCCCATGCTCAGGTGGGGTTGTCTCAAAGCAGTTGCCCATAAACTTCTCCAGGTGACTTTTAGTATCTCCAAGAATAGAGACTACACACCACATCTGGACAAGCTCTGCCAGTGCTCAGTTACTATCACAGCAGATAAGTGTTTCCTGATATTCAGAGGGAACCTCTTCATTTTCAATTTGTACCCGTGTCCTATCACTGGCTGTCTTTTCACCCTTCCTTCTGATATTTATATACATTAATAAGGTTCTCCCTCAGCCTCCTCCAGCCTGAACAATCCCACATCTCTTAATCTTTCCTCATAGGAGAGATGTTCCATCCCTTCATCATCTTCGTGACCCTTCGAGAGACTCTCACCAGCAGCTCCTGTAATGGAGAACCCAGAACAGGACACAGAACTCAGGTGTGGCCTCACCTAGCACCTCCCTCAACATGCCAGCAACACTTCCCCTAAAGAAGCCCAGGACACCCTTAGCTCTCTGCTGCAAGGGCACATTGCAGGCTCCTGGCTAACCAGGACCCTCACAGCCTTCTCTGAAAAGGTGTGTTCCAGGTGGGTGGCCCCAACACAGACTGGTGCATGGGATTATTCTTCCCCAAGTGCAAGACTTTGCAGTTCCCTTTGCTGAAAATCAGAAAGTTTCTGTCGATCAGTTTCTCCATCGTGCAGATCCTAGCAAAGATCCTGAGTGGACTGGAACTAGCACGGGCCCCTGCTTACACAAGTTATTGGTCTTCAACCAGATTTCATACCACTGATCATCACATTGTTGGGACCAGCTCTTCAGCCCATTTTCCGTCTATCTCTAGGCTCATCCAGCCCATATATCAACAGCTTCACTATGAGGACACTACAGGAGACCATATCAAAAGCCTGACATGTCAGGGTAGACAACATGCCCTGCTCTTCCCTCATCTACCAAGCCAGTCGTTTCTTATCAGATCACTTCAGCAGGGCTTCCCCCTTGTGAACCCATGCTGGCATGAAGTGGTTCACCACAAAATTATTTACATCCCTTTGCTCACCCTTGCCTGACACCCCACTAGCGCTAATGCCATTCTGCCTGTGAGGTCTTTCACTGAAATCTCTTTGACTGTCACCTCTTCGAAGTACTTACTGGGAAGGGCTAAACTTGTCCACCTCTCTGCTGTCCTGAGAGCAGAGAGGGGTTCCACAAAATACCCCAAACCACGTGTGCACCAGGACTTGCTGAGAGCTGGCTGGCCAGCCAAATGCCAGAGGCACTACCTTCAGCACCTTTCTTCACCAAAGCAGCAGTCTGTGTCAGCAGATCCAGGTCTGACTTTGATTTGCACAACTAAGACGATGTTGGCAGTCTGCTTCCATACTGGGACCACAGTCAGCAACATGCAGCACCAAACAGGAGACAGTAAACACCAGCATCCATTTATTCTGTCTTTATTCACCGGGGAGAGAAGGCCAGTATTTTATCTTGAGAGCTGTCTTGGCTGCTCAAGCCCTGAGAAGCCTCACCAGTTCTGCAGGGCTGTGGTCCTTCATACCTACAGCAGTATGTAGAATTAGCCACTGCCAGCCCCTGGATATGGCAAAGCTGACATGCCTCGGGGAGTGCTGGCAGAGAGGGGGATAAAGGGCTGTCATGTGCCCCCATCACAAACCAAGAGGGAATGAGTTTGCCCCAGCAGCAGTTACTGGGGGATGTTTCCTTTCTTGTTCTCTGTTAAAGATCAAAGCTTGCTTCAGCTCACATCAGGCTGGAGAGCAATAAAGCATGGTCTAAGGTCTTAAACTTCTAACCATGAAGAGTAAAATCAATGCTCTGGAAAGCCTGAAAATCAGAGAGAACAAGGCTGAGGGTCTCTGCTCCAAACTTTGTGGGATGGATGGATGGATGTGCAATTTTGTTTCTGATAGGGCAAGCCAGTCTCAGCAGCATGGGGCAAAGGATCTTTCCTGGCTACCATCCCACCACATCCCCTTCACTGGCTCCCATCAAGTCCCTGCCCCAGCCCAACTGCCCCACCTTGCTCCCCTCCCAGGCATCCCCAGATGTGCAGGACAACCCCAACAGGCCACCCAGACATAGCTGTTGCAGCACTACCACGTTAGAGGGCACTAATTCTCACCCTGGGCAAGGGAGGGCACTGCCTGGGCAGCCCTCGGGAGAACATACTGCAGGGAGAGTGTCCTCCAACAGGACATAACAAAAGGGACACAGGCCAGGCAAGAGCATGCTCTGAGAAAGGGGAGCAGAGGATTCCTGGGCACCATTTCACACTACCCAGCTGGGACCTGTGGATGTCCCACATGAGGATGCCAAGCAGCCCAGGGACCACTACACACTGCTGAGCACCTCAGACAGGCAGCTCAGCAGCTGCATATCCTCTATTGCCCCTTTCTTTTAGAAGAGGCTGGTTCCCCCTTAGCCATGTCATAGACCCCCAAATACCCCATACAAGAGCAAAACCATTCTAAGTGAGGAATGAGAGACACACCTCTGCAAGCCAAGCTCCAGGCTCAGGGTTGAGCCCAGTGCCACCACAGACATGGCCACCAAGCTCCAGAGGGACTGAAGGTATTCATGTGCTGTTCCCACACAAGCAGTGAGACTGCTAACAATGCAAGATGCCATGTCTCTATAACCGCATTCCCAGCATCACCTACCAGCTTGGAGGGTGTGACAGCAGCCCCACACATGTGGTGGGAAGGAGTGTCAGACACAGAATGGGATGCTATTGAGGGACTGAGACTGGGAGGTGCAGAGACAGTCAAGGGGAGGTATTTCCACATCATTCTCTCAGCTCCCAGTGGCATTGTCCAGTGCCTGTCAGACAACGCCAGGCTGCTCAGACCTGAGCAGCAATGGCAGGAGGCAACCCCAGCCCAGTTTTAACACTCATGCCACACTCAAGCTGCCACCTCCACCACAGCCCAGCCCTTCTCCAGGATGGAGACCTGTGATACTAAAGCAGTTGTTGAATGCTCTTCCTTCCTTACCGCCTTTGAGGTGAAAATCCCAACACCAACATCTCCCAGGACCCTCTTCCCAGCCCCTCCCAGCAACACCGAGCCTGGCAAATACCTTATGGCAAGTAATTTTACGTTATTCTGCATTTACACAAAAATAGAGCAATTCTATATTTATAGAGATTTAAAGCCGGTTCCGTGCTGGAAGAGCTACTGAGCAAGGCCAGGAGCTGTGGGCGGTCCGGGCTCCCGAGCAACCGGCTGCTTCTCATTCGGCATTTCGAACATACAAAATTAAAGGCATTCGTCTCCGTCTGGTTTCTTAAATAGATAAGGGGGGATTGAACAGACAGTATGTACAGAGGGGCAGTGGCAGGGCCTGGCGCCCTGGCCCCCAGCCTCACACCTCGCTCTGCCTGGGGTCAGTGAGGCCGGCTGCTGGACTCTGAGGGCTGCCGCTGGCGCGGAGGAGTGTAGCCGTTCAGGTAGCCGTTGCTCTGGCGTTTGCTGAGTCCTCCGTTTAGAATGTCCTGGATGTGCTGCACTATCAGGTTTATGGCCACTGTGAGCAAAAGGGGGGAGAGACTGCATTAGGATTCACTGCAAATCAACCGGAGCAAAGGCAGAGCTGGTGTCCCTGGCTGTCTTCTTTCCCACTCCTACACCCTCCCATCCCAGCCTTGCAGGGAGGAGCTGCCCCACTGGCACTTCATACCTCTGCCCACTCAAGCCAGTATGGTCAGGCTGATTACAGCCAGGTGGAGACCTGGCTGTCCCAATTGCATGTCTGGCCTTGAAGTGCATTCCCCTTTGTGTGGGATGAACCAGAAGTTTGCCTGGAAGCATTGCACATAGACAGTCTCTCAGGTTTTATCAGAGAAACACAAACTCCCAGTCACTAATGCTCCAGGCAGGAGCAGGGTTAGGGTTAGAAACAGGCTCATCTCAGCACATGTGGTGACAGCATTCTCTCAAGTGGCAGTGGCCTGGGTCACCTCTGTGACAGGTCCTACTACCTAACTGCACTGCAATAGCCCAAAGGCAGCTGCCAGGGGGCTGGGTCCACTTACCTTCATTATCTGCTCCTCTGGGAATGATCACATCAGCATACTTCTTGGTCTGTGAGGAGAGAACAGTTACAGGGAAATTAGAGACACCAGGCTGGGGCACCATCCCTGCTTTCTGGGCCAGGTCCTTGCCCTTCCCATGCAAACCCAAACCCACTGATTGCTGACAATACATTTTGGATGCTCTTTTGTGTTCTGCTCTGTGTTTCAAGGGCCATGCTTTGTGCCCTGACTCCACTTGCATGAGCTCACAAGGATGCCACTAAGTGGCACCCTAATAAAACCTGGTATTAAGAAGCTTCATGATCACAAGACTCCAGCAGCTGGTGCTTTTGGGAACATCCTTCCCACTAAATCCATGCAGACTTGCTACAAGAGCAAGAGTTGGCATGCCTGGGCACAGCCACATGACCTACTCAGGATGAGGGGAGAATTCCCTACCACATCGCTTGTGAAAAAGGTGTGATTGAGGACACCAGTTCTGACCCAGTTTCACCTGCAGGTGCCAGTCTCAGTTTCCTCTCCCATTTGTGTCAGTTTTACAGCTGAAAGCCAAGCTCCACCAAGCCAGCTGGGTGATGTGTGTCACCTGACACCTCCAAGTGCTTCCAGACACATCAAAAGTCACCAGGATATGTTGGACCATTTCAGTGCTGGACCACTTGGCCAAGAGCTGGTTTAGGAGTCGAACAAGAGCAACAGTGGCTGCTGAGCCTGCTCAGTATCTGCATGCAAATTGCTCTGCAGCTGAGCACCAGGTTGGAAGTGGGAGCAGACCACTGCAAAGCTGTGGGTAGGGACAAAGCAGTTTTCTGCCCTCCTTGTTTCACATTTTGTCCTCCTACAGACTCTTAATCAGAAGATGCTTATGAAGCAGTGTCTGCTGCTTTACATGGCTAGGGACTTTCAAGGAGGGAAGCCTTAAAAGCTGGAAAAGCCTTTCTGGGATTACACTGGAACTGGTCCCCAGAGCTGCAACTGAGTGAGATTGAGAAAAGGGAGCTGTACAGGAGGCAGGAAAAGATCATGTAGCACAGAAAGAATCAGGCCCTCTTATGGGAAAAGGCAGAGCTGGCCAAATAGACAGGCACAGAGATGCTCCTGAGGCTGGAGGTACAGGTTTAATTTCTGCCTGTGGTGCTGGCCAGCAGTTCCCAAGGTTGCAGGACTCCACTGGCTCAGTTCCTCCAGAATAAGAAAAAATTCCTCATATAACTACATCTGCCTGAAGAGCCGTGAGAATCAAGGCACATGAGGGCAAGGAAAGATGTACAATGGCTCATCCTGCAAACGTGGTATTTCCCCTGCAAGTTCTGCAGGATTGCAGTGGTCTCCCACAGGCACAGTCCTTATCTGCTAGGAAGTCTTGCCTCCATTAGCAGGAGGGGTTTCCTTTCTCCATGCAAACCTTGCAACCCTGGCCCACCCTGGCCACTGACCAGTCAGGAAATGCAACCTGCAAGGCCATATCCCACAGCACAGAGAGAAGGAAGAAGCTTCCCTGCTCTCCCAGGCGTGAATCCAGCAGCACTGGAGGGTGAAAAGGGCAGGCAGGACAGCCCAAAAGAGGAGGCAGCCAGAGCAGACGCTGCCTGGGGGCAACAATCTCCCCTTCCCTGGCTAAAGGCAGACAAGGATCTTCTCTCCCAGGCTGGCACCTGCTGAGCTGCCCAGCGCTTTGTCAGGCCCTGTGCAAGGAGGGGTTTCTCTTGCCATGTCACCTTCCCCTAGGGAAAGGTGATCCCACCAGGAAGGCAGTGGCTGTATAAATAGTCTCCATCTCACCCTGCCCTGGCCAGCACTGACACCCTGTTTTGTCCAGAGCTTGCAGGGAGGGAGCAAGGCACGGAAGGCTGATCTGAGGTCTGGGCACAAAATGCCCCTGTCTGAGGAGCTGGGCAGGTTATGGGGTATTTTTGGTAGACTCCCGTGGGTGTGACTCCCTTGACTTACCGGCAAACAGAACTCCTCAAAGGCAGGCTTGACAAAGGTGATATACTGAGATAAGATCTGCTCAAGGTCCCTGCCTCGCTCGCTGATGTCTCGTAGCACTGTGGGGAAGATGTAAGGCACAGTCAGGAGCTGAGACACCAATCTTTCCATCCTCTTTCCCTTCAGTACAGCCTTTGACCAGCCACCTGAGTGTTTTGCCCAGGGTCTCCACTCCTGGAAGCTATTGCTGTGTCCCAGCACATCCCAGCCCAGCTACTTGCTTTTAACCTGCTTCCAAGCTTTCCTACAAGCCAAGGGCTGCCTGATCTGATCGAGGGCTTTTCTTGGTCTCCATTCCCAGCTCTGCAAGTACATTCCAGCTGTAGCCAGTGCCACCCCAGTCCTACTGCCAGTGGCAGCCCTTGCCTCTCTCTTGTCACTCTGTCCTTAGTCATCCCAGCACAGACGTGCCCAAAGAATAGAAAAGCAGTGGGGTTCACCCATACACATGTTAAGGCACAGTTTAATTCCTATCTACAGAGGGGAGAAGAGTAAAACTCAACCCACTGCTCAGGTCTGCCAGTCTCCTTATGCTATTCTCAGCCAAATGGAATGGGAAGGCAAAGCAGGCTGAGGGGGTGCATGGAGCAGGTGAGCTCAGGAGGAAGCCACAAGGCAGGAGAGAAAGCTGGCCTCCTGCTTGTTCTGCCACTCGGGTCTTATACCCTGTTTGCATGGGCTATTTGGGCCACTGCCATCTCCACTTTGAAGCCATTTCAACGTGGACAAGTGACCCAGTTTAGCAGGAAGTCAATTCATGGGTAAGAGCCAAAACAGCCCTGTGGCTGAGCAGACAGCTCTTGGCTCTCCCCAAGGGGCTGTCTGGCTTCTCCCCAGCATGCTAGTGCCTGGCACTGGGTTAGGAGTGAGCCTTGCCTCATGTCCCAAGCAGAGCCAAGGCACAGCATTTCCAGCCTGTGTGACCTGCTCGGCAGCCGCTGCCCATGTGCTCACAGGGCCAGGACAGTGTTGGTCTGGCATGGTCCCCATGGCTCTCTTAGACCTTGGCCAGCAGCTTCACAGCCTGCCCTTTCACAGCCCTGCACAGGGGAAGTGATGGGGGGGGGGGAAAAGGCTGTGTGCCAGCTCCTCGCCTGCTCCAGGAACCAGGCTGCTCCAGAGAGCCGGAGCAAGCCCCAGGTCAAACAATACAGAAAAAGAGGCAGGGAAAATAAAACATGCTTTTGTTTCCCAGGTCCCACATCCTATTTGTTGTCTGCACCAGGGTGGGGAACAGCGTGCTTGCAGCATGTGCTGGAGGCCCAAGAGCTGCCCCAGGGTGCAGGGGCTGGTCCTGACAGGGCAAAACTCTCCTGCCTGGTCCCAGGGCAGACCAACAGTATGAACTGGCCCACGCAAAAGCACGAGTCTAGCACCTACTGTCTTGTACCTGGTCCCAAAGCAACAGGTCCCAGCAACCCCAGCTAAGACCACACACCCTATCTGGAGGGATCACTCGCAGGGCAGGCAAATATCCCAAGGACGGATCGGCACCCATTTGAAGCCAGCAGGCATCACTCAAATCAGGCCCAAAACATGCACGTGACACTAGACCTAGTCTTTGTTTTACAGAAATTGGTCAAGGACAGGGCAGCGAGGGATCTCAGCCAGAATCAGGTCCCTGATCCCCATGGATCAGGCTGTTTGAGGTACCTCACAGACCTTGCCCCTTGCACTCTGCTAGCTGCATTTTTCTTGGGAGAGGTGCTGGGATGGGGACAGTGTAAGTTGCACATATGAACCCCAGCTATTGATCAACTGAGCTGTCAGCATGGTTTCCAGGAACTTCATTTCCTGCTGCTGCTCAGCTGAAAGGCTCATTAATGCAACCCTTTAGGACTTCTGGGACAGAGAGATGACTCAGGGCCACATCACACTGCAAGATCCCAACTTCTGCTACAAGCTGCCTCCAGCTATGTTCCAGGGACGTGATTATACATTTGGCACCTCATGAACAGGCTTTCCTTTCCCAGAAATGCCAGGGAGACATGCAGTAAACAGATTTGATGCTGCAGTGGTCCTACCAGCTGCTGACAGCAGGCAAATAGCCAGATTCCTACCAGAACAAGAAGCTGCCCTAACTAGGAGACACCAACACCTCAATCAGCCGAGCTGCCCCTTTGCAAGCAACTGATCGTGGCTGGAAGAAGTACAAGCCTTACAAGAAGCAGTGTGAGCACAGCAGTGACCCAACCTGAGGTAGCTTTGGTGCCCAGTAGCTCCACAAAACACACCACCTCCCCTGTCCTGAGTGACCACCTTAACAGATGGAGATCAAAGTCATGGACTAAATTAACTCAGTGGACAATTGGGGCACATTTCACAGGGGTGGTCCATAAACTGAGGAATTATATCTGTGTGTTCCATCAAAGGATGGAAAGAGGGGTGGTGGATGAGGAGAACTGCATTGGGCAGTGTGGAACCTGAGCATGATGGCAAATGGTTTGGAATAAGAATGTGCTAGTTTTTGCTGGGCTAGAGTTAATTTTCTTCACAGTGGCTGGTGTGGGGCTGTGTTTTGGATTTGTGCTAAAAACTGTGTTGGTAACAGAAATATTTTCATTATTGCTGAGCAGTGCTTAAACAGATCCAAGGTCTTCTGCTCCTCACCACACTTCACCAGCAAGAAGAGAGGACACAGCTTGGACAGCTGACCCCAACTGACATTCCATACCATATACATGATCACACAAATCACGCCAATCAAAGTGATGGCGTTTGTCTTCCCACATAACCGTTACACATGACAGAGCCCTGCTTTCCCAGGGATGGCTGAACACCTGCCTGCCCACAAAAAGTGGTGAAAAATTCCTCATCTTGCTTTGCTCGTGGCTTTTGCTTTACCTACTGAACTGTCTTCATGTCAACCCACAAGTTTTCTCACTTTTACCCTTCTGATTCTCTCCCCCATCCCACCAGGGAAGGTTGAGTGAGCAGCTGCGTGGGACTGAGCTGCTGGCTGGGGTTGCACCATGACAATGTGCTACCCCGTGGCTGGGTGTGGACCAAAGCTCCTGCACAGCATAGTCTCTTTAAGGGATTAGGGCTCACATTTCAGGATCTTCCAAGCAGTGTCTGTAACCTGCTAATATGTATCCCTGCAATGACTGTGCTGTCACCTCCCTGGATGAGTCATGCAAGAACAGTGGGCAGGGTCAAGAGGGACGCATAAAGAGATTTTAATCTCTGTTGATGACATCCCAGCAGCTGAGGAGGTTGTGTGTCTGTCTGACAGCAGGAGGGCAGGCAAGACCAGCTCCACTGCAGAACGGAACAGTCCCAAGCACACAACACTCCCAGACTGACGCACTGAGGCACACTCCTCTCGTCACAGCACAGAGCTCTGGAAGGAACCACTCCTCTTCTGCATCCCCAGACACCCTGTGCAGCCAGGCAGGGGTAGGAGCAGTTCAGACAGGAGTGGATTCTGCCCTAAGAGTCCTCAGATGTGTTTATAGTCAGCCAGGAGGTGCTGTATCAGTGACCCACCCCTAAAGGCTGCTTTGAAATGAACAGCACCTTAAGTCATGCAGTCCCTGCAGAACTGGAGTCCCTCCTATGTCTGCTGGCAACCACAGCCAAGCCAGCTGGACACAGGGAGTCCTAGAGAAGGGTATTCTGGTTTCTAGAGCTTTTTGCCCCCAAACCATCACCCCCATGCCAAATACCACACAGAGGCTCTGTGCTGCATTGCGCAGACCAAGATGTACAACCAGACTCCCCACCTGCACTATCCACAAAGGACATTCTCATACCCAAATGCCATCCTCAAACCACATTATTTATTAAGCTGTCTCACTTTTACCCTTGCAATTCTCCTTCCCCTAGGAGACCCATACCCCAGGTTCTGAGGGGATCTATCAGGCTGATTGAATCATTCTGACTGAACTGTCCAGATGCTTTGCCTTGCTCACTGCACCCTTCCTTGCTGGTACTTGCTGACCAGCAGCAGGTGTCACTCAGCTGCTGGCACAGGGCTGGTGCCACAGGGCCATGTGAGGACATGGCACACTCAGCAGTCACACTGCTGCATGCATCAAAGCAGGAATCCCAGACAAGGCAGCAAATATCCCAAGACACATGGAGCAAGGTGCTTTCCACTGCCACAAGCTGCCCTATGTGCTCTCCACCAAGAGCTGCACAGCTCTGTGCCAACTCCAGTTCTACTCTGGTCGCCGTCACCTGTCTCTGTGACCAGCTGCCCAGATCAGTTAAGGGGTGTTTCAGTCCCTGGTGCCTGAGGCATGCTGGGGCCTCACCTCTGCGGGACAGCCGAGTGTCTGCATCTGTGTCCACGAAGAGCTTCATGCGGAAGAGGTCCCGCACCTCCTGGCTGTAGAAGGCCAGAATGCCTTCGAAGAGCACGACATCGGCAGGGTACACGGTCACCGTCTCCTCTTTCCTGGCAGGGGAAAGGAGAGTCAAAATATGCTAGTGGGGTGGGAAACAAAAGAGAGGTGTGGGGGGAGGAAACAGCAGTGCTCCTAGGCACTGCTCTGACCCCGGGACATCACTGCTGCACCAGGGGGGCAACCAAGGAGAGGGCAGACCTACCCCACCGCCGTGAAGGGAATCCAAGGCATACGTACGCTTCCTGGAAGGATAAACGGCAGAGCGGGAAGCACACTAGCCCTTCTCCCCCCAGCTCAGCCAGCTGCAGCTTGCAGGTGTTATATATGCCAAGCCATAAAGCCCAGGAAAGCCTATGCATGGAGCTCAACCCACGGGAACCTGCATGGCCAGCTCTGCTTCCCTGGGAACGAGGCAGCACTTCCCTGACAGCACAGCACTTTTGTGAGAAACAGAGCAGGGTCACATCATCAATGACCAACACAGGCATGCAGAAACAAGCTGAACATACGCGAGAGAAGTGTTACAAGGGCAAGAAATCTCATCACCCTCCTCCTTTCCTGGCTCTGCTAAGCTCTTTGAGCCTGGAATACTTGTTAAGGCTGCAAACAGTTTAGGGGGAGAGGAAGTGTGGATGAGGGGGGAAAAAAAGGGGAGGCCTTAACCCCCCCTGCACTGATTCCTGTATATTGCTGAATGTCACTGCATGGCTATGCAGGTTTCCAGCTCTCAGACTGCGCCTGTATCTGCCCTGGGTCCTCTAACCAAGGGGCTGGAGTAGTTAGAATGGAAACTTTTGGCTGGCAGGTTAGGTTCCTAAGAGCAGGGTGGGCAGGTTGAGGTGGGTGCTGCGCCACAGGACGTTAGCGGAGGCACAGCAAGGCAGGAGCAGCTGTTAGACCTGGAGTGGGAGACAAAGTCATAGACAGGAATCTGGACCGTCTTCCCTTCTGTGATCTCTTTGAGTGTTTTCACGATCAGCTCGTTGTCAAAGGCATCTGAGGAGAGAGAAAACGTTACCCGAGGCAGCTTCGCAACCTCTCCCACCCACCAGATGCTGAGCTTAGCCCAGCCAGAGTCACTGGCACCCTGCACCAGGGACAGACACACAGACTTGAGAGGAAAGCCCTGCATCTCCCCACGGGTGTAGCAAGGCCCAGCTCTCCTGGAGCCACGGGGCTTCATGGCTCTGCAGCAACCTGGGATGTGGCCCACAGGGATCAATACCACCCTTGTGCAGCAGCACTGATGGCCCCAGGCGCAGGAAGGCATCTCCTCCAGGGCTCCAGCCCTTGGAGAGACTGGAGCAGTGTTCCAGCCTGAAGCTGCTGGACAGACAGGGCTCTGTTTGCTCAGTGCCCGCTGCCTCCAGCCATTGTGTCTGTGGGGACGAAGGGACAGTGGCTCTGGAATTTCTCCACCAAGCCTTGAGATGGTTCAAAGAGCCCCTGTTGTAGTAACAGGGCATGGCCCCCTCAAGTAGTTTGTGGAGGAGCTACAAAGACGTTCCCTCCTTGAGGGAGTGACATGGAGCTGCTGGCTCCAGAGGGCTCTGCCAGGCCAGAACTGCTGACCCAAACTTTGCAGCCTACTCTAGTGAAGGGTGACCCTGCCCGTGGCAGGCAAGGTGGAACAAGATGACCTTTAATGTCCCTTCCAACCCAAACTACTTGATGATTCTATGAGAAAGGTGTTCAAACTGGGGAGTGTTTTAGCAGGAAGAGTTTGAAGGGTTCACAACCTGCCCTTTCTTATCCCAGACACTCCACCCCAGGGGCAGTTTCTTTCCCAAGAGAGACAGAGGCTGTACTGCAGGGGACATAGATGGCCAACTAAGCCACCCATTTCTGCCTCATGCAGAGATAGAGCCCCAGTGTTCATGCAGGCTCTGTGCTGGTGGAGCTGGGGGTCCCACTCCAGCCCTCGCCCCACACTGCGTGACAGAGCCCCAGTGCTGTTCTTCATTCACCTGGGTGGTCAAAATTGAACTGGCCTTTGAGTGCTTTGGATTTCTGCTCTGAGGTGAGGACCCGGTAGAAGCTGTCCTGGCTCACAATCACCACCTGCTTCTGGCGGTAGTCCACCTCATTCTGGCCCAGCAGCTGGACGATCTTGGAGCATACTGAGGACTGGGAAAAGAGCAAAGGGAGCAATTCAGTAGCAAGTGGTATCTAAGTGTCACAGGGAGGATATCCCCAGGCAACATCCACTCCTGGGTGCATGGGCACTGCTTGCTGGACCTCCAGCCAACAGGCTGTGGTCCCTCTTGAAGGCAGAGCCCAAAGTCACTGAGGGGAAAGTACTTTAGAGGCATCACTGTGGTGCCCTTTAGTGTGACAGCAGCACCAAGCTTGCTGCCTGCCTCCCTCTCCTCCACCCCTACGGCCTGCCCACAGCTCCTCTTCTGGGTGCAAGTGGCAGCAGGAAATAGTCAGCACCTGCCTGGGTTCAGCCACATGCCCAGGGGCCCCAGCCACTCCAGCCTGCCAGGCAGCTCCCCAGGGAGCTGAGCTGTGTGGGGGACCAGAGCTGAGCCTCCTCCCTGCAAGGCAGCCCAGTGCCTTGGCTCCCCCAGCCCTGATCCAGCCCAGAAACCCCACCTCAGCATTGGCATGGAGGGAGAGCCAACAAAACTCAGGATGAAAAGATACCAGGAAGAGAGCCCTGGGACTTTATCAGGGATCTCTGTCACAGCTGCCAGGGCTGGGAGGAGCAGCCCCGAGCATATCCTGGTGCCTCTTGGCACAGCAAGCCTAAGGGCACTGCAGAGTCAGCAGCTGGAGAGCCACATGGCTCTGGCTGCCAGTCCAAGATCCCCACGAGCACTGCTGGCACAGGGACTGGCACCACTCACCACACCGAGCAGGCTGGGTATGGGTGTCCAGAATCAACTCTGCTGGCACTGCAGAAGGCAGGGTCATGCTGGACTCTACAACCACTGCGACACAACTCAGAGCACATCTTGGGAGGACAAATCCCAAAGCCTGCTCCAGTCCCATCTCCTCAGTCACAGGAGTCCTTGGCTGCTGTGTATTGCAGCAGTGTTAACTGCATCACTACCTGGGAGCTGGCACTGCCCCAGCCAGCAAGAGCCAAGGTCAGGCTGCCTGGGCAGTGCTCTGCTGCCTGCAGGAGCCCTGTATGCCCTGCCTGCTCCTGCCCCGTGGCAACCACTGTTCAGGGCAAAGAGGGCGCTCCTGGTGCCAAACTGAGCTACTTCACCTCCATGCTAGCTGCAGATGCCCAGCTGAGCCACTCCTGGCCCCAGCCACCACAAATATTCTGCTGTGCCCTCTGCTCTACACAGAGCAATTTGCTTGCCCCAACCTGCCTGCCCTAGCTTGCCAGTGGCTTTTTCCATGCTCCCACCTCCTGGCTGGTTCAACCATTCTTCTGTACCTGGTTGGCAACCTCCAGCTGCAGAGCTGAAAACAGTGCTGATGAGAGCAAGCAGGGAGGGAAACGCATGCCTGGCAGAGGAGGTCACCCCAGCAGGCAGAGAGCAAGGCTGTTTACCTGAGAAGCTGGAAGATTTGACGGCATTCCCATCTTCAGAGACTGTCTCTTCCCCTCCAGGCCAGGCTGACCTGACTTGGCTGTGACCACTGGGCTGTGAGTCAGCCCCAGCCCTGCTGGAGAGCCTCCACACAGCACTGCTGCGGAGCGAACCGGTGCAGGCTGCTCCACAGCAGCCTGGGGCACAGCTTTGGGTTTCAGGTCAGGGACGGGGTCTCCCTGAGCATCCCACCTTCTTCTCCTGCTTCTCACAGCTGGCAAGTTATGCATCCCTGAGCCACACTGGCAGCCTTGCCCTGCAGCAAGCTGCTACCATCCAGAGCAAAGCCCTGCACGTCAGCGCCAGTCACCTGCCCTTTGGCACATGCAGGCACAAAGCCGGAGCCTGCTCTCATGTTTCCTCTGTTTGCTTGCTCCCCACATCCTTCTGCAGCCTGTGTCAGCCCTAGTGCTTATGCAGCTGTATCCCGTAGGTTTCACAAAACCAGGGCGTGCACAGTGCCTCTCCTCCACTCTTCCTGCCCTCTCTGTCCCCCAGACACTGCTGCCTTCCCATGCAGTGAGGAGACACAGCCCAGCAGGGTTCAGCCTTGGCCACAGCTGCCAAGGACACCAAACTTCCCAGGCCCTTTGCCTTTAGAAATAAACCACCTCTCGGCACAGCCACACAGATTCCCAGCCTGTAGATCCAGAGGCTCCATATGGATTTGCACCAGAAACTGTTTTCCCCAGCCCACAGGAGTGAACAGGATCAGTGAAAGTAACACACCGATTTCACTCTCTCTCCCCTTGAACCTCAGCATGTGGATGGGCAATAAAATCATTTGAAAGCATTGGACAGTTCCTGCCACTCTTTCTTTTGCCTTAGGCATGCTAATCTCTGGTTTACTGATCCTGGAAAGTGGAGAAGTCTCCACCAGCTCTGAAAAAAATCACCCTTCTGTCCCATGCCCTACAACTCAAGACACCCAATGGTGAGAAAAACCCAAGGAGAAAATGACCTTGGCAGCTGAAGACCAGAACACACCCTCCCCCTGGGGTTCCAGGATGAGGACCAAAGCATATCCTAGCTGCATTTGCCATCAGGGCTCTGGGATGGTTGGTGCTTCTTATAAAAGCATCCAGACAGGTGCTACAGACTCTTTCCTTTTCCATGGTGGGCTTTGGAGAGCTGGCAGAAGTGGTGGAGAAAGATGCCCATGAGGACACCCTGCTCTCAGGACCAAGCTCAGGTTCAGCATACCATACTGCCTGAGTAAGCAGGAATATCACTTCTGGGCTTTGGGAAGAGGCACACGTCACTTCAGTCCTACAGGTGTGGGCCAGGGCACTGCTCACATATTAAACCTGCATTAAGTGCAGAAGGACAGAGGGACAACAGGGGACAGGGCATGTCCATCCCACCCCAGAGATGGGTTCAGCTTGCCTTAGTGGGGCCATAAAGCTCAGCAAGGTCCAAGTGAAGGTTTTTCCTTTTCTCATTATCATTTGTGATGGAAACAATGGTTCACGAGGGGCATTCTCTGATCCCAGCCAAATACCTCTCACATCTGGACAGGCAGCTTTTCCCCTTTGTTGGTAAACACTCTCCATTAAGGAGGAAGAAAAACCAGAAACACAGAGCTTGGAAATTCCCCTACACGACAGGAACAGAAACTCCTGGCTTCAGGAGGTGTTCCCCCAAATGACTGGCACGTTCCCTGCTTAAACACTCTTCTCCCAGAGCAGCACAGAATAGGTACATGACTGTGAGAGATCCACCAATAACTGGAAATGGCCACAGCCAGGCTCTGGGGAGGCTGGCAGATGCCCAGAAAGACCAAGACTAGAGCAGGACTCCAAAGTACCATGCAATCAGCCTGGATGCAGAGTAACCCAGCGGGCATGTGCTGACGTATGCACTCAGCACCTACTTGAAGGGACAACCCAGGCTCAGATTCCTTCCTTTGCCAATTCCTAACTGCTTCTCCCAGTAGAGAGGACAATTGTTTCTTCTCTGAGAAGACCAGGACTGCAGGGGGTGACTTGAGGAAGATGACACGATGCTACAGATGAATCCCAACAGAGAAACTCTAGGATTTGAGCCCCATCCCCAGCTCTGCCCTACAGGGCACATCTCATCTGCAGGTGCAAGCCATGCCAGGGGCTCCCTGGCTCTGCTCAGCCCCTTCTCCATATCCACAGCATCCATGCACACCTTACCACGACCCAAGGCAACCACTGACAGTGATTCAGCCAAACTACACTCCCAGCAACATGATGCCTTCCTCAAGCAAAAGCCTTCCCCTCCTCCAGAACTAGGTTAAAACTAAATATAGCCTGGACTGAGCAGCCTCCATGGTTGCCAAGCAGACCTTTCCACATTAGCCACACGAAACCAACACAGGACTTTCCAAGCAGGCAGGCAGGGATGGAGCCCTGCCCTCTGCCATTGGTCACGACTTCCCACACGCTGCACTGAGTGGAACTCGGCTCCTGGTTCGAGCAAACTGGCTGCAGCCCCCAGAGCTGCACTCCCCCAGGCTTTGTGCTCGAGCTGCTCCCTGGGAAAGCTGTGCCAACCAACCCACACCATACACAGATGGTGGGGAGGGAGGGATCCACACAGCACAAGCAGCATGCTTGGAGATGGTATTCCTGAACAGAAGAAGCTGCAGCTCCCCTTGCAGGACTCGTCCTCTGAACCAAGCACACAAACAGACAGTGTTCAAAGAAGAAATGCAGCTTTATTCTGCTGGGAAGGAAGACGCAGAGGGCACCTGGGAGAGAAATCCAGCATATTTTCCCAAAAGGAGAGACGTTGTACACAGAGGAAGAAATTTACGGGTGTTCAGAGGCCTACCCCTGACATTTATTTGGAATATATTAATTACCTATTTAATTCATAGCCTATAGCCAGCTGCTCAGATATTCTTCAGGAGTTGACTAATTCCCCAACATTATTATGCAGATTATCCCACAATCCCTCTTGGGTAGCTCTGATTAGGCAGTGAATTATGAGTTCAGATGGGTATTAGGGAGAAAGCGGATGGACAGTGCCACAGTCAACCACTATGAATCACCATGTGAAGGTGCCAGGCAGGACACACAGCTGATGCCTTCAGCCCCATTTTGCTGCAGCAGACAGGGCAACACAGGTACTTCTGCCTCTGGGGAGTAAGGCCTGTCCTGGGCTAGCAGGAACTCCTGAGCCTTGTGCAGGTAGATATGCTAAAACCCACTCACTCGAAACAGTCCATTCAACCCCAGGGAGCCTGGCACTGCAGAGAGGGATGCAAGTTCCCACTGCAGCTGCAAGGAGGACCTCCCATCCTGCCAGGGACTCCAAATGAGACACACAGCAAAAGTGACTTACCCACATCAAGTCATTCCACCCCTAAAGAAATACTGAAAGCTGCCAGACCTCTCAGGAGCAGGTGAAGAAGGGCTGTGCCAAAAGCAAGACCTACCAGGAGAGGCATGTGCTGGGCTCCAACATGGAAGGAGGAGAGGAACAGCCTCCTGCCACTACTGCAGGCTGCTTGCCCTGAGCCAAGCTGCAGCTCATGAGGACAGTCCTCCTCAGTGGAGCAATGCCCTTAGCCCATGACAAATGCTACGGCCATGAGCAAGGACAGACTGCAGCAGTCACATCCCACCAGGGAGAAGTGCCCAGAGGTTATCTCCAGGGACACCACTGCCATAACGCCTTTCCTGTAGGATTGGGATGTGAGCAGGCTTAGCAGGGGCTGTCGATGGCTCTGCATCCACAGTAGCCTGGTTGGGGTGTCCTCATCACCTGCTTGAGGATAAAACAGTCACCAGTTTTGGGACCTAACAGGGTTTTTTTCCTAAGATCAAACATCACCGGAATTACCTGCTTCATTTCTCCAATATGCCCTGTAGCACAGTTCTCCTTCCAGGCATCACAGGGGGCTATTACTGAGTCACGTCCCCAAAATCCGGAACTGTGGCGATGCTCCCCTTCTCTCCAGCAGCACAGGAGTTACAGATTTTGGTCTCTTCCTGTAGGTTATGATAATTATAGAGTACTAGGAAGCGCTTGGTGGACTGGGGTGACACACAGATCAGATACCAAATTGGGAAGGGTCCCAGAGCATCTATCAAATGTCTGCCACAGTTCATGACCCACGCAATCTTTTCCAGCCCTAAAGGAGAACATCCGTATGGCAACACTGGGACTGGAAACTTGCTATTCTCATACCAAAAGCCTGGGCCTCCACCCAGAGGTTTCTCAGGCAGGTTCACCATTCCTGTCTTTCCCTTTGTGAGCCATGGGCCAACCAGCCTGGGAGTCGGATAGTCAGCTTTCTGCTTGCTCACCCTGGGACACTGTGCACATGATCAGCAATCCCAGGCTGGAGCATAAACAGGCACAAACACAGAGGCTCTAAACACAGATTACGCGCAGGGAGGCAAACAAACCCTCTAACACAATCCCTCCCAATCCTTTGGTTTTAGGCACAGGATATTTTTCTCAAGCCCCTGCTGCAAACTCCATAGCCCAGAGCTGGCTGAGCCCAGGGGACTATGGTAACCAAGCTCCATAATGAACTCACACATATTCCATCAGTAACAGGAAAGGGCTGACCCATCAAAACGTCCTGTATATCAGTCTGATCGGGGCTGGCACAGAACAATGTTCTGCTAGAAAGTTTGATGAGTCTCCAGCACACGTTGACACCAGTGTTTAATAAGTCAGACCTTGTGATACAAGGCTCCTGCCAGCCACAGAACGAACGTCACCAGGAAATGGTGGTGAACCGGCACAGGGCTGCTGAAATTCCTGATAGTCCCCCTGACTCACTCCCGGGTCTCCCCTGGCCTTGTCCACCATCCAGGTGGTGACATGGTGGCAAGTGACCCCCAGGCTGCTGTGGGGGACCTTAGCCCTTGATGGGGTAGGGGATTGAGCTCTGTCACCAAAAAAGCCCCATGCAGAGATGGCACTGCCTCATCCAACTCAGGTCAGTGCTTCCCTGGGGACCAAGGAGCACACTGGCTGTTCCACCCTGGCTGGGCAGTACCAGCCTTCTTCAGCCTCCTGGCTGGCTCACTCTTCTAGGCAGGCAGCTCAGCCTCAGCTAGCCTTTTTGGTGTTTCAAGCAAAGTGCCTGGTGGAGTAACAGCAAAGAACACACCCCACTGAACAGAGGCTACAATATTGGTGCTCTGCAGTCTGGAAACTCTGAGGCTGCGTGTTCAAATAGACATTGGTAACTTGATGTTCTAACTCAAGACCCAAATGATGCAACCACAGGGTACCCATATTCAGCCCTCGCTAGTTTGAGAGCCAGTAAGAGTGTTCAACCCTTCAGAAATGTCTTTTTTTTAAGAGCTCGGGTTGGAAGGCAGCAATCAGCACCTCACTTCACATGGGGACAGCAATTAATGCTTCAGCCTGAGCTGAAAGAGCTCTTCCCACCCCTGCAGCACCAGATGCTCCCACTGCTGCTGGGAGTGAGCTGATCCAGCACCACTGGCAGAGGTAAGAGGTCCGAACAGCTAAGCTGAAGTGAGGACACGGGAAGAACCTAAAGAGGTATCCCAACACTTCCCAGCTCAACTCAGTAGTCAGTTCACTGAACTTTCCTCCAGCCCACAGCCTGTCTGCCTGCCTTACATGTTGCAGTCCAGACAGTCAGGGATCTCTTGCAGGAGGGAGGGAAGAAGCTGTTAGCACAAAGACCACGGGTGTAAGAGGAACACAAGAACTTTAACAGAGCACTTGAAAGTGTATAGTATGAAAGAAAATGCTACAGCCAGCCTTGGGAATCCCTCTGAGAAAATGAGGCAGTTGCAGTCATCTCCAGCTTTGACACAGGAGGAGGTGGTCTTAATGTCACGTCATCTCTTTCACCCCAGGAAACCACAGCAAGCTTTGCCCGGGCTGCACAGTGCTTGGATTTTGGGGGACAGTGCAAGAAATGCTGCCTCCCAGCAAGCTTTTGTGAAGAGCCTGTCCCAGCTGAGCTAACTCAAAACAGGCACAGCACAGCAGAGCTGGCACTGCCCTCAAAGAGGCTGCGGCATCCCAGCCTGCCCAGGACCTCTTGAACTCCCCAGTTTTGTTCTCAACATAGTCCAGATTTCTCTTCAGAGCCAAACACCAGGAGAGCACTCAGGGTCCACCTCCTATTTGAGTGGCCAAAGTTGCTCAAGCCTCTTCAGCTCACTAGGGAACAGCACTCAGCCTTTGAGCTTGAGTTCTCACAGATCTATCTTTAAAGAATACCAGCCGAACATTCCCCAGAATTCTGGGAAGGCTGGCTGCTTCCAACACCAGCTTCCCCAGGGCACCATGGGACACAGGTTGGGGCAAGCTATAAACACAATCCCTTCCTTCCAGAGCCTGACCATGCTGGTGCACCGAAAGGGATGGGGGGGACTGTGGAGCCTTTTTTGCCAAGTGAAAAGCAGCAGTGGGAGGAGCTGGGGGGGCCCTCTTGGAAGGCAAATTCCCTCCCGTTATCTTTGGGCTGGTGTGCTGCCAAAGGGGTGTGTTGCGACAACAACCCTCAATTGGTGTCAAGGCGAGTTGGATGGATTTGTCACTTTCCCAGTGGGAAAGGTGCCTGCTTCACTTTCCTGCTAGCACTTTGATTTCACCCAGAGACAGCACACCAGCACAGGAGTCCCTGGGCTGGATTTTAGCTGCAGGCAAGCCCTTAGTTAAGCATGTCAGCCCCACCACTGCTCTCCCAGGGCATGTTGCGGCATATGGCATGGGTGGGGGACAGCCTCTCTGCACCCCTGCCTTGCATCTGCACCACATGTGAATTTGAAGATCTGTGGGCCAAGTCTCAGGTCCTTTTTTCTTTCCTGTTGCTTCTCCTTGTGAAAGGTTGGGGTTTTTTCCCACCAGCATATTTCTTGCAGTCTTTCCCCACCAACTTTGTAATGTTCTGCAGGATTCCCTTCAATGGGCAGCACCACACAGAGGTTTTTAGTAGCCAGCAATCACGGGGTGGGGGGGCGCGAAAAATCAAAACTGAGACACAGGAAAAGCCAGTTAGTAACATCTCCCTTGCTAGAAAGAGCCACTTCCCTATATATTTTTACTAAGGCAGCCTGCTGCTATTAAGCATTTTCCCTTTGAAGTTGAGAACCACTGTAGCGTATTGTACTGTAATCACTGCTTTTACCTTGTGGGCCTGAGACACCGTGTTCGGAGACATAACAGTTCAGCAGTGCCAGACACGATGTTATTGGGACAACTACAGAGAGGCAGACCCACGCATCAGAGAACAGACAAACCCAGTGTGTTTGAGTCACCAGGAGCTGTGCTGCAGGAACAATCCAGCTTCGGCTCCCGCTGGAGGAGATTGCATCCTCTCTCACCATCTCTCCCCTGTTATAGCTGGATTTTTCCCCCTTGCAGCAGCAAAAGCAGTCCAAGAATCAATAGGGTACTCAGAGGTACAAGCTTAAAACACTGGGCTGAGACACAGCAGTTCAGTTGTGCCATCCTTCAAGGGAAAAAAAAAAAGGGGGTCCCCTCTCTGAACACAAAACAAACCAGAGATATAAGGCTCATCCTCCTTCTGTGCCGGCCCACATTCAGTTCCCTTGGGCGGAAATATTTCTAAAGGTACAGCTACTTCCAAACCTACTCATGCTCTCCGAAACACCTCTTAAAACACGGAGGTGGAACGTGCTGCCCTGCACAGAAAGGCTGATGAGCTGTGGAGCTGGTTTTACAGCTCTTAAATAAAGGGGGGGGTAAAGAAATATGAAAAGAAAATTAGGAGAGAAAGCGACCTAGCTCACCTAGCTCAGGTGAAACAAATAACACACACCGCCCCCCCCAGTGTGAAATAACTCAAATGCAATGGTGAAAGGCGCTGCAGAGCGGGTGTAGCAGCCTGCCGGGAACACCCCCATCGCCCCGGCCCCGCTCTGCCCTGCCCGGTCCCACCTGCCGCTGCCAAGGGCCAGCCCCTCCCGGCACGGCGGCCAGGAGGTCCTGCTGCCGCTGTGAGTCAGCATTCGCTGCAGAATCCCCCGCTCCCCAAGTTGGGCAGGGAAGGGCACCCCCCCCACCCATGCAGGGCCGGCACTATTGCAAAAAAAGAAAAAAAAAGAAAAAAATTTAAAAAATAAATTAAATAATTGCATCGCCCCTGGGGGAAGAGGGGGAACAGCCCCCGGGGTGAAGGGGGACAGGAAGCGCTGACCGCAGCCGGACAGGGGAGGATTCTGCAGGGGGACACCGCCACCGCCTCCCCCTCCCCCTGCACGGCCCCAGCTCTCAGCTCTGCTCGCTGCCCCCTCCCCGGCTGGACCCCCATCCCCCTTCCAGGTGCGGCGGAGGGGCCGGGAAGAAGCAGGAGCCGAATCCCTTCCCCACCGCGCTCCCTCCCTCCATCCCTGCCTCCCTCCACGTGTCCGTGGTGCTCCGGCCGCCGCCCGCACAGAGGCCGCAGCGCCCGCACTGCCCTCGCCGGCTCAGCCCTTCCCCGGGCACCCAGCGAGCCCAGGCGGCCCCACTCGCACCCCAACTCGCCCATACCCACTCCCATTCCCCCTAGGCCCCGCACCCCCCGGCGCGGCGGGGCCCGCACGTGGCGGTGGCGTGGCGGCCGCTCGGACCCGCCGCGCTGCTGCCATGTGGCCACCGCGCCCGGCGATGGGGCCACCCCGCGCCGCGGGGGCTGCGCCCCCAGAGACCCCCACCAGCCCCCCGCACCTTGCCGCTGGCCGTGCCGCCGCTGACCCCGATGAGGAAAGGCTCGCCGCCGCTAGGCTGTCCCTGCTCCTCCAGCCGCTGCTCGCTGTCCCCCGCCATCCTCCCCTGCTCACCGCCGCGCCTCCTCCGCCTTCGCTCTGCCGTGAGGGGCTGGATTTATCTGATGAGTCAAGGGCCTTCCTCCCCGCCTGGTTCACATCCCCGGCGCTGCGGCTCCCTGCCAGGTGCCTGCCGCAGCTGCACATGCTCGGGCCCAGCCCGCCGGCGGGCGGCACTGCGGCCGCACAGCCCCGCACCGCGCCCTCCCCGCCCTCCCGCGGACAAAGGCGGCGCGGCTGCAACACCCGCCGCACCCTGCACCGTGTCCCGCACCGGCCCCTTTGGTTCTCTGACCGCTCGCCATCACCCCAGGCAGCGCTGGGAGCACACCGCGGTGGTCCCCATCAGAATTTTCATTGTATGTCCCCCCCGCGCTGGACGAAAAGGGCAAGGGCATCCTGGCTTGTATCAGCAATGGTGTGGCCAGCGGGACCAGGGCAGTGATTATCTCCCCCTGTACTGGGCACTGGGGATGCGCCTTGAATCCTGGGGATCGGTTTTGGGCCACTCACGACAAGAAAGACATTGAGGTATTGGATTGAGTTCAGAGAAGGAGAGCAAAGCTGGGGAAGGGTCCAGAGCACAAGTCTAATGAGCAGCTAGGGGGGCTCAGCCTGGAGAAAAGGAGGCTCAGAGGGACCTTATTGCTCTCTACAATTCCCTGAAAGGAGCTTCTGACCAGGTGGGGCTTGGCCTTTTTCCCCCAAGTAACTTGAGGAATTAGCCTCAAGTTGTTCCAAGAGGGTTCAGATTGGATATTTGGAAAAATTTCTTTACCAAAAGGGTGATCGGGCATTGGAACAGACTGCTCAGGGAAATGGTGGAATCACCATGCCTGGAAGTGTTCAAGAACTGTGCAGATGTGGCACTTGGGGACACAGTTTAGTGGTGAACACGGCCATGCTGGGTTAAGAGTTGGACCCAATGATCTTAGAGGTCTTTTCCAGCCCTAAAGATTCTGTCATTCTCCCAGCCCACCTGGGCCCTGGTCCTGTGAGCACTTAGAAATGTTTATTAATGACCCAAAATGAGGAATAAAAATGATGTGTATGTCTTTGTCAAGTGGAACTGTGAAGAGCTGTGAGTGCTCTGAAGGCCAGGATTCAAAGTCAAAATGCTCTCCAGAAAATGGAAAAAAGGCTTGGCAAAATATAGGGTGCAAGTCCATGCGGACAAGTACAAAGCAATGTACTTAGGTAGGGATAAGGATCTGGGAAAATGCGAGATGGGAGGCCTTTTACAGATAAAGATCCAGAGTACAGTGGATCAAAGAGTCAATTTGTGGTGCTGCTGTGAAAAAGGCAAACATCCCACTGGTGCATATAAATGTTGGCAGGTACCGGTGTTTTGAGAAAGGTGAGGCCTGATGGAGAGACTGCCCGGGGTCTGGTTTAGCAGAAGGACTGCAGGAACCACCCATGTTTAATTTGGGGAAGGTTTCTGCAGGGCTGTAAGGCTGCAGGGACACGATAACCATTTCCAAATACATAAAAGGCTTCCACAAACAGGAAGGGAATACCTTTATCTTACCCATGGGGATTAGAACAAAATGTTGCCAGCTCAATACTGTAAGAAGGGCCATTCAGGATAGTCGTTCAGGGAGATTTTCTAAGTGTGAGAATGGTTAAGTCCTAGAACATGTTGTTTAGGAAGAGTAAAGACTCTCCACCACAGAGGATTTAGGAATAAAAGCTCTAGGCAAGCTCCTGTATGGAAAGTGTTCATTAGAGCTGATCCTGCATCAACGCAGGAGATGGCCCAAGCAATGGCCCAAGGTTCCTCCCAACACTGCTCATAGGATCAAAACTTTCATTTCGGTTTTTTGCTTTCAACTTCAATAGAGTGAAACAGGTGTGGAAATGTTTGCCAGAAAGGTCCCACATCCCAGCCCTCATGACACAGGATGGGAGAGAGGATCTCCTAGGAAGTCGTGGCCCCTCTCCACCCACCACTCCCAATTCCTCTCCAAGAGTGTCCCACAGACTGTGGCTTGTGCCATGGGAGCATGGCACTGCACGCGGCCGCTGCTGCGGGAGGAAGTGCTGCATGTGGATGAGAACTTCCTGCGGGGATGAGTTCCAGTGGATTCCCATGGCCCCATGCCAGTTTCCAAGCGTGGAACATGGGCACAACTCCTGCACACACCGGTGGGCCCTGGGAGCTATTCATAGCTCTTCTTACCCCTGCACTGACACGGCCATGTCTGAATGGTAAAACCCCCTCAGTACGGTGAGACCTCTAGGTTCTTTGGTCCTCCTTGTGCCTACACTCATTGCTGCCCTCCTTGGAGGCAGAGCAAACCCTCTGCGGTGCTGCAGCTGTTTCAAGCTGTGCTGTCCATCCTGAGCATCTCTGTAGGATGCCCATTGTGGCATTTCACCTCCAGGTGCTCTTGTTGCTTGACATGTGGCAGGAGTAGATACACCTGCAGGGGGAAGGGTGACTAAATACCTCTTGATGGGCCCTGGAGGGGCACAAGCTACAGATATCCAAGGCTTATTTATATAGAACACAAGAAGAACTTGCAACAGCACTTTCAAAACCAGGCCAGGGCTGTAAACTGGAAGTGAATCAAATCCAAGTCCCAGTTACTTTTAGATGGCACCTTTCCTCAAAACTTTACATGCTCTTTTCCTAGCTGCTGGTCAGCTGCAAAGCAACTGTATCTTTTGTTCTGTTTAAGTCTGGAGACTTCAGTATATGAACCCTATTGGGACATGTGCCTCTCTAATCTGGTTTCAAGGTTACCTCCATAAATATTACCTCTGCTGTATGTAGAATGTTTATAAACTGTGCTGGCCCTTAACGCATGTGTCCAGAACTGTGTATTATGCCAATACTTTTTCTCATATCCCAGGCTGTTACATCAAATCAAACTGCACCCAACTCTCATCTGTCCTTTACAAGTTGATCAAAGCACAGAATGCTGTTTTGAAAAGGAAATGCCATTGAGAGTAATATGCTGCCTGTTGTGTGATAAAACCCTGCTGATAAGGATCCTGGTGTGATTCAAAACGACAGGATGAAATTACAAAGAGACAGTGTCACCTCTACCTCCTATTCAAAGGATGGGCACTAGAAAGGAAAGAGGTTCATGTCACTGACTGTCTCCTCCTGGCCTGGCTCTGCCAAAACACCACATTCAGTATCGATAACTGATACTGTGTGAATCATTTGCCATAGCACTATAAGAGAAACTATTTAAAAATACTGCTTTGATTGATGCTGATACATATCACAGCCAGGAAGGACAGGGAGGTCTAAAGAGAGAGAGAAAGGGTTGAAGATGGCACACAGGACAGGGAAGTGCATGAGGTGGCACACAGAAGGGCACAAAATAATACAGAATCACAGAATGGCCTGTGTTGAAAGAGATCTTAAAGCTCAACTTATTCCACCCCCTGCCATGGACAGGGACACCTTCCCCTAGACCAATTTGATCCAAGCCCCATCCAACCTGGCCTTGAACGCTTCCAGGAATGGGGCAGCCACAACTTCTTTGGGCAATGTGTTCTAGTGCCTCATCACTCTCAAAAGTAAGGAATTTCTTCTGTATATCAAAAGTCCTGCCACATCATCAGCTGTCAAAGTCTTTCCACTGCTCACCCTAAACTGAAATACCCATCCTTAATTTCATTCCTGTCTCCCTGCTGGCTCCGAGTCCCACTGGACTCCCATTGCTGATGTTTAGTTTTCGGCTCTCCCCTCATGTTACAGAAAGCTCATCGTGCCCAGAGACAGCACCGGGACTTTCCTCATGTGCTTATCTCCAGCTTTCAGTGAGTGACTCACTGGCAGCCACCTGCACACATGTGGCTCTCGTGTTTCCTCATGTGCATGTCACCAGCTCCGGAGGGGTTGTTTGCTGTCTAACCTCATGCTCTCACTGTCTTCTCTGAACTACACTTTCTCACCCTCTTCCTGAATGGACTGTTTAATTTAAAGGTGATAGGCTTTTTACCTTCCCTGTTTTTCACTCAGCTCTGCCTATGTAATCCCACAGCGCATCATTGTCACCGACAGCAAACTCCTCCGTTATGTAAGGACAGGCACAAATCTGCCCTTCCCTGCCTGCCCTGTTTCCTTTTCTGTATTTCTGCTTTCTAGGTCTCCTCACCCCATTAGAACCCGTGGATTTGGTCTAGTTCTGCTGCTCCAGGTGTAACCGCTGGAGCCTCAATAAAAGTCAATTATAATTGTCTCTCTGCCAAATCCTTGCCATTATTGCACTGTCCTCGTTAATGTTCTTCTTTAGTCTCATCCCATCCATGAATATTTTACACACACAGAGCAATTGACATTTAATTCCCTGCTTCCAGCCCTGTGAATCAGGGAATGCTGTACTCCAATTTTGGCTGTACAAGGGGCATGTGGGACAGCAACAGCCCCTGGTAAAGGGCAGGCAACAATATTCCTAAGTATTTGAAAACAAAAAATGCCTCCTGGTGGGATGCACTAACAGAATATTCATAGAATGGTTTGGGTAGGAAGAGACATTAAAGATATCATGTTCCAACATCCTGCCATGGGCAGGGACACCTTCCACTAGGCCAGGTTGCTCTAAAGCCCATCCAGCCTGGCCTTGGGGACACTTCCATTCATGCAGGGCAGAGTTTTAGAGACCAGTTTGGCTGTCTCAAGCCAAACTCTGGGAGGGGTATGCTGAGCAAAAGCAAACACTTTTGTGCATCTTCCCCTCCCAGCAGCTCCAGGCACCACATCCTAGCAGGCACCCGGACTTTATGGGCTCACGCTGCACCACGAGAGGGTGAGGTTGGACATCAGAAGGGATTTCTTCACTGAAAGGGCCATTAGACATTGGAAGGGGGGCAGTGGAATCACCGTTCCCGGAGGGCGTATAAGGACAGACTCATGGTCTCGCTGACAAGGGGGTGTTGGGTCACATGCTGGACTCGATGATCTCGGAAGTCTTTTGTAACCAAAGGGGTTCTGCGATGTTGTGGGACCGGGGGGTGCCGAAGCAACCCCACCCTCAACCCCCTCAGCACCGCCACCATAACGAGAACCCTCCTCACCTCCGCCGGGGGGCGTGACCCCGAACCAAGATTGACAGGCACCTCGACCAATCAGACAGCGCCATCCCGCGCTTGCCCCGCCCCATCCTCCCCACAGCACCTCTCCGAGCCCGCCCCGCCAGCCGGAAAAGTGGGTGGTCACTTCCGGTGGTTGCTAGGCAACGCGTAAAGGCAGCTTCCGGGTGGCGGCGGCAATTCCGGGGTGGCGGCGGTGGCGTCACCACCATGAGCACCATGTTCGCCGACACCCTCCTCATCGTCTTCATCTCCGTCTGCACCGCGCTGCTCGCCGAGGGTGAGCCGCGGGGGGCGCCGCGGCGGCTGCCCGAGCGCCGGGAGGGGCGGGACTGGGGGCGCCGGGAAGAATGTGAAGAAATCTTTGCCTGAACTCGCAATGATGGTGGCTTGGGCTGCTCGGAAAGGCTTTTTATTTTTAAATGGTTGAAATAGGCGCAGGTTTTTAAGAGTGGGTGGCGTATATGCCTTTTTGAAGTAGTCACAAGCCAAAGGCCCTCTTCCTGGCACCGAACTATATCCCTGAATCCCCTTTATCCCCTCTGCCCCCAAACCTTCATCCCAGAGCTGCAAGACACCATCTCTGCATCCAAGGACATTCCAGAGGAATATGACACTTGCCTCCTGGGAAACCTCGTGGTATTTGAGGTTACTTTGTGTTCACATCCTTTGCCTTCCACAGCAGGACCCTTCGTGGACCTCGGAAGTGTTTGCAGCGTTCCCTCCCCTCTAGCTGGGGATTCCAGGCACTCGGCAGCGCAGCCCTACTGTCAAGGCAAAGCCAAAAAAAATAAGGGCCAAAAGATTTTTCTGCGGGCTGACATTGAGCTGCTCACAAACCAGGGGTCCTGCACTTGTGACACAATTCGGTTTTGTCATGTTTAAGTGCAGGGATTTAGACTGGAGAAGCTCTTGAGGTCTCTTCTACCCTAATATCTTAAGCTGCCTTTCAAAATGTGATACTGCTAACGGACAAGTCCTGGTAGGAGCAGGAATTATTCCTCAGGCCTTAATTAGGTGCTGTGAAAATGCAGAACAGAAAGATGTTTATTGCCTTAAGCAGCCTTTGATGTGTAAGGTGACCAACATGTGGTAAATATGAGCATGAAGGAACTGAAGCTGGTTACTTCTGAAGATATCTATTTGATGTATAGTCTATATATAAAATTAAAAAATTTTTTTAGTTCTATATATAGTTTATTTTATAGTTCCATTTTACATGGAACAGGAGAAGGGGATTTGAAAGAAAGGCATGATACATCTTGCTGGTGCTTTGTGCTGCCTTGGCTGTGCTGTAACCTGGGTTTGTAGCCATACTGTTTAGTTTTCGCATGTGTATTTGCTCACTTGTGTCACTGCTATTGCAGGAGGTCTTTACTTGCTGAGTGTTTGTTTCAGGTATCACTTGGGTGCTGGTTTACCGAACAGACAAATACAAGAGATTAAAGGCTGAAGTGGAAAAGCAGAGCAAGAAATGTAAGTATTCTTCAGATATCAGAGAGTGTGTCCTGCTGCTCCTGCCACCTCCTGCTTTACCAGGGGCCAGATTGAGTAGTGTCTGCTCTGAGAAATTTCTTCAGGGGAGGAGAACTTTCTTCAGCTTGGACTTCAGAGGAGCCAAATCGTACAGGTTACATAAATCTGTAGCGAGGGGACGTGTTTCTGTCCTTAATTCTTGTCTTTTGCTGGAAGAAGCTCAGCACAAAGACCTCTTGTCTTGTCTGAATTGCACTTCCTGTTACTGGAGGACAGAAGGGAGTAAAAGGTTGGTACTGGCATCTTTTTTTCTGAACAGGAGTAGCTAGTGTCTGAAATAAATGCCTGCAATATGTTCAGAGATGCAATTTCTGCCTTTCAAGGGTGAAAAGGTGAATTTGAGGTCTGTTGCAAGAAAGTCCTAGGGTTCAGTAATGAATAACATGAGAGGAAAGCATTATATGTTAAGATTAAAAGTGATGATTAATAGTGGGAGATGAGTAAAGACAAAGTCATCATAAGAAAGGTCTGAGCTTTCAGCTGATGTAAAAATAAATCATACTAATTTAAACTGAAAACTAATAGAATTGATTAGTGAAATAAGCCCCAGGTTCATTCCATAGAAAAGAGATTGGAGAGGCCTGGGAGGGGCTGAGCAAAGGATGAGGAAGGAAGGGGAAAAGGGAGCTGAGGGTAAGTAGTCAGGAGATGGGCACCGAGTATTAAGAGGAATGGTAAAGGAGAGGGGCTGAGCATGGAGTGTTTCAATGCACCTGCCTGTATTGAAAGCCAGAGAGTAGAGGAGAAATTCATCTGAACTTTCAAACTCAACTATGTACACCCTATACAGGTTACAGCAGTAAGAGACACCACAAGACAAATGGGGACAAAATAGAGCTGGTTTTACCTTAAAACTATTTCATTGTGGTGTCAGTGCTCCTAGTGCATGAGAGAACAATATTATCACATATTGCTCTTGTCAGTCCAGCTCATTCCAGCCTTCCCCTGGGCAAAATAAACTGAGGAGTTCAAGTATGGTCATACTTGTATCACAGTTCCTATATTAGGGGCTTTTGTCACCATAGCAGCAGCAGCAGATGGGGATTACATCTCTGCCTGCCTCCCTTTAATCCCACTTGTCCCATGTGTAGGATAGAATTAGCCCCAAAAGAGCAAGTTAGAGAAGTAGTTGGAACCCAGCTGAAAACTTAGTGTCCTTGTGTGCTCATGCTGTAGTTAGCAGGGCTTAATCTCTGGGGCATAATGATTGCTGTAAGAGCTTAATGCTTTTTGTTTTTATGGCTCTCCTGGTATCTAGGCTATCATCTGTGAAGGGAAAGATGTGAGATTCATGCATCTCAATTAGTTTCTGATCTCCTTGTTTGATTTCCCCACCCCCAACAAAAAATAAAATATAAAGCTAAGTAAGGAAACACTAAAAATTAAGCTTTGCTTTTTTTTTTATCTTCCCCTCCTGTGCTGAGGAAAGCTGGCTGACCTGATGGTTTACAACTTGCCAAGTGGACCACTTGAGCCACACCTTTCAGCTGTTATCTAACACATCTGAAACAGGAAAAAACACATTTGAGATATTTAAGCTCTCCCATGGGAGTCCTGGTGATCCTTAGGATTTACAAAAACAAAGGGGCCGAGTAATGTACTTGAGCAGACATTGTTAGTCCTTAGTTTCATCTCTTCCTGTCCTCTCCTTCCTAGGGAGAGGCTGCTGCAAAGATTGTAGTAAGTGTTCTGGGTAAATGTAGGGCTAAATGTGCAAGGCTATCCCTGGAATTTCTGCTGTTTTGTCCTGTATGTTCCCATGCAGAGACTGCCTGACAGCTGTTTATTCTGCTGGAGCCATAAGGGGATTGGGGCTGTTCCTTTGAGTTGTCTAGAGTTTAGAGCTGGGGGTCCTGGTGTTATATGGACCGGGGTAGGGATGGACTGTTCAGGTTTTCCCAGCTGGGTTTGGCATAAGGAAAGTTATGGAGAGATCATTCTGTGAGCACTGGGTGTGTTATGTCATCTGGCACCTCTTTCCAGTATTCCCTAGGGATGCGAGCTTTCTGTTTTTCCCCTTGTGCTAACCTGCCCTTCAGAGGTTTACTTGTTCTTAGGTAAAAGTAGTTCTGTCTCACTACATTGCCATGGAAGAGATGATGTCCAGGTAACTTGTTTGGGCCCGTGTTGTTTCCTTAGCAGTTGTGACTGACTCACAGGCATTGTGGAAGGCAGTATGACAAATCCTTGCGTGGCTTGGAAAGCTGGTGTCTTTATTTCCTCTGTGCTTTGAAATCAGAGCTAGAAGATCTTTGCTGAGCTAATACTTCACATGGGAGGACAGTTCTAGTGCTCAAGTATCTGTGAGCTAACAATGAGCCAAGTCTCTTTGTTGGTAGAGTAGATATGGTACATGCAGTTTAAATAGATATATAGAGTAAAAAAGGACTGCTATCTGTTGTTGGACCGTGGTCATGCTTGATCATCCTGGCTTCTTGTAGTACTTTTGTTCTAGTTCTTGAATTAAAATGTCTTTTACTTCCCGGAAAACCCTTCTTGTTGTCAGCAGAAGAACATTTGCAGATGAGCAGCACATTTGCCATGTTGCAAGGTCACTGTGCTGGCTCTGTGTTAGCCTTGCTTGCTGCAGTGGTAGCTGATTGCAGCTGCTTGGTGAGGGTCTGATTTGGGGTTTTATATCTTTGAGCTTAGGCTCCTACTTTAAAATATTGCAAGTACTAATTAGTTGAAGAATGGAGAGGCTGTGGCTGACTGCTTGGACAGTGTTTCCCCTGAGAATGCCTGCCTGTGGAGAAGGGATGTGCGAGAACACAGGCTTTCCTGTATTCTGCCTCCCACTGCAGATAATCATGAGCAGAGTTTGCCACAAAGCTCTTTTCATTGCACTTGCTGAATCAAAAGTACTATCTAGTACTAATGACAAATCAGCAAGGGTCACTTGAGCCAAAATTGTCCCCAAACTGCTCAGGCTACGGGGTAATGGGCTCTTGACAGAGCGCAAAATTAACCGTTTAAATATGTCGATATCTTATCCAGGGCTTTGAATTTTTTAATTATCATTTTTAATTGGTTTGTGCAATTATCCCTGATAGTTGATAACTTTTTGATTTTGAGTATGTTCTTAGTTGTACTTAGCTGCTTTGTGCCCCTCCTCTCTGTGGGAATAAAGTGTTTTGTTTGGTGTGTGGAAATGGAGTGGTGGTGTCCTTGTGCAGAAATGATTGAATATCTTTTAATTTGATTTGGCAGTGGAAAAGAAGAAGGAAACAATAACTGAATCAGCAGGCCGACAGCAGAAAAAGAAGATAGGTAAGATTGGTGCCTCAGGAATGGGGGAAAGCTGAGAAACTTATGGAAGAGATGATCCTTTCCTTCCCTTCAAAACTGTTTATTCATTTACCTTGCTCTTCCAAGGCAGGAGCCATCCAGCCTTGTGATGGTATTGGTTACATGGGCAGATCAGTGAGAGGAGTTTCACGTCTTACCAAGCTCATTGACTTTCTCTACTATTTTAGCCATGATTGTTACTAATTTTTGTTGTCAGCTCGTTGCGCTCGCAACTTGTGATAGCTATAGGACTATATGGTTGTAATTTTTGGGTTTGTGTTTTTTTTTTTTTCCTCATTTGAACACTTCAGAGCTGAAGGTGTTTATGTTGACTGTAACTGTGCGTAGATGTGTTTCAAGTTTGATCAACTAGTTTTGCTCAATTTTAGGCAGTGACTTATTTTTCCATTCTTTTTTATTGTCAATAAGCTGAAGTCTTTCTGGGTAGAGGTAACTTTAAGTACTGAACTAAGCAGTAACAAGGTAAATAGATGTTTAAGGGATGTGAGCTTTAGGAAGTTCTATTATCTGCAGGACTTGCAACGTGCAGCAAAGCTCAGTTAAGTGATTACAGAAATCATGGCAGGAACACTTCTGAGAGCTCCTGGGAGTTGGTTTCCTCATTCCTCTGTAACTCCAGGTAGCTGGATTAGTCATTTGATCTGTACAAAGCTTGGGAATTATAAACACATCTTCAAACAGTTCTTCCTAGGTAGAAAACCTGTTGTCCTTAGATTCCTCAAGGGATAGGAGCCAGAATGCTTCCTCTTGTGCATTTTCAGTTCTTAATCTTGAATAATCCCCATGTGGGATGAACACTGCTTGGTGGATAAAGCAGCTTTGAAAGTGACCCTGTGTAACAGCTGCACATACATAATATTAAAAAGCGTGACAGTGACTTTTTTGCAGGACGCCATCCAAGCTGTGTTCCTAGCAGACAATATTTTACTTGTGCTTGGACTAAACTAATAAACAGTAGAATCTGAGGAATTCAGATGCTCCACCAATTTCTTTATACACTGAAATAATCTTGTTTTGCAGATGAAAAACAAAGCACAAAGGGACTAAGATCAGAACTTAGGAAGTGACCACTGATTTTGTTTGCTGTGATGCTTGCTGGCCAAGCCTAAGATACTGAGACTGATATTTTTTTTTATTTTTCCAATGCTGTGTAACTTCAGTGTCTCATTTGTTTTCAGGCAAAGCCAAATTCTTGATGTTTCTGAAAAATCAAGCCTTAAATGTCAAGCTGGACTTCCAGAAAATGACTCACAGCTGTTAACTGCTTTTGAAATCTCTGTTCTCAGTAACTCAAATCATTCTGCAAGATGTGGCATTGTTGTAACAGCAAATTTTCTTGTGCTGTAATTCCTCCAAATTCTACCATTTTAGTTCACAAAAAAATAAACATTGACTGAGTTTTCATGGTTAAGTAGCAGCTGTGGTACAGACCTGCCTCAGTTGCCATCTGTTCCGTGCACAGAGTAAGACAGGAGGTGTGTGGAGGATATTTCTTGGTTTCATAAGGGATGAATCATGCATGTACACAAGGAGGTAGGGTGAAAGTTGCAGGAGAAGGCTTAATTTGGTGCCTATGAAACTTTGGTTCATTTTACACTTAAAAATTTCAGTCACATTCTGTCTTAATCACCTTTGACACTGCTGAAACAGGACACCTTTAACATTGTGGTGTAGGTTTTTGTCACTTCATCTTAAGAAATTAATTTGTTAGCTTAAACTTTGCTACTGCTTTCTGTGTCCATGAAGAAAAGTGCCATTACCAGGAATCCACACTGAAACAAAGCAAAAACATCCACAATGCTGGCAAATCTGTATCCTCATGATTTGTGTTCCAATGAGCAGAATAAGACTTTGGACCCCAGGGTGTTGCTTGTTGCCACAGTTCTCTTTCTCTGTGCCATTAGCCAGTTGTAAAACAAAGTTCTTAACAGGCTGTCTCTGTAAGACTTGGGCAGGAATAGGCCATTTATGTGACGTGGTAGGACAGCCAGAGTTTGTTTGGAATTTGTAGAAATAGGTGAGAGATGGGGGGCCAGGGCTGTGTGCTTTTCACTGTGTAACCTTTAGCCTATCTAAAGAGATTGTTAGTTACGTAGCAGAGGGGAAAAAACAAGTATTTGTGCCAAATGTGATTCCTGAAGAACAGGCCTGAGGTTGCTAAAATGTCCCAGAACAAAACTCTCCCCCTGGCTGAGGAAGCAGGTGTCTGGAAAGTTCCTGCCAGAGTGGATATTTTGTAGCTAGGAGCGATTGAAAATAGCAAAGGATTATAAGAATTGGGTAGGGGTGTTGCTATTGCTTTCCATAACACTTACTGTGAGTCCCTGTGCTTAGCAGGGGTTTGAGAGAAAATTATAGAGCGTCTGTGTTGTAGGCCTCTTGTACTGAAATGTCAGTGGAATCCCTGGAAACTCACATGCTGGGTAGTCCTTGACAGTCCTTCTGCATCCCTGCCTATTCACTCATCCTGTTCTTTGGATATTCCTTCATCATGCACATCCTTACTTCAGCTGGGTGTTGCTTCCAAGCCCTGGCTGCCCCTCTGGATCCTCAGTCTGAGGGGAGCACAAGGGGACATGGGACAAGAAAGGTGACAGGTAGTGGATAATGCTTGAGGCCAGAGCAGTCTTCCCATCAGGGGCATGGAAAATGCCCTCTCATATCTTTGACTGTCTTTGAAGTTTTCGGTGACTTAAAGACAGACTAAATTTCCAAAGCAGTATTTTAAAGTATTTCCTGCAAAGCACAGTACTTCACACATTACTGAATTTCAGGTAGGAAATCTTTCACCTTTGAGAATCTCCTCAGTGTGACAAGGGTCCAAAATTTGATGAAACCAGGAGGATGTCGGTGCTGCTGAGGTGCAGTTCCCAGCTCTGTGTATGGTTTCAAAGTCCCTTCTGACATCTCCAAAATGAAATCTTTACTTATACAGCATATTTACAGTGGTGTGAAGCAAATTGACACTGCTTTCTTTGGGAACTGTGATATAGGGTCACTGTCTCTGTTTTCTGGCAACAGTGTTCATGCTACTGTGTTAGTTGGTTGAGTTAGCAAATCTGACATTCGGTGCATTTCTTTCAAAAGTGCTGAATGTGTGATTCCAGCCACCTCCTCTTTTTGTGCCAGCCTTGCTGCATGTTGCTGTGGTGGAGAAATGGTTGGCTATGTACAGTTTTTCACTTTCTACTGTCTACCAGAGAGAGCTGGAGTTGATTTTGGAAGTGTTATTTGTTTGCAGAGCCAGAAAGGTTAAATCTTTCTGGAAATGAAAACACTCTGGTTTCTAGGTTGACAGAACTGATTATAATGGTTGTTTTTGTCTTTGCAGAGAGACAAGAAGAGAAGCTGAAGAATAACAACAGGGACTTGTCAATGGTATGAAAATTAAAGCCAGTTCCCAACTGCTGAAGATTTCAGTCAGTTTTCTAGCAGAAAGGCTTTGTTCAATTGGCAGATATAGCTTTTTTTTCCTCCTGAAAAGTCCTTCTGGATTTTCTCTAATAGCTACACATTTTAGTGTGAGCCACAGAGTTCTCCAGCAGCTGCTGCCTCATCTCATGCCAAACCTTAGCCATTTTCAGCTTTATAAATTTCCATGATGTTTTCAAAGTAGATTTAATTTCTCTGACTTCTTGCAATTTCAGTTATTGTAATGATCCCCTGCTGATTGGTTGTATAGGCTTAAAAAATAAAAAGCGCCTGTAAGAAGGTAACAAGACAGTTCTTGAGCACTTTTTGATTTTGTCCCCCTGAAGCAACTCCTCACATCAGTGGCCGACTCTGTTGATTAAACTTATCTTTGGGAGTTTTCCAGTCACATTTATAATCCCTCTGCCTTCTGGATCATCATTTTACCTTGTAGATTTCAGTGATCTGTACAAAGCCTATTCATGAGGGTGTGAGATCATAACACCTCAGTGCAGGCCTGTTGTTTTGATTATCTCTGACCTTTCTGCCTTGCAGGTTCGAATGAAATCCATGTTTGCCATTGGCTTCTGCTTCACTGCCTTGATGGGAATGTTTAATTCCATGTAAGTTTCAGCTTCCTTGATTTTTTTCTTACATTTTTATGGTGAATATATTCTCCATCTTCCCTTTATCACCTGAAGTGTTGCAGTGATGGAGTCCAGCCAAGAACCATAACTAATCTGTATAAAGTGGATCAATATTTCATAGCAAGATGGGATGGTTTGGTCACCACACACACATTCTGCTCATAAGGGAACATCGAATACTGAGGACAAATCGAACAAATTGCATTCAGTCTAGACACAGCTCTAATATCCTTTTCGTGTGGGAACTTCCTGATTAGGGCAAGTTTGGTAGATGTCAGGCAAGCAGCTTCAGTCTTGAGCTGCTTTGGCTTCACCATAAGAGTGTGACCAAAGAATGCTCTTGTAAAACTGGGTCAGCTCCCTTGCCCTTAGAAATGAGCTGTAATTGCAGAGGTTATTGTTGCCTTACATAAGATGATCAGAGTCCAGATAGTAACAGGTCCAGGCATGGGCTTCAATCTTCCTTTGTTTTAAAAGGGACCTGGGATAGGTCTAATTTTAAAAAACCCAAACTGGTTTACATGGTTATAGACAACTTTGTTTCAGATATGCAAATCTGACAGACTTGTGTTTGACTTCTTAAACTTGATTCACTTAAAATGTGAACTGCTGGCTGTTAAATCTGAAGATGACAGGAATGTGATTAGGGTAACCTTTAGGAGGCTGCTTGATATCTGGGTACAACACTTGACCTCTAAGTAAAAGTTTACATTGTTGGGCACCAAAGCCTTTGGCCTCTGTGCTGGCAGTCCTCAGGATACAGTCAGTTGTTATTTTACTGGAGATCTGTGGGTGGATAAATTGCAAACTTGGGGTAACATAATAACAGAAGTGCCACTATGTGGATTCTTTATTTATTCATCTTAGTCAGACTTCAGCATCTAGCATTCACTGGGTGCTGGGAAACTGAGCAAAGCAACACAGCACTGAAGTACTCTAAAATTTGGATGCAGTCTTGAGTCACTGATGTCTCGTGTCACTGCAGCCCTGAGCAGGGCAGGAGGTGCATTGTGAGTCATGTCCCCAGCAACAAGGTGTCTGAGGGGAAATTTATAGTGCTGCACTTGAGGCCTTCAAGTGCTTGCCTTGCAATTTGGGTGCAATACAAACATCAACGCCACCTCTGCCTCTGAAACAAACTGAAAATCAAAATTAAAATGCTTTGCTCTACTCTACCCACTTTCCTAGAGTGGGAAGAGGCAGTTGTTCTGGGTGTGCTGTGCCTAACAAGTGTTACAGAACTGTAAGTTTATTAAAAGCTTTAGGAAGGAATTTATTTGGGTTAAATCCTATATGGCTCCTCCTTCCATAGATATTAACCTAAAGTAAAAAAGAAACAAATAAACTTTAAACCCACCACATTTACTTGTCTTGTTCCTCTTTTGAGGATTCCTGCCCACAAAGATCATGCTATCAGGCAGAGACTTATGTGACCCTTTGGGTATATCTTTCCTTTAACTGCCTCTTTTAGAGGGAGCATGAACTGCAGGAGTATGCAGAGAGCCCACTGATTGTTAGATCTGAAACAGCTTTCTTGCTAATAGCTGAGGCTGTTGAATTAAAAGCTAGAGGTTTGGTTGTCTGGCCTTTGGAGCTACATAATTAAACATTTGCTCCATGTCGCAGTACAAAGTAGCCAGTGGCCCTGAATCAAATGGCAGCTTTGGTGGGTGGTACTTGCACTGTCTGAGGCTGGCCGGGGTTTGATGGAGCTGGTTCTCATGTACTGTCAGTCCCTTGACATAGTGTAAAGAGCAGCTGCTTGTTGCAGGAAGAGTGGCTCAGTTGTGGATTCAGGAGGCTCTTAAGACTTCCTCTTCTTCCTGCTGCTGGTTCATCCATGGAGGCACTGTGGGTGTGGTATGAAAAGGAGAAAAAGGGTGGCTGAGACTTTCAATGACTGCAGCCATGTTTGCTGCATTTTCTGTTCTTGAGTGAGGTCGTGGCTCCAGGGCACAAAAGGAGCAGGAACTGTTCGAAAGCAGCATGTTGTGCCACCCTTTGGACAAGTACTATGCAACTACTACTACTCTGTAGCTGAGCACCTCACATTTGCCAAGTGCCAGCTTAGCCAAAATGGAAATTACTGGGATTACCTTCTCTTGTTCTTAGTGTGTCAGTAGTAATGGGACAGCAGGTTGGACCGTTCTGGAAGGAAATGTCAAGAAGTCTGGTTTAAACCCAAGGAGCACAATGCTGTGCTCAAGACAAGCAGCTGAATGACTAGTGGCTTAAAAGGCAGCAAGATGTGTAGCAGTGGTCGCCTCTGAGCCACCAGGGATTCCTTCTGGGAGTGAAATTCTGTGTCTCAATTCTCTCTTGCCAGAAACTTTTTAATGCTATCAATTCTCTGCCTTACTCTAGGAGTTGTTCATTTCAGTACCTCTTCATAACTGTGAAACCTGCTGGAATTAAAAGCAGGTACTTTGGGGTGCTACTGCTGAAGTATTTGTCATTCTCCCAGCAGGAATAACGCAGAATTTTAAGCCACTGGGGGATGTTACAGGGAGATAAACATCCGTTCTGAGCTCTTTTGCCAAACTGCCTGTGAGATGTAAACAAAGTTGGCGTGTGTTTGAGCTGTAGCTGTGTGAATGCATCTCCACAGGAAAGAAGGCTCATTTAGGATCTCTTGAAACAAGAAACACCTGTTAGAAAATCAGCACACGCAGAGAAAATAACATCCAAATATGCACATGCTGATGAGGCATCATACACACTTACTTCAAAAGATTGGGTTGACTGTCTGGCTCAGGAGAAATCTTTGCAAACCAGCCAGAATTCACACTCTGCCTGATGCCCTGGAATGTGGATTTGGAGGAATTCCAGGAGCAGGACATGCCGCTTGGAATATGCACTATCATCCTGCCTCTGCACTGCCTCGTCTTCAGAACTAATGCAGAGAAGACTGGGTATTAAAAGTGTCCTGCTGATGGCCCTCTTGTGCTGAGGACCATGGTTGCTCCAGGAAAGAAAACAGTGTCTTTTGATTTTTTTCTCTGATTAAAAAAATTCTTTGTTACTTAAGGCAGAGTCTGTCTTGTTGCAGTAATTGCAATACAGCAGGGTGGCAGTCATCCATCTTTTATTGAAGTGCTGACTGTGTTTTGGGAACTGATCTGTTAAATTTGACTGTTAAATAAAATGCACCAGAAAACTGCAAAATACTATCCAAGATTTTATGAAACAACAGCTTGTCCAGTCTATCACTTAAATCACTAATGAACCTCTTTGACTATAGCAAAACTGTTATTGAGGGAAACCTTCTTACTGGGTGGAAGGTTGGCTGAGAGACGTGTATTAAGTCTCCTTGGTGGAGTGTAGGGAAAAGTGGGCTGGAGAAGGCAGCAAGGCTTTTTAGCCTTCTGCGTGGTCTGGTCTGCTCTGGTGGCCTGTTGAAGATGCTCACTTGCTCTTTCTATGTCTGAATGCTATTGTACTGTCCCCAGTTGTGATCCAGTGCTCTCTTTTCCAGATTTGATGGCCGAGTGGTGGCAAAACTTCCGTTTATCCCCCTCTCATACATCCAAGGTCTCTCCCACCGCAACCTGCTGGGTGAGGATTACACCGACTGCTCTTTCATCTTCCTCTACATTCTCTGCACAATGTCAATCAGACAGGTGAGCACACTGCTGTCTCTCTCATGTGCCTGGAGCAGGGAAAGCACATCATTCAAGAAGAGGAATTAGTACTGCTGTCCAGTATTGCACATATAATCTTCAATCCACTTGTGGTTTCTGTGTTTGCCTTCATTTCTAGTACACATACACAAAAGCAATTCTAGGTCGGGATCATAGAAACAGGACTGGCTTGGAAAACTTGGCTGGAGACTTGCACCAGGACTCTAAGATAGAGTTGGCAGAAATGGATTCCTGACTTGTGTGATAACTTTGTGGATTGCCATACCAAGAGACTCTCTCTATGAGAAGCCAATCTAAACCCTAGTTTTTAGTAATTATGACTTTCACAGTAATGTGTACATCTTTACAAACAATGGCATCTTTAGGGGAAACTTCCTTGGTGACTTGCAGTTCTGTAAAAATTTTATCAGTCCATGAAGTTGATAGAAAAGTGAGTAAAGTTAAACCTGCTCTTTTTGGGTTTGTCCTTCTTGTTTTTGCTGGCTGCCTGATTTTTTTCAGAGTCTTAACAACTTTACCTTTGGCGTCAAGTCTCCCAGTGTCAGGGTTGTGGCACAGAGAGGGAGGTCTGGTATGATAAGCCAAGAGAAGGCTCCACGTAGCTCTCCAGATAAGCTTGTAGTCCCATCTTTTGAAAGAGGGTGAGGATACAAGTGAGGATAAGGGAAGTGCCTGTTGAGGAAGGTTCTCTGGCAGCTTAAGAGGCTGGTAAGGACAAGAGGGCCTTCTCAGTGCAACCAGAAGTTTACTTTGTTTTCCAAATTTCCCCAGAGTGCTGGGGATAAGTTAATAGGCTCTGGGGGCTGGATGAATGTTGGTGCAACTAGCTCAAATTACCTGCTCGTCTGTGTTTATATTTCCTTTTCTTTGATTCGCTTCTTGAATTCTTGCTGCTTTTCTCCTTGACCCACTTGTTGTTTTTACTTGTGTGGTGCCAAGGGACTTGCAATGACTTAAAGCAGATCAGCAAAGGGAAGTGATGTGTTACACCAGCTGCTGTCAGAAGTTGGGATGAGCTTCATGGAGCAGCTCCATAAGAGACTTCATTTAGTCACAAAGTGCATGCTAGTGAATGGAATTCTCCATAACCTTTTGTATTGGATGCTTGTGTTGAAATGGATCTGTGTCTGGTCCTATGCAAAAGCAGGTAATGAATCATACAATAATTTATGTTGAAAGGATCACTTGGAGGTCATTGGCCCACCCATCACTCCAGACAGGCACAGCTTCAGAGTACCAAAGGCCAGGGGCTTTCTCACTGTTCGCTGCAAGACAAATTTTCACTTCCCAATAGCTCAGGAACTGGAGCAGTGTTTGCTGCTTTGAAAGAAACAAGGCATTTTTAGCTCTTAAGATCACCTTCTAGAATTTCTGGAATGCTGTGGTCTCTTGCTGTTCCTTCAAGCAAACCTTGTCTGATGCTTCTCTGTGCTACTCACCTGTTACATGGGAAGTGCTCTCTTTCCAGTGTTGCAAATTACACGAAACTAAATAGCACTGCTGGCAAGATTTTTTTTTTTCTGCACTCATCTGGTTGATTGGGGAACTCCCTTGCTGAAAAATCCCCCACTTTTGTCCAAAAATATAATTCCTGTGGTTAGTTCTAGTCCTGGCCATTTCCTGATGTTTCATGTGGTGAAATTGGTGGATGGCATGAACTGAAGGGCAGAAATGCTGAGCTGTTTGCAGTGGGTTGGGCTCTCAAGAGAAATTCTGGGAAAAAAATTGCCCTTGTGCTTGAGAGTTCATGCAGGAGGCCCTGTGGAGGAGGGAAGTTGAGTTTATGGCTTTGGAGAAGGGTGTTTTGCTCCAAAGATTTGCTGCAGTCTGAATAGTACTGCCTTATCTATGTGATCATGGTTAACGATTCCTGCAGTTCTCCAGCTGTCAGGCAGTTTCTTCCTCCTTGCTACCTGGAGGGAAGGGCGGGGACACTTTAGTTTGCTCAAAAAGTAGAAACCAAAGTTATGATTGCTGCTGGCATCCTGCTCCTGACTTTATTGCTATTGGAAAGAACCTAGGTGATAACAGCATTGGGAAGAGGACTTTAAAGTGCTGTGAGAGGCCAGGGGAGAGGGCATAAAAGTAATTAAGGGCTTAAAATGGTGCCAAAGACTTGCACTAAGTGCATTCAATGACCTTGGAGGTGAAAGTTTTGTCGTCCTTTGTATTTCACTGTGTTCAAAAAGGGAAATCGTGCCATGTTGGCTTCAAAACAGCTGCTAGTGCAAGGAAGGAGACCTGGTGGGGGAGTTCATGTCTGACTTGATGCTGCTGACACAAGAGGAGGACTGGAGATGTACCAAAAGTCAGGGAACAGGTTGCAAACAAACTAAGGAGCTCATACATCCTTCAGCCTTTCCTGGAGTTGCCTGGGAAGGGATCAAAGGCTGGGAGGAGAGATGTTCCTGTGGAGCTCAGGGCTGGAGGAACTGGGGTGTGTGTAAAAAACCTGATGGGAAATGCAGGGGAGTACGTGAGGGTGGGAGACTTAACTGGATGGTGATTAAACTGACATTAGTGGGACAGGCAAGAGCAGCATCAGGCAGTCTCTTCATGGGGCCCTCAGGCATGTGGGGGTGATAAACTCTTCAAACACTGGGAAGCTTGCTGCCTGTGACCTGGCCAGCATCTCCCAAAATAGTCACCTCACAGTGAGTAACTTCCTTTGCACTGTTCCCAGCTCTCCCTGGCACGTAAATCCTGTCTCCCAGTTCCTCCTGCCTTCCTGTTTGGAGAGAGGAGGGTTGCTGGGAGAGGCCTTCCAAGGGTCCTTGAGCTGCTGGGTTTCAGCTGGGAAAGTCTGCTGTTGTGCTGGGCGGGAGGTTTAATGTCAGGGTTACATCCTCTGTCCCTGCTCCTGGTTCTGAGCTCCCAGCCTTCACCTGTACTCTTTGGGAAGAGGGATATGCTGCTGTTCCTCGGGCGTTTGCTGGTCTTACTTCCTTTTCACACACATCTGAACTGTAGATTAGGCTGCTTCTCACTGAAATGTGTTCCCAGTGGGAAGGGGAGGCAGCAATTATCCCTACTGCCAGGAGTGCACTTTCCCACAGAACATGGTCTTAGGGCAGGGAGCCACTTGCTGCCTTGAGGCCTGTCCTGGGTTTGAAGACAAAAGCAGAAGAGCAGAAGCAGCTCCTGTCCTTCCTGCGGTCATTCGAGGGAAGATGAGAAGAGCTCAAATGAGGAATTTTGGTTTTTAGTCTTCCCTCCCTGCTCCTGAAGGTAACGGTTGTGTTTCTGTTAGAAGTAAATTCTGCAGACTTCCTTGTGCAAGGTGCCCCACAGCAGACAGGACAAGGTTTCTGCTGAGCCTTGCCCTATCCCTGATGTTTCCAGCTGTGTAGACTTCAGGGTTGCTGTCCAGAAAAACTTGCTTTGGAGCTAGTGCATGATGTTTTCTGCCTTACACAGCATAGAGGGGACTACATGGAAGTTATAATGCTGGAGACTGACTGTACTCTGGAATTCACATACACACTGTCATCTCCCTTCCTCTTAGAACTGTTCAAGCACCACAGTTTTCCTCTCTCAACTTGCTAAAAGGTACAGGTCATAGGCAGTGCATACATCCTTGATTCCATGGATGCTCTGCTGGGATCTCTCCTCCATGGGTGAGCCAGGAGGATGCTGACAGGATACTGGTCCTGCCTGCTGCTGGCTCTGCAGCACCCTCTGGTGTTACTGGATCTGTCCCTTGGCTGCTCCTGTTTGCTCCTTTCTGTCCATCGCTTCAATAAGGAAGGACCGAGAAGAGGAACCTCATGAAGGAGTTAAATGCCCTTATATGTATTTAGTTGCTTAACATCAGCCAGTGGCTGGTTTATGTAGGCCATGGACTAAACCTCATTCCTCAAACCTAATTCCTCTTCAAGTGTTCCCCTCCTTTACTGTCATGCTTACTTGTGGACTGAAACCTTCCTTTTCCTAGTCTCCACCTGGAATGATCCTTGGTTGATTTTATTTTAATTTAGCTACTGTGGAATTACAAAACTATCTGCCTATTTTCTGGGTTTTTTTAGTTTATTCTCCTTCCATGAAAAAAAAGTTCAAGAGCTCTATGACCTTGCTGTCTGAACTATCCTGACAGTTATTTTGGAGAGGACACTCAGGCTTGAAGAGGATCCTCTTTCCTCCTTTTGTTGTCTCAATAGCCAGGACTCAGCTAGTGACATGAGGAGGACAGAGTAGTTTTCTTCTTTGCCTTGCATCAGATGTGCCTGTTGTGCCAGCACTGCAGGAGTAGCATCTTGAGCTGGGGTTCCTTGCAGTGAAGCATGAAACCCAAACAACTGGTGGCTCTTTACAGTCACACTGTTGCAAAATTTGAAAGATATTTCACAAAAATCAAGAAAAATATCAAATTTAAATATTCTGCTTTGATTTTTTTTTTATTAGCTTATGCCTGGCTCTGCTAATTAATTCTTCCCGTTTGTTGTTTTCGACTGAAATACCCTGCTCAGATGCAGATGAGATCATCTCAATAGTCAGGTTTTAGCGTTTGCTACATATGTTGTTACCCTGCATGTCTCCAGCACCCCATTGTTCTATCAGGAGCACTAGCATTCATGCTAATTCTGTGCCTAAGCTTCTGGCCTGGACTTGGCACACACACTGGTTGCCATGCTGCTGACCCAAATTCCGGCTGCATTAGGAGAGAGCCTTCCTTGCCAGTTTGCAGACCCTCTGGCTCTGAGGGCTGCCATCAACAGTGCTTTCTGGAACTTGGGAAAACCAAGGGCTGTGTGGTTCTGTCTGTGAGCAGCTGTTGGGTACCTGCTCCTGAGTGTGCACTGCAGTTAAATTACAAAGATATTTTAGGTTGATGTTTAAACCATCACATGTGTAAAGACATTAGCAGTACCTGCCAGCTGACTGTGAGGTGTGTAGCTGGAGGTTTAAGAGAACCCTCAGCCAAAATGTGGGTTTGGTAATCAGAGGCTTTTTTTTGAAGTGGGGAAGAGTGGCCCAGCTCTAAATGTGGTTGTTGTGGATGGTTGTCTGACTCTGTCTGCTCTGTTGTGCTAGGTGGATAAGGCTATGTGGGTGAGAACCTGAATCTGTTGATACTAATGGAGAGGTTTTACTCATACTACTTGAGAGGGTCCAGCGGAGGCCACAAGGATGATTTGGGGTCTGGAGCATCTCATTTATGTGGAGAGACTGCACGTAAGGAGGTGGGCCTGTTTAGTTTAGAGAAGAGAAAGCAGAGAGGATCTTGTTAATGCACATAAATATCTCAAAGGTGGGTGCCAAGAGGATGGTGCCACACTCTGTTCAGTGGCACCCAGCAACAGGATGAGAAGCAATGGCCATAAACTAAAATACAAGAAATTTCACCTCATCAGATGGAGGAAGAACTTCTTTACCTTGAGGATGGCAGAGCACTGGAACGGGTTGCCCAGTCTCCCTCTCTAGAAACATTCCAAACCCACCTGAAGGGTCCCTGTGTCACCTGCTCCAGGTGACCCTCCCTTGGCACAGGGGTTGGAATGGATGATCTCCAGAGGTCCCTTCCAACCCTAACAATTTTGTGATTCTGTAAGCAAGAACTGGGGTTTCTCCTCTTTGCCTCCCTCTTTGTGGTCTGACAGTCCTGCTCTTTGTTCTTGTTTCTGCAGAATATCCAGAAGATGCTGGGGCTTGCTCCCTCCCGGGCTGCAACCAAGCAGGCAGGAGGCTTCCTTGGCCCCCCCCCTCAGGCAGGGAAGTTCTCCTAAAGCACAGCCTTCAGGGAAGCAGTGACCAGTGCATAAGACTGCCTTTGGGAGATAACAAGACGGGATTCTGCACCTGTCTGAAACCAGGCTATGCAGTATTGAAATCATCACCCATTTGGAGTATTCCACCAGCAGTTGTTCGCTCATCAAACCAAGAAACCTCTCAGAAGATAACTCGACCTTTTGTTTCTGAGAAATAAACGGCATGGGCATGTTAATTAATTAATGTGTCTTGATTGGGTGATGGAGCGCCGCCCGGGGCCGCGCGTTCGGGCACGCCCCGGGATGGGGCGGGACCCGCGGCCCCAACAGGGGAAAAAAGCGTCGGTGGAGGAGGCGGTGCCTGTCGCCGCGGCGCCTCTCGGGATCCCGCCGATGTTGGCACAGACCCGGCTGACCACCCTGCTTCTGCCCCGGCTCTGCGCGCTCGCTCCCAGCCTCGCCATGAGCAGCAAGACCGGCACCGTCACCATCCAGCAGCCCCTCAACTACCGCGGGGGCGGCCGCGTCCAGCCCGCCGACGGCGGCCAGCTGGAGGAGGTGTATGAGCCGGCCACAGGTACCGCCTGGGGTGGGGGTAACCCCACGATGGGGTGCACGGCAGAGCCCCCCCGGTACCTCCCTGCGCGGGATGGATGCGCTCTGCTTTCCACATCTCACCTGGGTACCACCTGTGCAGGTGTCCCGCACGCCCTGCTGCTCCTGAGCCACCGTGCTTTGGTGGCTGCGCTGCCTCTCCAGCCTTTGCCCATCGTCACTCTTTCACGGCAGAAATCGGGTCTCGTTGTCGGTCAAGCAAAAAAAAAAATCCAGTGGTGCCCGGTCTTGGCAAAACCCCACGATTTAAATATCTCTGAACTTATTTATTTGTAGTTATCGGTATGTAGGGTTTGGCGGAATTACTTCAGCAGTGTTTAACCACGCTGAGGAATGTGTGGAGTAGTCCTGAAGATGGTGGTAGAAGTGTAAAAAAACTCCCCTGGGAAATACAAGAATTTTGTAACAATGGGAGCTAACTAGTAACTACTCTTTTAATTCAGACCCTCTGAAATGCAGCACTCCTACAACTAACTACAAATCAGTGTGTTTCAGGGGGAGCCATGGAAGAAGTTCTGCAGCTAGTATGGTGGACTGAAGTGTTTGGAGTTTTGGTGCAAGATAAACCATGTTCTGAGCCTCTTTTCTGAGACTTCTGTCTTGCTTATTCCATGTTTAAAATGTGCCCAGGTCGTGTGCTATGCAAGCTGCCCTGCTCTGGGGAGAAGGAAGTTGATCTGGCTGTGCAGAGTGCAAAGGCTGCCTTTAAAATATGGAGTCAGATGTCGGGCATGGAGCGATGCAGGGTGATGCTGGAAGCTGCCAGAATTATCCGGGTATGTTGTGTGAGCTCACTGCATCTTTTAGGGAGGGGGGTGTTCTGTCTGCGAGGTTCCTTGTGGGTTTTTGTGCCTATTGAGGGCTTCCAGCAGGACTTCCAGAGCTCCAGGAGGAGCTCAGGAGTTAAAACTCACCTTTGGCCAGAAGAGACAGGAGGCTGCCTTGGGCAGGGCTTTGCTCTTATCATTGGATTCAGTGCCCATTTGTGCAGCTTCGGTCTTATCACTGGATTCAAGGCCAGTGTGTGCCTTCTCAGCTTAATTCTGTTAGAAGATATAAGACTGAAGCCATCCAGTCGCCATCTTACAGGGCTTGTGTGTCTTTTAATAACTCCAAAGATTAACTGAATGCGATTTCAAAGCTGAAATTGCATAACACACATTGAACTTTTGGCTTGTTGGAGGCTGTTGTCATATGACTGGTGCGTGTCTTGGCAATAAGAGAAAGTAGGAATAGTGGTTTTTATCAGATAATACACCTGGGAGAGGATACACATAAGCGAGCTTTATCACAAACTCCTTTGTGAGATAATATGTGCTTGGGCATCAAAGTTAATCTCCATCAAGGCACATATGTGTGAAAACCCAGACCTTTCCCCAGTGTGTATTAAGTCATGAGAAAACTGTTTTCTTTCTGCCAATTTCCTGCTCCTGCCAGACTTCCACAGCAGGATAATATTTCTGCCTGGGAGCTGGCCTGTCCCTAGCTGTGTTGCTTTGTCTGTCCTTCACTAAATCCCCTGGTTCCATCCTGATCTTGCTGTTTGCTCTTCCTCCCAATTTAGTTCTGTGAACTCTAATTTTTGTTTGCCAGCAGGCTTCTAAGTTCATGTTTGTTCATGTCTTAGATAAACAGGGATGTTAAGCAAGACTGGACTTGCAATGAACCCCAGCACCTTTCTCTTCGACATTCCCCTGCACTCGGTCACCACCATTGATATATAGCAATTGAGAATGTCCCTTTTGGAGATGACAGTTTCTCATGGCAGATTCTTGTTTGGGACTTAAAGGCTTGGGAAGCAGCTGTCTCCTTGTGGAGTTCTGCTATGGGCTTCTCTAATGTGTTGTCTCTGTCCTGTACCTCTCACAGGAGCAGAGAGAAGAAATTGCCACCATGGAAACTATCAATAATGGGAAATCCATCTTTGAAGCCAGGGTAGACATCGACATATCTTGGCAGTGCCTGGAGTATTATGCAGGGCTGGCAGGATCTCTGGCTGGTGAGGATGTTACTGGAATTTCCTCTTTGCTCTCTGTCCCACATTCCCTAGTAACTCCAATGGCACAAGGCCATTTTTACTGCTGATCTTAAGAGATGGACCATTCTTTTTTTCTGAATATCTTGGAAGGATTTTGAGAGATGTCTGCCTGATGCTGCCATGCCCTGTGGGCACTCACACACCTTCTATGAGCTTGTTGGGGTAAAACTGCTTGTCTGTTTCCAGGCAAAGCCAGATCTGACCCCTGGGGCACCAGTAAGAGAAGGAGGGGCTTTGCTCTTTTCTAACTTCTGGATGTGTCTTTGCAGGTGAACACATCCAGCTTCCTGGGGGATGCTTTGGGTACACTCGGAGAGAACCACTCGGGGTGTGTGTTGGGATTGGAGCCTGGAATTACCCTTTCCAGATTGCCTGCTGGAAGGCTGGCCCGGCCTTGGCTTGCGGTAATGGAGACCTGCCCACACAAGCATCTCTTCAAACCCAGCGATCCTGTGGGGGAGAGTGATTTGGGGAGAAAGTCTAGGATTACCTTGAGGCATTGAAGGATTAGCAAGACCTTCAGGCTGTTGCTCTGGCTAGAAGGGAAAGGAAATGAAAGCAGGAACACATCAGATGTCCAGAGGGTGGGAATGCATCACAAAAATGATGATAACTTGGCTTTGTACCAGAAGAGGAAGGTCTCTGGAAATGTCTGCAGGGCAGGACTAGCAGCCCTATCTCCCCCAGCCCTTGGCAGCAAGAAATGCACCCTTTTGCTAGTTGGCAGTGATCAGCTGAAAGTGTTTCCTCCTCTTTTGGGGCAAACCTCTGGGATCTGTTGAGACAAACTCATTGTGTGGGGTGGGGATTTGTTTTGTTTCTTCCCTAAAGCAGTTTAGGTATTAATCCCACCTTGCTTCTGTCTGGTTTCCCTTAGGCAACGCAATGGTCTTCAAGCCCTCTCCCTTCACGCCCATTTCTGTGGTGAGGTTGGCAGAGATCTTCACAGAGGCTGGAGTGCCCAAGGGGCTCTTCAACGTGGTGCAGGGTGGGGCAGCCACAGGCCAGTTCCTCTGTCATCACCCAGATGTGGCCAAAATCTCCTTCACTGGCAGTGTGCCAACTGGCATGAAGGTAAAGGCACCTTTGCACTTCAAGACAGAAGGGGTCTGTTGTTGATACCTCCCTGAGCTTTTCTGCCTGAGTCTTGTAAAAACAGCGTGTGAGTTGGCATTTTTGGGACTGAGGAAGGAGGTGGCACGTACAGGGCCATGCTGGGGATCCAGTTAGCCTGCTGGGCTTGGGCACTTCTTCTTTTCAGAGTAACCCCATGGTCATCTTCACTTCTTTAGCCCCTGGTTGCAGTGAAGTCTCTGAGCTGCCTAAGTGGGTGTTGATGTGGGGAGGAGGGTACACAAAACAAAAGCACTAGAAAATGTGCAAGTGTTTTTGGCAGTAATAATTCACTTCAGCTGCATGCCACCTACTGTTTTTAAGCAAGAGGTTAGTTTCTGTGAAATTCTTACTCTCAATTTTTTATTAAAATGTTTTGGAAATAAATTCTGATTTGAAAGAGGAGAAATGTTTTCCTTTGAATGCTTCCTACATGTGTGTACTCGTGGAGTGCAGTGACAGATGCAGCTACAGCAGTCCTCAGTTTACACTGAGCACGAGACTTCCTGCAGATAACTCCCTAGGCTCTGTTGGTTTTATCTTTAGAAGTGAACAAACCCCAGACTCTGAGGCTGTCCTGATTCTGAACTAAGCCCATCCTGGGAAACACAGCTTGCCCTTCTAACTCCTTCTCTTGGCAAAAGGGCCCTGCATGAACTTTCCCTTTGGGTCTCTCTTGCCTCTCTCTCCATCAGCCTCCCCTTGGCCAGTGGGTCACTTGTTTCTTCTGTCCTTGTTTCTGTCAGATCATGGAGATGGCAGCAAAAGGGATCAAGCCAGTCACCCTGGAGCTGGGAGGCAAATCCCCCCTTATCATCTTCTCAGACTGTTCCCTGGATAATGCTGTGAATGGAGCCCTCATGGCCAACTTCCTCACGCAGGGCGAGGTTTGTGTCCATGGGGCAGGAATGGTCCTTCCCAGAGAGGCAGAGTGGTTTCAGAATTGGGCAATGGAGGCAGCCTGTGGCCTTTTCTAGTGAGGGATGCCCTAGAGCTCCCATCATGCCATGCATGTCCCTATGCAGTGTCAAAAGGATTAGAAGGGATGCCCTTGCAGAAGCCAGGGCAGGGTGTCGCAGCAGAATGTGCCTTAGCCAATGCCCTGTCCTGGCCTCCAGTCTGGCACTGTGGTGTCCTCTGGAGAGGCAGCAGCTTCCAGTGTAGTGTGTTGAGCTGCAGCACTGTGGAGCTTTGTCCGTCAAAATTTGGGATATCCACACATGCTGCAGGTTTATGTGATCCTGTTGGCAAATTTCCTCAGTAGGGTCATTTCTGGGAACTGAGAAGTCAGCTCCAAGTCTCTGCTGCTGGTGACCTGATGTGTTTTTGCCACCTGGTGGCATCAGAACCACTGTGTCCAGCAAGGACTGTTCAGTGCAGCCATAGGCTGAGGGTAGTCTCGTGTTCCTTATCCTCAGGGACTACTTAGCTGTTGTAGGAGCTGTGGAGGGGCTTTTCTGAGCACCTCTGTAGCAGGGTCCAAGCAGGGAAGGACTGTGGAGTGTTGTGTTTCCTATTCTGAGCAGCTTGTCCTGTATCCCAGGTGTGCTGCAATGGCACGCGGGTGTTTGTGGAGAGGAAGATCCTGGATACCTTCACAAAGGAGGTGGTGAAGCGCACCCAGAAAATCAAAATTGGAGACCCACTTTTGGAAGACACACGGATGGGAGCCCTCATCAACCGGCCCCACCTGAACCGTGTCCAGAGCTTTATCAAGCAGGCAAAGGAGCAGGTGAGATTGTGATGCTGCCCTGTGACTGCCCTGAAATGTCTCTCTCTTGTGAGACAAACAGATTGGCAGCTGCTTTCCTGCCATGTGCCTTCCCAGTTAAGCTGGATTTTTTTGTTATGGTTGAATTACTTGATGGGTGTTTTGGGCCACTAGATATGTAAGTCTGTGGGACCTGATGGGATGCATCCCACAGTCCCAAGGGAATTGGATGATGTAGTTGCCAAGCCACTCTCCATGACACTTGAAAAGTCATGGCAGTCAGATCCAAAGGAGGGCCACAAAAATTATCAGAAGGTGGGAGCAACTCACCTGTGAGGAAGGGCTGAGAGTTGGGGTTGTTCAGCCTGGAGAAGAGAAGGGACACCTAATTGCAGCATTTCAGTACGTGAAAGGAGTTTACAAGAAAAATGGGGACCAACTTTTTAGCAGGGCCTGTTAGGATAGGACAAGGGCCAGGCAGAACTACAGCAACTGGGCAGGATGCTCCTGGATGTGCCTGTCTACCTTCTTGGCTCTTTTTCAGGGGGCAGAAGTGCTGTGTGGTGGGGACCTGTATGTGCCAGATGACCCAAAGCTGAAGAACGGCTACTACATGCGACCTTGTGTGTTAGGTATGATCCCTCCTGCTCATGGTGCTTTGGGCTTGTATGTGAGTGTTGCTGAGTTTCTTCTAGAGAAAGCTTTGTTCAGCATAACCTGGCCCTGTGTATATCCCCAGTGTGGACAGACACTCAGATGGGTGTACTAGAGAGAGGCTGCCAAAAACTGCATCCAAAGAAATCTGTTGGAGGGTCTCACAGGAATCATGCAGTTAGTGCCTTTTGAGATGCAGGGTGGGACTTGCTGCTCTGTAGGGAGGCTGTGCAGTGCTGAGCACTGTCTCGAAGGCTGTGTGGGTTGCTGAATGCACAGGTTGTGCTGATAGCTCTTCCTCCTGAAGCACATGTGCTCTGCCATGCTTCCAGGGAACTGCAAAGATGACATGACATGTGTGAAGGAAGAGATCTTTGGGCCTGTCATGTCCATCCTGCCTTTTGACACAGAGGAGGAGGTTTTGGAGAGAGCCAATGCCACCAAATATGGCCTGGCAGGTGGTGTCTTCACCAGGTATGACTGCATAGCATTGTTGGAAGTGTTCTAGGGCGGGAAGGAGAAGGGAAATACTGCAGCAGCTTGATGCTCCTTGTGCAGTGCCTTTGCATGGGCATCTTCCAGAAAAGCTGGAGCAACAGACTGCCAGAAGGGAAATCTGTAAATGACTGTGTATCTCCTAGTTTTTCCTGAAGTGTTGGGTAGGCCTAGCTGTCCTTTGGACTCCTCCCAGCCTGTTCTGGCCTGCTGCCAACCTTTCTGCATCTCCAGGATACACCAGAAGCCTGCTATGCTGCTCTTGGCCACATGCCCTAATCCGCATTGCTGGTGTCCTTGTCCTGCCCTCACAAATCAAACCAAGTTTTAGTGTCCCTAGGATTAAGTGCTGAAGCCTTGGAGCAGAGTAGGGCAGGTTGGGCTCCAAAAATGATCACAGCCTGCTGGCCTGTTGGGAAGTCACCTGGCAGGGAAGGAGGAGATGAATGGGAAGGGATCCAACTGAATTGCCCTTTTCTTGCAGGGATATCCAGAAGGCTCACAGGGTAGTCGCTGCTCTCAAGGCTGGGATGTGCTTCATTAATAACTACAATGCCAGCCCTGTGGAGCTGCCTTTTGGAGGGTACAAATCATCAGGTGAGTTCTGTCTGACCTTCCCTGGTACATGCCAGTTACAGGGTGTGTGAGTGGCACCTCGCACTGCCTGGAGCTGTATTCTCACTTCTGGCTCTTCCCTGCAGGGTTTGGTAGGGAGAACGGACGGGCAGCCATCGAGTACTACTCGCAGCTGAAGACTGTCTGTGTGGAGATGGGTGATGTGGAATCTGTGTTTTAGGGGCCCTGGGTCCTGTTCAGGGGAGCATCAGCCAGCTTCTGCCTGTCAGCCAGGGATGTGGATCATGTACACAGCACTAAAGTACTCTAAAATTGTCCATGCCTGGGGGGAACAGTGCTGGAGCAGCATTTAGCCACCCTGCTCCTGCAAGCAGGAATGTACACAAGGGGCTCAGCCTGTCGGCCTGCTCTGTTCTGTCTGGTGGACAAAGGGAACCTCAGAGCAGGAGCCACCAGTGTGGCTTTTGGTAGCAGCTCTTGCAGCCATGTAGATGTTACCAGAAGCTTGTCAGTGGCCGAGGCCTGGCCCAGGCTGCCTCCTGTGCTGTGTGCCTTGATTCCTATTGCCTTCCACCCTCAGTCACCTTCAGTTTTGGCTCTCTAACAGGGAGGGCCCTACTCAATACACGTATAAGCTCTTGGACACATTGATATCCTGTAGCTATAGGCTCTGTCTATTCTCAGACTAGATGGAAGCCTTAAGGATAGGATTGTTTATTCCCTCTAGCCCCCTTGTAATCATGAGTTTTGTTTTTTCTATCTGTACCTTACTTAAAGTGGGACAAAATATTGTGGGGAGGGTTGGCTGATGCTGCCTGAGACAGGCATGGCCCTGAGAATCACCTCCACCCAGTAGTGGTAGTATTGAATAATGAAAGTTATTTTACTTCCTTCCTGTAAACTTACTGTTCTTTATACACATGATGAAGAAACAACTTTAAATGTTTGCCTACATCTTTTTTTTAACAATCAAGTAAATACTAACTCTGGAACGTCTTAGTACAGAGTGACATGAATTGAGGGGTCCAGAAATGGGGCTTCTGCTCTGTGGGTTAAACAAGTTGCAAGGTGGCTTTTCAGTCACTAAAATCATAAAAGCTGAAAAGACCATCTCTGCCTGACAGTCAGATTTCTGTAGCCCTACAAAACCTAAAGTCACTCTGGAATTCTGCAGAGGTTAAATAAAACACTCTGTGACTTTAGAATGAAAATACAGAATTGACAACTTCATTTTATTGTATGAGAAAAGGAAAAAACCACAGGAAATGAAGTGTTCTAAAAGAGAACGGATCAAAACTCTCCTTAGCTTCTCAGGCAGCCATTCCCTTGGCAGATCCAGCCCAGGTGCTGGCAGGCTGAATACACTCCTGTGCCCAGTAGCCCAAGGAGTGCCACTGAGCCAATGGCCCCTCTCCTTCGGTTTTTGGGATCTGGAAAAAAGGCAGGTTTTGTCAGTTCAGCAGCCCATCACTAAAAGACTAGCCCATCCTGGAAATTGAAGGGGGAGCAGGAACTAAAGATAAATCCCAAGGCAAAACAGCAGGCACCAGCCCAGGCCCTGTACCTACTCTCATAGCACAGCTATCCCTATTGGATGAGTGCTCTTCCCATCAGCAGGAAGTGTGCTGCAGCATTAGCAACCTGTGGACCTGCACCCTTTCCTCCAGACCCCACTGGAAGCTTTGTGCTGCCTCCTCAAGGTGAGCTGGAGCAAAGAGCCCCAGCTCACTGTAGGAGACTTGAGTTTCCATGCATCCACTGTGTGCCGCAGAGTAAAGACCTACCTCCTGTGTAGTAGCCATAGGCATAAAGGATTCTCCCAATGATCCAGGTGATGCCAAGCCCTGTGGCAACCCGCTGGGGAGAAAGGAGAAGCATTAAAACTTTGGAGACTTGAGCAAAGTCATGCAGGCAGCAGGTGCTGAATTTCATTTCACAATTGTCCAGTTGGTGAGCCAGACAAGGGCTAGGATCTTGGAGGCAGCTGCTGCCCCAAGTGAGGAGGTGTTCCAGATGTCCCCCTTGCCTCTTAATTTATAGCTGGCTTCCATTTTCCAGATGTGCCTATGCTGCTTCCTTCTCTCTCCGAAAAGGAGTATTCAGGAAGGACCTGGTTTGTCTTTTGGTGGCAAAACAAAGGTTTTGGCCTCTCCCACACACCTGCTTCCTCCTGAGTTGTCTGTATCTTTCAGTTAAAAAGAATCCAGGTTTTTTTGACCTCCTTTGGCAGGGCTTTGAAGAACCAGGCAGGGAAGGATGGAGGGACCCTTCCCACTTGTGGACTGTGAATGCTTTGCTTTGTTCAACAGGGCACCATTAGGGAAAGGAAAGGGGTCTAATAGCTGAAACAGCAGTAATGAGTTTAATAAATACCTATGATTCCCCTGCACAACTACATTTTTAGAAGGGGCACTGCTGTGCTGTGGCTAGTGAAGGGGCTAACTTGGCCTCCTGCCCAAGTCAGGCAGCAAGAGCAGAGTTGTGTCATGCAGACCTGCACCACAGTGTCACTTACCGGGTGGTAGATTCCACCAGTGCTTAAAAAGAACAGGAAAGCGGGGTAAGCTTCCAATCTGAAAAAAAAAGTGAGGAGGTTGTGTTTGTGCTCAAGTTGCTTACAAAGAGGAAAGTCCAGAAGGGCAGAAGCTGTGAGCATTCCCTCCCAAGGGCTTTTTGGGCCTGTACTCAGTGCTGTGGCTGAGGAAAGAAGGGATCTGACCATGCATAGACTTTCTCCAGCCTGTGCCCCTCCAGGGCCACCTACTTCCTCTTTCCATTTTGCACCCTACGTCACAGCTAAACACTACCCAGGAGTTGTGCCTCCAGCACCCCTCTGATGTGTTCTTGCAGTGCATCCACAGGAGCTGGGTTGACTTTGGCCTCTCCCCAGGGAGGCCCAGACAGCACAAAGATCAGCAGACTCCTCTGGAAGCAAGACTCCTTGTGTCTTAAGATTCACCCATGGAAGCAAGTTGCTGGGAACTGGGAAAGAGGAGGCTGCTTCACAGCCCCATCTCACAGTTTAAGGCATGGGAAAGAGCCAGCACAGCCTTCCTCCTAAGCATTACAGGGCTGTGTGTTGTCCTCAGATGCTGATCCTGAACTGAAGCATGTGGCAGCAGCACTTCTCTTGCTGCAGGTCCTGCCCCACAGCCCTGTGTGTTTCAAGGCCTGTGCTTGTACATGTTACTCACGTGTTCTGGTGTGCACGCTGGATGCAATTGAAGATACGTCCGTGTTCGGGGTCTGTGCTGTACATGGTTGGATACTGCCAAAAAAATAAGCCAGCAGTAAAACATGAGCAGGCACAGTCTGAGCTCGGGAGCCTGTTCTTCTCCAGCACAGGGAGTGTGCCCTGCAGCACCTCTCCTCAGGGCTGCCTGGATGCTTGCAAGACTGACTGGCAGTGGCCGGTGAGAGCCAGCCCCATGGCCCACAAAAGCTATGTTCAAGGTCACTGCCTTCCTCACCAGTGGGGCTGCTGCCTGGCCACAGAGGCTTCCCTGAGCTCTGTGCACCACACACACTGAGGTGATGCAGTAGGAGTGGGATTACCCTAACAGGCACCCAGGGCTGCCCTTGTACCCACCCCTGCTTGTCACTTCCGTGGTGAAAGAGCAAAAGAGAGCTCTGAGGGTTTGTGCTAGAGCCAAGTGGCACAGCAGCCTCTGCATGCCATCACCCTGACTCACAACAGGACTGGCTGACCCCACCCAGCCCACAGCCCTTCCTGGCTTAAAGACTCCTCAATGGATGCTGAGGGAAGGTCACCTTGAAGGACTTCCTGTGACAGGGCTCACATGCTCCACCTGAGCCTGAGAAACCCTCATTTCACTTGTTCCACTACAGCCCCTTTGTCCCCAGTGCTGCATCAGCCATATTTGCAGCCATGTGGTTTCTTGCCCACTGGTGTTGCCAAGCTGTCTCAGCTTGGTGCCAAGTGCCTGATGTCCCAGATCCTGAGCTCTGTCATGCTCTCTGGAGAGCCACGACAGCTCTATCCCTTCTGCGTCTGTGTGGTAGGGCAGGAAATGTCAGCAAGTCACCCCAAAATAAGCAAGGTGTCACCTGGCCTGTCTGCAACACCCGCAACAGACAGGCTCTGGCCTTCCCATCCCCTTGGCCTGAGCGCTTACCTCCACATTGTACTTCTTGCGGGCCTTGCCCACCTTCACGGCGAGGTGCATGACCAGGACAAAGCTGGCAGCGCCAGTCAGCATGACATAGCCATACTCCTTGGAGAGAACAGCCATCTTGATGCTGTCAAGAGAAAGGGAGCAGGTTAATATTTTGGGGTGTGAGTGGAGAAACGGCAGCAAGCTGCTCACAGCTATGTATGCATGGAAGAATTGCCAAGCATGGACACAAGACCTCCTAGCACAGGGACTGTAATAAGCAACACAAAACAAGAGCTCTCTGCACAATTCCTGTCAAGCAAGCCTTCAAATCACATAACTATTGGTGGGAGGTGGTTGTCTGGATGACACTAGTCCAGCCTGTGGCTCTGAGCAGGACAGCACCCAGCAGTGGGTCCCATCAGCTCAGGCAGCGCTGTGCTGCAGTGATGCTCTGGAGACATGGACAAAAAGCTGACTGCTTATGGCCCCTTCCAACCGTAGAGCCAGGGGCCACCAAATGAAGTCAGGGAATAGAGTGGAAACAAACCAAGAGAGGTTGTTTTTTTTTTTTCATGCAGTGGGAACCAGACCTATGAAACTCCCTGATACAGGACACTGTGAATGCAGGCTGTTCTCTTACACTCAACTGGAAACTGGGCAAGCTCTGGGAATAAGAGGTCAATTGGGAATTATAATACAGAGAAATACAAACTGGCTCAGAGATCCCAAGTTCGACAGAGCTGGGCTACATGAATGGTTAGTTTGTACCATTAGGGTGAATGCTAACAAAACCCATCACAATGGCAATAGTAACGAAATCTTTTGGGTAAAGAGGCACTGGCCAGATGAGTGATGCTCAGCCCCACAGCTCCCAGGAGCCCTCTCAGTCACAAATCACTGAACAGCCCCAACAACACAAAACTGCTGGCATTTACCAACATCTGCACAAGCAAGTCCGTGGCAGGGGACACCAGGGCCTGTGTGGCTTTTGTTTAACAGTGCTGTACTTCCCCAGACAGCCTGGGACAGAAGCAAAGAGCACAAGGCACATCTTGCAGCCTTTGCCATGCTGCCCTGCATTGCATGTTCTCCCTGATTCCTGCTCCCCACCTGCCAGACCTCCCATCAGCCTGCCCTGCTCAACACGGAGTGCTCCGGCTCCCTCCCAGCTGCAAGAGAGCACAAGGGCCCTTCCCCACAACCATCTTGCACAATCCCAAGCCTCTGTCATTTTCTGGGTGACCCAAGAGGGTGCTGCATGACACAGCAGAGCAGAAGACAGCAGAGGCCTCCCTCCAGCACCAAGATAATTCCCTCTCCGAATCAAACCCCAGTTGGCACCTGTCTCCAGATGGTGACTCCATGATATACTGAGGGTTTGGTGTCTCCTGCTCTCCCACAAGCACAGTCTGTCACTGTGGGGGAAAACAGGCCACCTCACAGAACCAGGGCAAACAGCCTTCCTATTGCAGCAATGTCAACACCCCTCACAAGGGATTTTGGGGGACTAGAGGGCTTTATTTCTCATTGGCAAAGGGATTATTATCAATGGGGCAAGGTGAAGACAACAGCTGGCTTTGTCCACATGAAGTTTGGTAAACAATTATCAGTAAGAATACTAAAAACCTAAAGTAATAAAGTCAAATGCATGCACTTGTAATTGAGGTTAGCACTTGACAGACGACACACTGAAAACAGGACATGTTCCAACCCTGCAGAGCAGGTTGATGGTCTCATTTCCCCTTCAAATTACAAGGCTGCTGGAGAACCAGGCATTTTATCTCCCAGCTGGATTAGATTATAATCCAGGGGTTTATCTTGGGAGCAAAGAGCACAGTAATGCATTAAGCCAGTTGAGTAATAAAGTTGCTACTCTTACAGTAAAGGTATAAAAGTGTACCTCAAGCCTTTGCTTTACGAATTAGAGCCATATAAAGCACTCCAGAGTTACGAGGACTTTCTGCCTCTCTCCCATGACATGCCTAGAGGTCGTTTCCCGATTCTGGCTCCCGGAGCATTTCAGCAACCTTTGTCACCAGCTCCAAGGGCTTTGCTGACAAGCACCGTCCCAGGCACAAGACTCAGTTTCTACTTTCCACGCAGCGATGTTTCAGGCTGGAGCCACAGGAATCAAAGCCTTCGGAGCACCACACGGCACAGACCGGCAGCAGAAGTGCTCCCGGCGGTGCTTTTACTGCAGAAAAAGGGTTCCTCCCAAGTGTCCCATAACACTGCAGCCACTATGAGTCAGCAAAGCGCATTAAGGCTCCTCGAGCAGACCCACGCGCGGATTCTGACAGGATTACGCGATCCGATCTCGGGCTTTCTCTCCAGCCAGAACCCTTTGCCCCTGCTGTGTGCTCCCAGGGCTCAGCCCTCCCAAGCCAGGCGGAGCCAGGCTCCGCCTAAGCCGCTGGTTGCGGGGGGCAGGCAGAGCCCCCCGTGCCCTGCCTCGGGTGGGAGGATGCCCACGGCGCTCCCTCCATTTCCCGCACTGTCCATCGGGACAACCCAGCCCTGGGAGCATCCCCCCGACCCCCTAGCCCCGCACTCACCCTGGGCGCGCTGCGGGACTGAACTGGGGACAGAGCCGAGGACAGAGCCGGGGACGGCGCGGGGGACGGAGCGGGAGCGGGGCCGGCCCGCCCGCAGCACCGCCCGCAGGCGGGGCCCCGGGGCTCGGCCAGCCACCATCAGTCTCACCGCAAGAGAACGGTGGGCCAGGGAGCCTTGTGGCTCTGGAGGAGGCGCTTTCCTTGCCCGTGTCCTCCGGCAGCTCTGCAGGTGTGCCCAGCATCCATCCTTATTCCGCGGCGCTCCCCTGACCGCTCCGAGCCCTTTTTGCCGTACGCCTTATAGCTTAGATCTCAGCTCTCGTTCGCAGTCTGCTGTTTAGTGGCTCTAAGTCTGGTGATTCGTGCCGTGCTTGCTGCAATCTCCTGCTTTTCCCTTCTATTCCACGAGCCCCTGCTAGTGACGGATGAAGCAGCCTGCGTTTCACACGTGGAGGTGCTATGCATGGTCATGTAAGCAGATACTTCCCTTGTCAATTCCTAATGCCATGATAAGAAGGAGCTTACTTACATCTACCTTTATTCTGGTCTGTAGATGCAACCCTGGCACTTTGGCATGGACAGACAAGCCTTTTCCGAGAATACATGGAGAGTGTGTCAGCAATGTTTTTTACTTAAAAAAAAAAAACCAAAAAACAAAACAGTTTTAGGGTTATGTGACACAAAACCAGAGCTGGACTTTCCAGTTCTGTAAATGCACATAAATCAGTGAAGAAGGTACAGAGGGTCTGGCTGCAGGGGGACAGAGGGTTCTCATGCTTTTGCCAGTGTAATGGGGAAGAAAGCAAGAAGCAATGGGATATCCCAGGCTCCTAAAAGTCCTGGTTTTAATTTCTTTGCCTTTCCACAACAGAAAGTTCTTGGATTTCCTGGGACCCCAGTAAGCTCTCTAGGCTGGTCCCAGTAAGCTCTGTTGGGCTTTCTGGCCCTAAAGAACCTGGTAACCTCCCTGACTACAGCCCAGTGCCAGTGTTTCAGTCAAGCCAGTCCCTATGTCCCTCCTTTTCTGTGGTCTCAAGGTAAAGTAGGAGTGGAAAGGCCTGGCACTGTGCATACCTCTCACACCCCTCCAAAATGAATATTTTGCCAATGTCCTGGATCCCAGTGGCAGAAGAAAAGTAGAGGTAGTAGCATAGTAATTTGAAAGTGGAGCACAGAGACTTCCTCCCCTTGCAGTTTTATTTAACTTTCAAAAAATAAAAAGAAAAAAAAAAGCAACTAGAATGGGACATCATGTGGGAAATCAGGCGGGAAGGGCCTGCCTTCGGTTCCCACCATGGGAGTTCAGAAAGGCTGGTCCTAAGTGGCTGTGTCTTCTTCCTCCTCTTCCTCTTCCCCTCCCTTTGAAGCATGGACTTCATAGGTAACAGCACAGATGCCTGCCAGCCAGGCTGTTGTGGTGCCAGCAAGGAATATGCAGAAGCCAACGAGGCACAGAAAGACATAGTCTTGCTTGTACAACTGGGTCAGGCAGCTGAAATGAAGCTGTGCCTGCACTGCGGGCATCCTCAGGGCTCGCAGGCCTTCTGGGGTGTAGCAGGTGATGTTGTCAGCATCTGCAGAGGGAGAAGAAAAAGTAAGACACTCTAGCCTGTGTCTGAAGCTTTAGTGAACATGAATCAAGCTAGATAAATGGTGGAGGAATTTGCTAACTGCCTGAAAAATGTCTTCACACTGTGCTGTCTCCATGGCTTGGGTAAAATCTGACAGCCAAACCCATGCCAAAACACAATTCCCAGGTTGCCAGAATTATTTCTGTAGTGTTGCCTCCATAGGAAAATGCTGCCCACTGGATTATGCCACTGCAGCAAACTGCTGTCCCTGCACTGCTCATCTCTGCTGATTGAGCACTTTCATCTTCATGTAAGAGCACTTGTGTGTGATGTTTTTTTCATTCTCAAACACCTGCTGAAATGATACAGCTTAAATTATACTGGAATAATGAGGCTGCTGCTCATTTGACAACTAGTGTGGTTTGCAGTTAATGCACAGCCTTACCTGCTCTGTGAGAGGCAGAGGCAACTCATCAATGATTCAGTTTCACTGAAATAACAACTATACCCTGTCATATTGAATACTTGCAGTGATAAAACATGCTGGCTATTCCCCCTCAAGTTAGTGAAGGATGAGTGTGGTGCCTGTGGAAGCTGAGTGTGCCCTCAGCCATGGCCCCCTCCTTCCTTTGCAGGTTTGGAACCCCCCAGACGCTGTGCACTGCTTGGTGCACAGGATGGAAAGGCCTCAGGGAAAGGGAGCAGCAGAGGGGACTGAGCCAGAGGAGATTTATATTACATGACATTGTATTGTGTATGACTGAGTGATATCACTGCTGTTCATACTGGTCTCTCTAATGGTCCTGAGTAAAACTTGAGAGCTTTTATCTCTCTATTATCCAAATCCATCCAAACTTAGGCAGCTTTGTCTCAGCCCCTTATGAAGCATCAGTAGTTTTTTGAAGGCCAGGGTGGGGATCTGCGTGCAGCAGATTCCAGGGCTCTGTCCCAGTGTCTCTTTGCACTGGAGCCCTCAGCCCCTGGAACAACCCTTAGTTTAGGGCTGTGTGTTCTGATGAAGAAGGAGATGCCTTTTCCTGCCCAAGGCAGTCTTTATTGCCACTGCCTTTCCTACTCCTACCCTCCCCAACTGCCTGCAGTGAGCTTTAATCTCCTGTTGCAGGGTTCAGTGGGTTATCTCTAATCTCACTGCAAAGAACTGTACTTTATTACACTGTTCCATAACTGCCTGTAACCTGTATGTGGGAAAAAATCCACTTTACTGTCTATAGGGAGCTTACTACATCTAATAAAGACACAAAGATGGTTCTTTCCTAACACCATCTTCCATTTGCCCTTCCCTTTTCTCCCTTTGGGCTCTTTTGTGGCCTTTTTCAACAGACAGACTTTCTCAAACAATTTTTCTCTTGCAGCTCTCTCACCATCATGTCCTGCATTACCAAAACTGAAGCTTTCCTCTTTTTTACGTGCTGTGCTGTGTTTATTTCCAGTTTGGGAAACCCAAGTTCATCTGCTGCAGCTGCAGAACAAAGCTTTGCCCTTGGGACCAGTGTTTTTCTGGGAAAGGGAACTGGTGATCACCCTGCCTTGACATGTCCACAGCCCAGTTGTAGACTCATTCAAGATGGGAAACAGCTGATTTCGGGATGGAGACAAGGCAGGAAATTCAGAGCAGCAGTTTTCCCAATGCATATCTCACCAGAGCTGCGTTGGGATCCTCGTCCTTGGCACTGCAGCCATGGGGTGCAGTGACTAACAGGCACAGGGACACCTGAGGCTGGATCCAGGTGTTTTAGAGCAGCAGCAATATCCCAGTTACAGGCATGGGGATCTCTGACTACCCTGAGGATATGAGCAGGTGTGACTATCCATGTGTGGAGGATATATAACCCAGCTACTCCCATCCCTGGTTTGTCCAACAGCAGAAGATGGAACCCACAGATGACATGCAGTGGTACAGCTCCATGAGATGAACTTTTGGGAAAGAGAACAGAGGACACACTCAATTCCACACAGATCTGTGGAGCTGGGAGGTCCTGCTCACACAGCTCTCACCTGGAAAATGAACGTTGCTCTGTGTCATCCAGGTGATAAAGTCCAAAAAGGAACAGTTGCAATGCCACAGGTTGTCACTGAGCCCCAGAAACCTCAGGTTGTGCAGGTCCCGGATGGTGCTGGTGTCCAGGAATGTTAAGCCTGTCCGGCTCACATCCAGATGCCTCAGCCAGGTATTGTTGGTGAAGGCCTCTTTCCTGATGGCCACAAGGTTGGGATTGTCCGAGATCTTCAGCACCACCAGGCTGAGGAGGTGTGAGAAGGTGCTGAAGGTGATCTGTGTGAGGTTGTTGAAGCTGAGGTCCAGATAGACAAGCTTGGTCACGCCAATGAAAGTGAAATCCAGGTCATCCCCCAAGAGGTTCTTGCTGCAGTCCAGGTACACCAAATCAGCCAGGAAGCTCAGTTCCACTGCCGGCAGATATGAGATGTTGTTTGCCACCAGAATCAGCTGCCTGGTGTCCAGAGGGATGTCTGCAGGGAACTCCAGCAACTGTTGCTCGGTGCAATTCACTTCCAAATACTGACAGCTACACCTGCTCGGGCAGCTGATCCTCTCTGATGCCACCCCCATCCCCAAAAGAAACATGAGGCTCAGGGACCGCGATCTACCTGGAAGAGACATGGTTTGAGACATTCCAGGCCGCTCAGCCCTTTGGGGACTGCGAGCAGCCCTATGGAAGCTGTGCTACCCTGACAGCCATGCCGGAGGTGTCTGGCTGCAAGGTTGTCGAGAAGCACTTTGTGTCCATGGCTCATTTGACCCCTTGGCAGAGTGCCCAGCTGGAAACCGAGCCTGGTTTTCACATCTGCAAGTGTGGAACAGTGGCTGGAGCCTCTCTGCCAGGTGACACCTCCATGATGTCAGTGGCTCGCCTGGTTTTGGGGGACAGTGCTGTGACCTTGCTGACCTGCTTCCAGCTGAGTGGAGGTGCAGGAAGCTGTGTGTGGGATTAGAGTATTAGAACTGTGTAGGGAGAGCACAGACAGCCCAAATTTTGTCAGAAATGATGTCAACACTGCAAGAGGCGCTCACTAGTACTGACTAGGAAGGAGCCCTGTGCAATGCTGCACTGGATTGGCATTCTCTCCTTGTAGGAGCCAGGAGGTTCTTGTCCCATCTGGAGTCCTGTCCTCGGCACAAGGAACATGTCGACCTGTGGAAGCTGGTCCAGAGGGGCCATGAGGATGCCCAGAGGGGCTATGAGGATGCCCAGAGGGCTGGTAAAGGGGACAGGATGAAAGAGTTGGGGCTGCTCAGCCTGGGGGAGGTCCTGGGGGGACCTCATTGCAGCCTTCCAGTACTCATGACTCAAGCCAGGGTTTATGGAAAAAAAGGGAGAGGGTTTTTACACAGGCAGACAGTGATAGGACAAGTGAGGGCGGTTTTAAAGTAAAACAGAAGAGGTTTAGATTAGATATTAGGAAGAAACTCCCTGTGAGGGTGCTGAAGGTTGCCCAGAGAAGCTGTGGCTGCCCCATCCCTGGAAGCGCCCAAGGCCAGGTTGGACGGGGCTCGGAGCAACCTGGTCTGCTGGAAGGTATCCCTGCCTATGGCAGGGGGGTGGAACTAGATGGCCTTTAAGGTGTGTCCGAACCCCAAGGCCGCTGTGCTGTCCCCACCACTCCGCACCCTCTAACAGTCCCTACCCTCCCTCACGGCCAACGGCGCGGAGGCGCGAGGCCTACCCGACCCCCCTAACAGCGGCGCGGCCGCTGATAGGATGAGGTGGGCGGGGACTCCCCAATGCCCCCGCCCCCTCCGTGACGACGCGGCCGCTGATAGGATGAGGTGGGCGGGGACTCCTATGTCCACGCCCCCTCAGTGACGACGCGGCCGCTGATAGGCTGGCGGGGGCGGCGCGCGGCGCATTCAAGCGGCGGGCGGGTGGCGGGGCGGCCGTTGGGTCCCGCTGTCCCTCGGGGTCCTTCCTGCCGCAGTCGCCGCCGCCATGGAGGCGATGACCTTCCCCCGCTACAGCCCCGACGACATCATCAGCTACCTCCGCACGCATATCCTGACGGGCGCCGAGGCCCGAAACCTGGTCAAGGGCGACGTGTTCGGCAGCCCCAAGGTGAGCGGCTCGGTGTCCCCGCCTCGGCACACAAACCGCGGTGCCCCGGCCCGTGTAAGCCCGGGTTGGGGTTGGGCTCTTGGGGGTCCCGGGGTTCTCCCCGTTTCTTGGGCCTTACCAGTAAGAGGGGGTGGTGTCATCACGGTGCCTGGCCCATCTTCCCCGTTCTGTGGGAACCGCGTTAAAATAGCCCCGGTGTTTGGTAAAGTCGCATGGTTTCTGCAGTTTGGCTGGTCAATTAGTTCTTTAAACCAAGCCCTCCTTTTAAACCCCTCCCTGCTCCACCTGCTTTCTATCTGTGGTGCTCTGACCATTAATGTTACTGCTAGTGAGTGTCCTCAGCTGGAGAAAAGTGGCTTTAAAGCCGAATTGGTGCCTCGGGGTGATTCCTCGTGCCGCTGTTCCTTGTGTTTGTGCCTGCGGTAGGAGGGGGTCTGGCCTTCGTTGCTTAGAAAATGACAGAATGATGTTTTCAAGAAGTAAAATCGTGCTTAGAGCTACAAATGAAAAACTCTTTGGCTTATAGGTATCTTCCCCCCTTTGTTTTAATATTGTGATGAAGATTGCTGTAAGTTTAGAATTTCTATGACTTATTTTGTTTTAGGGTTTTGGTGTCACTTGGTTTGAAAACTGCCCAACGGGCAGCAATGTAATGAAAACCAATGCCTGGCATCCACAGGCAGGGCTGTACTTGTCTGAGCTGACTGCTGTCCCTTAAAACTGAATTGTGAACAAGTAATGCTTGAACTGCAAAGTTCTGGGAAGCGAAACTTGTCTTGATGGCTCAGTGAAATTGACCTCTGTGTATTAAAGGTTGAACTAATGTTATGGCCTAGCCTGGGAGCCCTGAATAATCAAACACATGGAATACTGATTCATGTCCTTTCTTCCTGCAGCTTGACATTTTACACCTGATTTACATGAGAATCCTGCAGAAAGTGTATGGAATCCGCCTGGAGCACTTCTACATGGTATGGCTTCTGTGGCAGGGTAATGGAATGTGAAAGGAAAAGAATACTGCACTTAACAAATGTTGAAGTATCCCACTCTCGCCTTCTCGCTAGCAAATGGCAAGCAGCCTTCTGTTTTGTGTGTTGTAATTGTAGCAATGGAAGCTTAGAAATTCTGCTTCTGCTGCAGAAAACTTGTGTGTGAGATGCAATGGGCATTTGAGTTTGTGTTCAGGGCCGTACCTTAGACACGAATGGGAGTGCAGTACTCCTGCACAGCCATTGGCATGGCTCGTTAACGCATGTAAACGAACCTGGGAGCATCACCTGTGGGCTGTTGCTGAGGCCTTGAGAAGTTGCTTTGGTCACTGCTCCTCATCTGGAAATTCATTTCAGCTGAGGATACCTGTAGGAATAGCGGTTTTGTGGCTGTGCTGTCTCTAGTTTTGATTTTTTTCCCTTTTACCATGGACAGTGGACTTCCTGCTTCACTACAGGAACTAGTGAGTGTGAAGAGGAGCTCTCTTACCTCTGTAAGCTTTGAGGAAAGGCTTTGGAGAGCCTTCTCCTTCTGTGGTTGAACTGTGAATTTTGTTATTTATGATGCTGAGGGTGCCAGAAATGTCTGTAAGGTCCAGGAAGGACTGGACAAGCTTATGAAGGGACACCATGTCCAGCCTTGAAAATACTTATTGTGTCCTTGGGCATTTGCCTTTGGCCGTGGCTGGAGGGGGTTGGATTTCTCTAGAAGGAAAGTAAATGTTGCTTTTGATATTGATCATCTCTGCTTCTCCGTCACTTGGCAGGAAAGTAACGAGAGGCTGATACCTTGTTCGCTAATAGTTACCTGGTCTTCTGTCTGTTAGGCAAGAACTGATCCCTGAAAGAATAAATAGTGTTATGGCATTTTTGGATATGTTCTTCCCTTTCAGTTTATGTGCACAAGGTAACTCTGTTCTTCATGGGCAATGACATTAGTTGGGATAGTGTATAATGAGGTTTAAAATATAAGGAAAAGGTGACAATGCACCACTACTTTCTCCTTTTGACTTCATCATGAAACAATTGTGTGTGTCAATTTTGGTGCTTTTAAAGAAAAAGTTTCTGTCTGGTAGGTAATTCCTACTGTTGTCCTGCATCAGTTTTGAACAAATTAAAAGAGAGTGTAGATTGAATTCTAGAGTTTATAATGTTGCTGCTTTAATTACTGTTGCCTTATATATTTCCGAGCAGAAATTGATACTTAAAATAGTCTGCTGTTTAACTTGATACCTTTCAGCCTTTAATATGTGTTCTCTGTACATGGGAAAACCATGCTCAGTGTGTTTAACCTATTAAAGTTATCTTATGCTGTGAAAACCTGTGTAACTTTTAAGTATTTTCTACTTAAGCACTGTCTCTCTTTACTCTTTAGATGCCAGTCAATGTTGACATAATGTATCCACAGATATATGAAGGTTTTCTACCTGTCTGTAATTTGTATATTCACATGTAAGTAGAAGATCCTGCATCTGCTCAGTTGCTGTTTCTTGTAAAAGTCCAATTTTCTAAAAGCTTTGGGGTTTTATGCCTTTGTGCTGATGGTAGTTCCACTACTTATGGGCTCTGAGCAAAGTGAAATTTGCAGATGAACAGGGAGCAGCAATATTTAGGAGAGTAAAATTCCTTTCTTGTCAAAACGAATGTGTTTAAATAATACAGCCTCACCAAGATGGAGCACAAATCCATACTTGGAGTGGCTCGAGGATCATCATTACACCCAGAAGGGGGATCTTATGTTCCTATTATGCAAATTTGCTGTCTGAATTCAGTGTAAATGTCTATTGGAATCAGGTGAGTGTTAGACTTTAAGCTTTGTTTCCCCTGTAAGGGGGGAATTGCCTAATAATTAGGTGTAGGAGTTTCCAAATTAAGCTGAAAAGTTGTTCCACAGGCAAGTATTTTGTTAATAGAAATATCTGAGATGCTGTAAGAATATGAGCTGTTAATGCTGATCAGTGTGTGGACTTGCTGTGTTACTCTCCTAAGACTGATTGTCTTGTGCTTGCTGTACAAATGCTCTGGGAGAAGAGGACAAGATCTGTTTTGTAGTAAATGGGTCCAGCACAAAAACTGAGTCATGGTCACCACAGATGAGGTTGTTTTGTTTTCCTTGCAGGGAGCGCTTGCTGCCAGTGTGCCGGATTAATGATTTCCAAATTGCTGATGTTTTAAACCCAAGTAAGCAAATGCATTGTAATCCTTGGCTTTCTGGGAGTGGTGGGTGCTGCTTGATATCCAGATTTTTTTCTTATTTGGCATAACCAGATGGACATCTAGTATGGACAACTGTCCCTGGATTTCAGCTGCTTCTCCAACCACTGCTGTGGCCCTTAGACAAGCTGGTTCTAGTGAGCAGTATTCCTTATGTAGGCTGGTCAGTAACTGAAGGCAGTTTGGAATGCTATGAATCTGTTGAGCTCCTAGTCTGGTGACTGGACTGTGACATACTTAAAATAGCATAAGATGAGATGATAATGAGAATTACCCTCACAACTCTGGAACTCTACAGGATTTCTTATGCTGATGCCTGTGTAGGAAGTGATTGAATTTTTGCTTCACCCTTTTCAATATCCAGCTGTGGTGAGACTGCTGCAACATAAACAACGTTGGAAAAGGTTGTTCTGAAGAACTCTTTCACTTCTGGATCTGTCATGAATAAAACATTCAAGCCTTTGTAATAATCTTTCACAAAGTTTGCTTGGAATAAAAACAGAAAGTCCCTGCAGTTCAAATTGCTGCCTTCAGTTAGTCTGAGAGTTACAGAGAGGTTCTCTCTGAGTTGTAGTTCAAGATTGACACTCTTTCTCCCTGACTTCTGTTTTAATGGGAAGCTGTGTTCACAGTTTCTCCCAGGTGCCATTATTCATTTGCTAAATTGCACAGAATTGCTAAGGGTTTGTAACTAGCTTGGTCCTAGTTTTTGTGTAGTCTGAAATCTTTCCAAGATGAGCAAGGGAAGAACTAATTTGACTTCTGTTTTGTAATTTCTTCCTCTTGTCTGAATTATATTTTGCCCAACTTTTCACAAGCAATTACAAGGCATATGGAAACCAGCACAGTGATGTCTTGCAATTCCTATTTCAGAGACAAAGAGGACTGTTCGCTTCCTGAGTGGCATTCTCAACTTCGTAAACTTCAGAGAATTCCGGCGGCAGGTCTACTTGGAGTTACAACTGAACTATGTAAGACTGGGTGCTGTGTTACTCCGGATACCTATTTCATTATGATTAATATTAACCAAGAACTGAGAGCATAAAGGTTGTGGTTTAACTTCATGTTTATGTAACATGTTGGATTATTAAATGTAGCCAAGTAGTACAGGAAGGCACCAATTATTACTTAGAATATTACTGGAAGGGTTTTTTTCCCCAGTAACTTATTTGATAGTTTAGCCTGGTAAGTGAAGGATTGACACCTCACATCCTTTTGAGAAAAGGTGGGTGCAACAGTCAGTGGGCTGAAGCTTGAATTGCATGTGGCTTCTCTTCTGAATATCTCAGTAGTTCAGAGATTCATTTAATGTGAAATACTGATGAGCAAGGCTCTAACAGAAGCCCAAAGCAAAACCATATTCCTCTAAAATAAAAAATATCTGAATATTCAATTTGCAGAAAACAGCTATGGAGAAACACCAACAACTGGAGGCTGCTAATCAGGAGGCAGCGATGAAGCTGGAAAAACTGAAGTGAGTATGAGGAGCCAAGCACCGTGAGAGGCACTGTTTGACTTGCCTGTTCAGGCTGGATCAATGGGCCAGGGCCAGTTGTGTGAGGTTCAACAAGGTCAAGTGTGGAGTCCTGCTCTTGGGGCATAATAACTCGGTGCAATTGTACAGGCTTGGGGAAGAGGGACTGGAAAGCCACCAGGCAGAAAAGGCCCTGGGGGTGCTGGCCAACAGCAGCTGAACATGAGTCCAGGTGGGCAAGAAGGCCAATGGTACCTGGCTTGTGTCAGCAATAGTGTGGCCAGTAGGACCAAGGCAGTGGTTGTCCCCCTGTGCTGGGCACTGGTGAGGACACACCTCAAATCCTGGATTTAGTTTTGGGCCCCTCACAAACAAAGACACTGAGGGGCTGCAACTTGTCCAGAAAAGGGCAATGGAGCTGCTGAAGGGTCTGGAGCACAAGTCTGATGAGGCATGTCTGAAGGAGCTGTGGGTGTTTATTCTCTGGCAGAGAATAAAAATTACTTTGGGAAGATATGGTTGCTTTGAGAGAATCCTGTATTTGTGTATTGAGGACTAGGGTGAAAGTTTTTGCTCTTAGATAGTTTTCAGTGATGTCTTTATCTCTTCAGTAGGTGTAGGAAGCCCATTTTTAATTTAATAGATGGGTAAAGTCATCTTCCTTGGTTATTTGACATGTTTGCCACAATCTCTGTTTCAGGCCATTTAGTCCTATTGCCTTTGTCTTTGCACCATTAAGTTTTGTTTTTGCTTGTGGATAATAGGATGAAGAGATGGCTAGTTTCCAAGGTAGCTTTCAAAACAGAGGTTTTTCCTGACAGCTGCTCTTAGTGTGTACTACATAGGAGGTTCTCTAGCTAATACAGATCTACCTTGAAAAAAGCTGTTTCTATGGCAGGTAGTATTATCCAAACTTGATAAATAAAAATCACCACAAAAACTGGTAGGAGTGTTGTTCTTTTGTGCTCTGCTTAACATGATCTTTAAACTTTGTCCTCTGTTATGCTTGTATGACTTTTTGCCAAAATAGCCCTTTAGATTATGCTTCAAAACCTTCCAAGCAAAGGAAAATAAGATGTATTAATTTGAGACTGTCTTGTTCTGATTACTTAAGTTGCTGCTGTAAACTCTTTGAAAAGAGTGGTTGTTGTATTACTGTACTCTGACTTGACTGTAGTGATGCCGAAACTGTCCAATATCTTTATTTTTCACTTAGCACTGTTCCAGTTGAACATCAGGAAGAGGTCAAGCAGCTGACAGAGAGCATTCGGGAACTGGAGCACCAGCTAAGGCAAGACTATCGTCGGAAACAAGTATGATCTTGTTATATACTTCCTTGGAAAGCTGCTACGGCTTCTGATTGTGGCTGTTCCTCACTTCTGTTGATTTTTGTTCCCTTCCCTCTAATACAGAGGATAAAGGGGACTTTTCTGACTTAAAACAAAGTCCATTGCAACACAATGCTATGTCTGACCCCTCTTCATTTCACGTTAAGGAGTGTGAAACATGAAATAAGACTTGGGGAATACAAAAGTATATTTGACTCTTTCTTTTTTGAAATTACTTGGGAGATGTGTGTTACTGTTTGGAAGTGTGATATGTGTGTTTCCCTTTGTTTTCCATCTTAATTCAGTGAACTGGAGTTGGAGGTGAGCCATGGCAAGAAATGAGGCCTAAGAAGGGTTACCCAAGGGAATGCCTAGTAAAAACAGTGGGGTTAATTGGAGGGCTAACTTTTCAGCAGTGAAAACTTGCCCCTAAAGACTCATAGGTAATCTTTTCAGCTCCTTTGGGTGGAAAAAAAAATAAACTTTGGTTAGGTTTTTTTGTTCTGTTGAGTCATGTCTCTACTATTAATATCATTAACCATGTGCTTGACTTCTATATTATTTGGGACTTGATATTAAATTAGGGTTTTTTTTTCCTGAAGAACAGGGCCTCTGGCAAATAAGGTTGTGGGGCTATAATACTGCCAGGGTCAGTAAGAATAGAGGTAGTCAGTCTCTTATCCCTGTTCCTAGTTCCCCACTGCTGGCTGCATCCCTAGTACTCCCAGTGGCTTTTGCAGCAGCGTTCTTTTCCTGTCTTTAAGATCATATAGACTGCAGTTTTGTCTGCTGGTTATGGCACTCCAAAAGACTAATAAATGGGATTTCTCCTGTAGGCAGATCTGATAGAAGGGTAAAGATAGAAGGTAGCAGTTGCAGGGATGCTTATTTAACACTTGTTGCTTTTTTAGACAGCTCTGCAAGATGTGATTTCGCAAAAGAAGACAGATATTGCTGAGAGTACCCGAAAACTGGTGAGTACACCTCTCTGTAGGTGCAGGATGTAGCTTCTATCTTCGATCAACTAATAAATCGTACCCTTCTAGAGTCATATTATTCTTGGAGATAGGTAACTTTCAGATGGTGATTATCAATTTTCTGAAAAAATTATTTGGCTTCATTTTTCCCCTGGAAGCTTTACTGTAGTAGCTTGTTTTGTTATTAATTTTAAATACACATCTCTACAATGTCAAGCTCTGTGTGTTCAGGAAACTGAAAAAGGGCAAGAAATTCAGACTTCTGAGATGCCATGAGCTTAGCTTAAGTGCACCAAGTGAGCTAATGAGGCAGCACTGACCCGGTGGGGGCAAAACGGGAGGTTCTGGGAAGTTGCACAGGAAACTGGTTGCTCTTCTACCTGGCTGAGAGAGCTAGCTCTGAAACCCTGCAATGACTGCCTTAATTTTCCCTAAGTGAGGTTTTCTGAGGGAGAGAGGTGCTAGTAAAATGCTAGGCTGGATGGGACTCTGAGCACCCTGGCCCATGGCAAGGGATTGGAGTGAGATGATCTTTAAGGTCCCTTCCAACCCAAACCATTCTAGGATTAGCAGGCAGGCTTTGTGGAGAACTAGTTAACTGCTGTTCCTGTGACTTAGTATAAGCAGGTTTGGGGAGTTACAGTCCAAAAATGGACTGTTAACTGCTTGGGTTTGAAATGTTAATGCTGTTCAGAGGAATTACTACAAAGAAAAGAACCTGTCTAGTTATAAGATCTTGGCAAACAAAGCTACACAATTCCTCTTTGTTCACCTAATTGCTAATATTGAAAATGTGTTTGTCTTGTTAACCAGAATGACCTCAAAGTGACTATGGCTACTTTGAAAGAAGAACAAGAGCAGCTGAAATCAAAAATTGTGGAAAGTCCAGAAGAACTGAAAAATTACAAAGAACAGATGAAGGAGACTGTTAAGAAACTGAAGAATACCAAGGTGAGGTCTTTCTCTGTCCACATAAAGGGGTATTCTATTAGGAAAAGCACATCTTTTACTGAACTGTCATCATCTAGAACTGCTTCTTGAATGACATGTAGTAACACATCAACAGAACAGTAGTTAGTATGAAATGAAATCACAGCTTCAGAGAAAAGGGAAGGTTCATGACTGAGTTAGTGGTTTATTTCTTATATGTGTTTGTTTTTTGTTTTTTTAGTTATTTTTTTGTGCTGGTGGTTTTTTTTTAAGCAGGATTGGAGTCACTGCTCCTTTTTCCTCAATGAGTAATTGTTTTTTTGTAAAGCTAGATGTAGAGCTCTTGAATCTATACTCTACCTGTCTGGCTGTTAGTTCTCAATAAGGTGACAATCTTTGGCAGATCCCAAATGCTGTTGGATTTAGAATACATGCTTAGTAGTCGTTCTGTTATCATTCACTGTTTCTGGGATTCATGGCTCTCTCCACTAGTATGCTAATCACTGAGTTTCCCTTCCTAGTTTTGTGTTTGAGGTTTTTATTTAGTCTTTAAATCTTTGTGGTTCATGATTACTCATGCATCAGAGAAGTTTGCATAACTTTGCCTCTCTAGGTATTTTTGTTCCAAAGTTGTAAACTTTATTGCTGTGTTTCCAGATATCTGTTTTTATGATGCTTTATGAAACTCTTGTTTTTACCAGTACAAAATTTCTTCACTGTACAGCCTTTTTCTTTTCCTGTCCTAAAAGTTCTTGGAAAAACTAGTTAGTTCAGTGTAAAACACTTGCAAGTCACTTTTTCTGTGCTTCCAAATAAATGCCTTTTTTATTTTATGAACTGAAGATCTCTTTTCATTAACTGTTAAATACTACTTTGAGTGTCTGTTAAACAAGGATGTAATGGGTACAAAAACCAGTATGCTTTAATTCTATATAAAATAACTCCAAAGTTATTTATTCAGTCTTTTCTCTTTAAAGGAAGAAATTACTAGGAAATATGAGAGTTACAGAGACCTAGTTGAGGTTCTGCCATCATGCCAACTGGAGCTGCAGTTCTATCAAAAGAAGATGGAAAGACAGGGAGCAAATGTGGAGAGACTGGCCAGTGTATTATCAGAGGTTTGTATTATCCAAATTATATCTGGTTAAGGAGAATTTAATGTCTTAGCAAGACAGGTGATCATAAATGTCTGTACTGTGAAAGTTTCTGTCTCTCCTCATCCAAATTCTTTCTTTATAGGGAATACTTAAAAATGTCATTCTTTAAAATGTCAGTAAAACATTGCTGCTGCTTTTCTGCATGGCACTAGCTAATGTACTATGCACAAGCTATTGACCACTTTGAATAGTCCAAGCCTTTGTTGCCATAGAAACCTGACCTAAAATAGTTTGAACTGTCTTGGGATTGTTGGTAGGAAATGATGAAAGAAGAAAAGTGAAATTGAGTTTCTTCTGCCTTGAGAGTGGAAACTAAGAGCAAAAAATTGCTACTTCAGGGAGAGTCATGTCTTAAGTACCTTAACTTTATTAATATTACCAAGCCAGCCATTCTGCAATAAAATGTTTGTTACAATACAGTACTTGCTATTTGCTACTTGGTTTTGGGAGAATGCAATTGTTAGGAGCATTTGAAAAATGCTGTGGAGTCTTTTTGGGTATTTGTATGGCAAGTGTTCAAATTACCCTTGGCAAAGACCTACAACAGAAATCATAGTGACTTCTGAAAGTCATTCTAAGTAATGGATTCTTGTCCATTTGGATGTATTTGCAATCAGATAAAGAACAGGGATTTCACTGGGGGAATGAGTTAGCAATCAGATCTCCAAAGAGCAGCAACCTAGTTCTAATCTTGGTACACTAACAGGTAATGTTGTCTTAATTATTTTTCCCTCATTTAATTTATTTCTACACTTATACTCTAGATCAGAAATCTGGAGGACCAGGTTGAGAGTGCTCAGATAGAGCTGAAAAAGGTGACGACAGATGAAATATCCCTAAAGAGACTGGTCACTGCCAAACGTGAGAAGCTGTCCACGTTTGAGATAAGGATACAAAAGAAGCGTGAAGAGGTTCAGCAGCATAAGTGCACTGTGCTTGAGTAAGGATGAGCTGATGTTTCTGCCTGATGCTGCTTTATGTCTTTGTTATGTGTTGCCAAAGTTCATGTCTGATACAAGCACACAGCTTAGCAGTAAGAAGAAAATGAGCAGTGTGGGACAGCTTTGTACGAAGACCAGTAATGCTGCAGGCGGGGACTTGGGGTCTCAAATCAATAATTGCAATGTGACTTGACAGCAATTCTTTTATTGGAGCACTAATTTAATTTATAATGCTTATTCCTGATTCTTTTATCTTCTTAAAGAGAATGTCACATTGGGATAATTTTCCAACTTATCAGACTTCAACAAAGCCCCATTTGCCTTTCATGAATTTTTCATAATTTCCCTTGCCACTTTTGCTCATTATCAAACATGTTTAAGACCCATGGGGAAATGGGGCTCTCATCTCTGAGGAACATTTTCCTGACATGATGCTTCTAAAACAAAAGGAACAGTGTCATTTGATCAAAGCCTCTCAGCCCCTCTTCCTTCCTACCATATGTTAAAGGCAGGTTGCATGGCCTTGTTTGCAGCACGTCAGTCATTCCTGCAGCAGCAAACTGCAGCCTTGTAAGGTCCTGTCTTCACTGTGAGATTAGAAGAGTTGAACTGTTATAGAGAATTTATTATATAGCAATTTTTTTTGTACATGGATAGGAAAGGGACTGTGGAAAAAATGATTGGCTGAGTAGATTAACTGTGACAGAAGAGAGCTTCTTCCACAGAGCTGAGAGAATCAAGGAAGATTTGGTCATGCTTAAGGTTTGTGTGGTCTGTAGAGTGGCAGAAAGAGTCCCAGGCTGCCTTTGCTCCCCACTTAGTGCATTGTATCAGCTAAAGGAGATTATTTGGAAGGAAAATAGATTGGACATTAGGAGAAATTCCTTTGTGAAAGGGGTGATTAGACATTGTAAAGGGCTGCCCAGGGAAGTGGTGGAGTCACTGTCCCTGGAGGTCTTTAAGGAATGGCTGGTGGCACTCAGTGCCGTGGTCTAGTAGACAAAGTGGTGTTGGGTCATAGGTTGGACTTGATTGTCTGAGGTCTTTTCCAACCGAATGGATTCAGTGGCTCTGTGAAAAGCTTTTAACTAAAGAATGAAAATAATATAATCTAATGCTCCTTTAAGTCAAAAGTTGCTACTGCTTTCTGGTTCTAGTGTCTGAGGTATTTCCCTTGAGTGATAAAACTAGATGCTTGGATAAGCAAGAGGGGAAGTGAGGTAACCTTGGTTTGAAGATGAGTTTTTGCTGGTGAATAAGAGAATGTGTCCTGACTGTTCCCTTGAGGTAGGAAGGTGTAAGTGGGCTCTTGCTAAGTGTGAAGTATTTCAGCGATTCTTTACAGAAAGCTGCTGCTGTAATTCCAGCTGTAATTGTACAAATGCTTAATATAAATTGTACGTGGTTTTTGCACTTGGAGTAGATCTCCGGTTCCCACACTTGCCCTTTGCTGACGCCATGGCACCTTACAGCTGGACCTGTCTGGATTTACCTGCAAGCTGGGGAAATATTATTTGGTCCTTGGGGTGCAATGATAGATTGGAAGTTGCAGATAACAGATGTAGATGTATGGGATTAGACCTTAGCTTGGTGGGATGGGATCTGTGGCTAAGGAAAATGTGTGACATTCAATTATGCTGAAACATCAAGTGCAGCTGTATTGCTTTTAACCTGCATTACTCAAAGACAGGAAGACAATGTCCACTGTCTGTGGGGTTGGCTCCACTGAGGTCACTTGAGTTGCCTTGACTGGCAGTAACCGAGGATCTCCAATATCCTTCTCTAACTCCACTTCGAACTTCATTTCTTGTACATAGGTTGCTCTAGTTTAAAAATCGGATTATTTTCTGAGCAAGTAAATGCTGTACATCATTGTTTTTGGAAACTGCTGGTTTCATTCTTATAAAATGCAAGCTTTGCTTGTAGCGAGGTTAAGGTTAATCTGGAATTAGTCAGTAGCTCAGTACTAACTTTTTACTCCCACCTTTAGATATTGCAACAAAGTCCAGGAGAAGAGGGGTGTTGTATATGATAAAGTGATGGCCATTCACAAGGAAATCCAACAGACCAGGTACAAAATTGACCAGCTGAAGGAGAATGCTGAAAAAGAAGCAATGAAAACAGAGGTGAGTTGGTTTTTTTTTTTTATCCCCCCCCAAAGAAATCCTGTTTGGTTAAAAATCAAAACTTATTTTTAACTTTAGCTGTGTAGATAAAGGAACAGTTGTTGTCCTTTAAGACAAATGGGCTCTGCAGGTGGTGGTTTGGGTGAGTAGTTGAAGGGAATACACTGTGTGCTAGTAGTTCCGCTGGGTTGGTAGTGCTTGCTCTGCTCTCTGCAGGCTGGGTGGGTGGCCCAGGGGAGAAGTGAGCTTTGCAAGCCTGAGACAAAAGACTCGAAGTGTGACTGCCCAGTATTTTGGAAGGTGAAATTAAGCTTGTCTTCCCACCTGTTCCTGTAGCACATACTATGCTAGTTCTATGTTGTTTTTTTTAAGATGGTCATACTTACAGTTCCAAGCAGTTGGATTTTTTTCCCCTCTTTTTTTTAATTTTTGTTTGTTTGTTTGGCCCCTGGGACCTGACCTGTGAGGCTTTACATTCCTGCTGTAGTCTGGGGAGTGCAATAATCCTCTCAACAGCATCTCTCAAACCCAGGGACCACTTCCCATATCACAAATGCTTTAAGGGTTTTGTTAAGATGACTGTCCAACTTGGCTTTGGAAAGAGGCAGAAATCCTGATGGATTGAGAGTAAGGGATCACAGCTTACTTGTAGTCATCTTATCTGTTGACTACTGAAGTACTGTCCATGCTGGGAGGGCAATGGTAGCAGTCAGTTGCAGAGACCTTGGTGACACAGGTTAATATGGAGTGGGGCAGGAGTAGTGTGACTGCTGGACTAGTGCTGCTTGTTTGACCCATCTTAGTGTTGTAATCTCTAGACTTACAAAATATGAGAGCAGCCATAAGTTGAACCTCACTGTGTTTTGTGAATGCTGCTTCTTAAGCCATGGAGAGATACCTTAGAAATCACTTGAGTCCGTAAGACCACTCACTTAACCTTTATGCTTGATAAGGATTTAACTTTGCTGATGGATTTTTTTTTTATCTTTATCTTATCTTTCCAGGAAATAAACCTAATTTTGAAGGCTGCATTGGAGAAGTGTCATGAATCTCTCATTAAGACAGCAAAGAGTTATGCAGCCTCAAGAGAAGAAAGAATTGCTGAACTAAAGAAAGGGCTGCTTAGCATTCAGTCTCCTGGAAGTAGTTCTTAAGCCTGTCTGCACTTGTGTTCCACTTTCATTATGCTTGTCCTCATACCTGAACTCAAGAGCTTGTGCTTTGCATGGCATGGATAATGATTCCAGGCAAAAGCCAGTGTTCTCAAAAACCATGTCTGAACACATTTAGTTTTCTAGGCAGATCCGGATGTCATGAGCTCACTAATGTGGATAAGAAAACACTCAGTTTCTATTGCTTTCAGTCACTGGTTTTAGTGGTAATATTGCAATTCTTGCTAACCCCAAATAGCTCAATATTTTAGGCAGAATCCTGTGCTTTTTTGTAGAAACTCTTCTGTAAACTTTGATCTGGAAAGACCTGGCCTGAATGTGCAGACTGTTCAAGATAAGTCAGCAACAGGTGATATTCCGCTACCATTATTGTGAAATCCTGACAGAGCTGTAGGGTCCATGTAAATGCCAAGTTACTCTCATCACAAATCCTGATAACTGTAAACACTCAGGAGTATCATTTTAGTTAACAGTACAGTCCCTCTCAGTCCTTGAACTCATTGTTTCTGCTCTGTGGGGTATTGAGCCCCCATCTGTGTTTATTCAAATGTCTGTGTTAGGGTGCTTAGTCCTCTTAAAAATTATAGACTGATATTTTGTACCTTAAGTTGTGATGGCACCCAGTGTGCTACAGGGCTTTAATTATTTTGAAGAATAAAATGTTCATTTTTACACTAGTTGATATGAGGATATTTAACCCTTTTCCTCTTTTGTCTTTTTCCCTCTTTACTCCCATAACTGACATGGCATAACACTCCAACTGAAAAATTTTGCTGTATACATATGTAGGAATATGTGCTGCACTGGTTTTTATAATGAAAGGAGGAGGATTCAAACTATCTTTCTAGTTTTTATTCTTCATCTCTTACTAACTAGAGATGCTTGCAAATCGGTCAGGAACAGCAGGTGGTTGTTGCTTTTAAACTTTTATTGAGGCATCAAGGCCTTTTAAGGTTTTGCTTTGAGTTTTTTATTGCACTGTAGCATAGTTCAGGTTGGAAAAGGCCTCGAAGATTGAGTCCAACCATTAACCCAGCACTGCCAACTCCAGCACTTAACCATGTCCCCAAGTGCCACAACTATACTTTTAAATACCTCCAGGGATGGGGACCTCACCACTTTCCTCGGTGCGAGACATTTCAGACAAAGTCAGTGTTAATCTGCAAATTTCAGCCTGGTACAAAGCTTCTCATAGTTTACCATTTCCACTAACTACACTCTTTGTTTTTAAGTGAATGTACTGTTCATCCCAACAGTTCTGAAGTGTTGTGCAGCAGCATCTGGTGCAGAGATTAGGGAAAGTCTAACTGCTAAGGTGGTTGATTGCTTCCAAGAGCTGAAAATGCTGAGTACATACAAGATACAGAAAAATTCTTGTTGGGTTTCATGCCCTAGGCCACACATGGAATAATTATGATGTTTTGGGTATTGTACTTCAGAAGTGAGTTTTCAATTAATCTCTCCTCATGTGCTGTGTATTAAAACATTATTGTTCACATGCAGGTGTACTGCACTCCTTTGCAATAGCCTGGATACTATCTGTGGGAAGACATGGCTTCTCATTGCAATACTTACCAATGAACTCGATGCCTGTGCAAAATGGTGTGGTAATTACTAGGTATTTCTAGCCTTGGAATACTATGACATTTGAAGACAGATGACTTGTGTAAAGCTTTTCCTGAGCTTTCTTGTGCTATCCCTGCTTCTTGTGTCAGTCCAGCCTATCTCCCAGTTTGACAAGATGCTGGAAGCCAAGCATTCCTTCTTTTAACGTCTCTGAGAATTTTGGGGTGTGACTCTTATTTTATTAGATGATGCTATAAAGATTCAAAGTGTCTTGGTGTTCTATAAATACTGCAACGATATCTCCTTTCTCATGAAGACTGTCTGGAGGCTGCATGCCACAGCCTGGATACTGCAGCAGCTCTTGGGAAAGAGATTCCCAAAAGTTGCCAATAGATATTGCAAGGGATTACTCCAGCCAGCAGATCAAGATTCCCAGGCTAGATAGATGATGCTTGTGTATCTCAGTGATCAGAAATTTGCAGCATAAAGAGAAAGCTGAGTTCTGGTTCCTGGTCTCAGGGGTTTTGCAACACTGGCTGTTGGGTAAAATAAAAGGCTGCAATTCATGAGGAAAGAATGTTCATTTTGTTCACATTGATTTCCAGGGACAGGTTTTTGTATTTCCAATAGGTTCTTGTGCTTTCACAGTTGCCTGTCTATTTGTACCTTAAAATACTTAATATATAGTTTGGTTATGTTTTATTTATATCTAGAGATAACTGATTCCTAGGTGTGAGTCTGCTGCTGCTTTTCAAAAACTTCTGCCCACCTTGAACTGTATGGCAGTGGGGGCAGGTTAGTATGACCTGAAGAGCAGTGAAGGGAGGATGGCTTTACTATGGCAATACAGCTCTGTTTACCTCAAGAGGGCAGTGTTAGTCAAAACTTTCTTGGTGTTTTGTTTTTTATTATTTTAGTTCTTCTGTTTAAATGTGCAGTTTGGTGGGGGGTTTTTGTGGGTTTGTTTAGCTCTGTCTCTACAGCCTGATTTCTGCCGGGCAAGTAGGGCTAGCTTCAATGAGCAAGGTTTGTATTTTCACCTGAGACCCTCCTGCTGTGGCAGTGGGTTGAGCTGGAAGAGGAGCTGATGTGCTGGCCACTTGGTGGGGATGTTGGTACAGAGAGTGGCTGTGGATTCATGTTCTGTTTCTGCCACAGAAGCTGAAGGAAACTTGCTGAACCTGCAGCTTCAGGATAACTGCTTTGCAGCTTGACACTCATGTATTTTAGGACTAGCCAGGATCAGGTAAACTAAAGTTAAAACTTACTGGCTGGTGTTTCCATCTAAGGATATGACCCTTTATGCTGCCAAAGCTACTCTGGAGAAAGGACATGAAGCCTGCACTTGGTAGTCACTTCCCTGTAGTTTGTGCAGGGACATAGGAGTCAGTGTGAAAGGCTCATGTACACTGGAGATGTGTTTTGATGCTGGGGCAAAGTATGTGTAAATAATGAGGTTGTGAGGTGCAGAACAGAGGAATCTGGCAAATAAATGCTCCATGGCAGGGGGGTTGGAACGAGATGAGCTTTAATGTCCCTGCCAACCTATTCTGATTTCTATGACTTGATGGGGATTGGGTCAGGTTTGTCTTTCTCATTCTTTATCCCCCTGTGTCATGCTTGTTTTTGTAGTGCCAAGGGGCTCTGGCAGTGCTGTATGTTGTATAATAGTCCCTGATGATCTTTGCCCTACAGTGCTGCTTTTTTGCGGTTGGTCTCACTTGCTGCTTGGAAAGTTCATGGGCAGAGCTGTTGAAATTTGGAGGCAAACACTCCAGGCAGTGGCTTGGGGGAGTCAGGTCTTTACAAGTGCCAAAACATCATCACTGGGGGTGCATGTTGTTGATTCTGGGAGAAGGGAGATTGTAGATGTGGTTTTCAACTGAAAAAAGCCTCAGTTTTATTACCATGAGGCTTTTGTCCTTTTTTTTCCCCAAGCAGAAAGAGAGCAAGGTGTTTAGGAGCACAGCTTCCTAATGGGTAGCACATCATACAGTATTTACTGCAAAAGAAGTGTTTGGAGGTTGGGACAGTGATATTGTGAAAGGTAATGCACTGAAAAATGTACCTACAAAGAGAAATGGGCATTAGAGGAAAAAAATATGGGTTTTTTTGCAAGCTGCAAATCCAAGTGGAGAGGACTGGGAGAGGCCAATGTTTGCAGAAAATGAACAAACAAAAGGAGGGAAAACCCAGGTTATGTTGAGGTTTCCATAGCAACACAATACTTTTCCTGGAAAACTCAAATGATGAGCTCTAATCTATCTGCTATTTAACTCTTGCATGCAGAGCCCTCTGCTTTCTTGATTTACCTGTTTTCCTTCACAGCATCCTCTCTAATGATGAGTGTGCTGTCACTGTGCCACAGTGGTCTCCATGGGGAATGATGTCCATGGGACACGGCTATTTCTGTTCTGTTCCCCTGTTCCAAAGCACATAGAATAGGAAAACCTTACCAGGCAGCTTCAGTGTGATGAACTGTGTGTAGGAATGGCTTACCAGGTATGCTGATTCTTGGGAGCTTCAGTTCCCTGTAGGTCCCAGAGGGGATGGGCTAAGCTGGTACTGAGAATTGGTACCTTTCAGGCAGATATGTTGCTGAGATGTTCCACAGCCCACAGGGTTTGTTGCATAAGGATGTGTTCTCCATGGAAATGACACAGGTTAATGCCTGCGTTCTGCAGAAAACTTTCTGCAACTGTTTGGAGAGTTCATCAAAATAACCTCTTAAACTTGTAACTGACTTTAATTTGTACCTCGTGTTCTGCCTTTTGAAAAGCCTTAGATTTGGGGAAGGGGAATCTGACGGCCAGGGAAGTTTCTTGTGGAGGAAAGTGGAAGGATGGCGCTTTTATCTGACAAAAAGGACAACAGAGAGTGGGCAGAATAGCAAATCTCCATGAGGTTGCTATTGGTCTCAGATATGTAGAAAGGAGCATCTGCTCTTTCTTTGAGGAGAGAAGCAGAGACAGGATGTGAGAGAACCTGTCCTGTTACAACAGAGAGGGAATGAATTCTGTTCTCTGCTTTTGGCCATAGCAGCATCACCCTTTGTTCCATCTTTGCCTCTGGTGTAGCCCCTGGCAGGCAGGGCAGAGCCAGCTTTGCAAGAGGGGCTGTTCTTGGAGGGGTAATGGAAGAAGGGAGAATTTCCTCTCCTTTGTACCTGAGGCACCCTGCATGGTCAGTAATTATAAAGAGGAGGTAAGAGAAAGGCAGGTATCCCAAATGATGCTGAAGTATCTTGTAGAATCATGGAATGGTTTAGGTTGGAAGAGACATTAAAGGCCATCTCATTCCACCCCTCCTGCCATGGGCAGGGACACCTTCCACTAGACCAGGTTGCTCCAAGCCCCATCCAACCTGGCCTTGAACTCTTCCAGGCATGGGGCAGCCACAGCTTCTCTGGGTAACCTGTGCCAAGGCCTCCCCACACTCACAGGGAAGAATTTCTTCTGTATATCCAACTTAAATTTCCCCTCTGTCTGTTTGAACCTATTACTCCTTGTCCTATCACTGCAATTCCTGATGAAATTATGTATATAGATGTATGTAGATGTGTGTGTTACAGCCTTGTTAAGGCTCTTGTCAGTGGCCAACCCCTGCAGGACTCAGCAAAAGCAATATTCTGTTTTAACTGGTGGGCTTCATGTTTTGTTTTGTTTGGTTGGTTTTTTCTCTCTCTGACTTGTTCTGTTATTGAGCACTGAAGATTTGTGGATAGAAAACAATCATCATTACAATATTTAAAAGAAAACCAATGCAGAGGTGTTTAAAGAACAGTGATGCAGGTATGTGCCAATAAATAGGAAGCAGTGCTTTAATATATCTTAACAAACCATCCCCCATCTTTAAACATTTATTATATTTCCTCCTATTTCTCTTGACAGCCACCTGTTCAACTTGTGACCTGTTTGTAAAAATCTGCACACCATCTATCAGAGGGATACACACACTTACAAACTTCTGTTCTGTGGGCATTAAGTAAATTATTTCTTTAAGATCATATGGCAGATCTATAATTAATTAAACCCTCCATGATATTAGCGCAAAATAATTTAGCCTTTCTAAAAAGGTAAATGTAATTTGCCGATCTGGTATTTGGAAGAATGCTTTCCCTAAAATCAATTCCTTTAGTTTCCAGAGAATAGAAATGAGAAGCAATCTCATTTTAATTATATCTCTTTATTGCTAACAAAGGAATGATTTATGCAATTAAATTAACTGGCTAGAAAATTATTCTCAGCTGGGCTGTCCTAATTCTTTGCTTTCTGAATTGCAGGCTCTTACACTTCTCTATGTAGATTAATTTTTCTGATATGCAAACAATGCTCCTTGTGTTCATTTTTAACATTTTTTATTCACAGTTCCCCTTTTCTTAGTGTCAATGACATGAGTAATATTTGTGCACTGCTGGGCTCTGATTCAGGCCTTTTTATGTAGAAAGATTGGAAAAAATCTTTTCTTTTGAATCTCATTATTGTAGAGCAAGGTTTTGAAGTTTTCTTATCTATTGCTGAGAAACAGCAGCAGGAACATGGAGAGACTGCAAAGATGTCAAAGGATGCAAACTTTTGAAGGAAAATGTATCAGCACTGAGGAGACAGGTGAATTTACAGTTAGTGTTAAGAAAGCATTTTTTAATGTATTCCTCTTAAACCTTCTGCCTTCTTGCATCCAGGCAAAAAGCTGAATGCAAGGGGGAAAATAAGAAAAAAAAAAAGATTTATGTTGTACACAGACGTGACTTAATAGGGAAGGAATTTGGGGTTTTATTTTTGCCTGGGATTACCTTGCAGTGGCTGGCTAGAAAGTTAGTGAGTGATATTTGGGCTGAGGGGAAAATTACCATGTAACAACACATTGCGACCATGTGCCAACACAGCCTGACATCCTCTGAATGGGGCATTGGTGTAATCTATTGCTTTAAACCAGCAGTGAACATATTGCAGAGCACGTGTTGGCTCTGTCTGAGCTGTCCTGCCCTGTATCAGTGGAGATGTGTCAGCTGGTCAGGGTTTGCTGTGTTGGCACTCTCTTGTGCTGCTATCAGATGGCTTTAAACTGAAAAGAAAGTTGCTGTAGGTTGGATGTTAGGAAGAAATTCTTCCCTGTGAGAGTGGGGAGGCACTGGAACAGGTTGCCCAGAGAAGCTGTGGCTACCCCATCCCTGGAAGTGTTCAAGGGCAGGTTGGATGGGGTTTGGAATAACCTAGTCTAGTGGAAGGTGTCCCTGCCTGTGGTAGGGGTTGGAACTGGATGAGCTTTATTGTCCCTGCCAACCCAAATCATGCTATATGAAATAAAATGAGCTATTGTCTGGGTTTGGAATCTGGTGATTTGGGTGTGGAAAGCTCTGTGCCACTGGGATTCCAAAGGCTTTTAAAATGCTGGATAGGAAGGAACAAGCTATGATGATGTGGGTGGGACAAGGAAGCACTCGGAGGAAAGAAATCTTTCTTCTGGGCAGTGTGGCTGCTGGGTGGGTGAGTGAAGGGTAGTTGATGCAATCCCTATTGACTGCAGTTGTTATCCTTGAGGACACCAGTGTAAAATCAGCACAAACTATTTGCTTAGCAGGTGGGATCACACTTATTGGAAGAACCTTTCTCAAAGAACAGTAGCCCTTGGCTTACTGTCAAAGAGTGATTATATTTTTTTAATTTTAAATTAATTATTATTCCCTGCCACCTCCCCTGAAAAAACCTTCAAACTCTCTGCACTGGGTTCAGTTCTTCTCTGTGAATACCTTGGCTCATACAGGAAAGAATCCCTTACGATGCTTGAGGAAGATGCTCTGGGGTGTGAGCTTACCAGCAGTCTGCAGAGAAGGCTTTGAGTTCAATATTATCTACACTGTAGGAATGGTTAGAAACCATTAAGATGAAATTCATGACAAATGCTACCTTTAGGGAGGAAACATCTGATTAAAAAAATGAGAAACAGCTGCCTAGGCAAGCAGTACTGCAGGGAAGGGTTTGGGTTCATAGTGAATCACAGATAAGTGGCTCAGGGATGTGCCTGAAAAAAGAAATCTCGTTCCTGGAAGCATTAATAGGAGTGTCATGAGCAAGTTGTGGGGTCGGAGGAGAGATATGACTACTTCTCTGTTACTTGCTGAAGGCTGGCAGAATGTAACCAGCTTTGCAGGCTGCATTTCAAAAGCCAAAAATGGGAAAGAACTGGGAGATCATGATCTGTGGGATAAGTAATGACAAGTCTTACAGAGGGAGAAAATTAAACTTCACTTAGAGCAGGAGAGAATTAAGCTGATATCAATAAAACCTTAACCATAACTTTCAATGCTCACCTATCAGCCTGCCAGAAAAAGACCTTGAACCCCTTGGCTTTGCCCTTTGGCCTCCCAACTCCACCTGCTTTTACTCTTAATTCCTGTTAAGTTCCTTTTCCCTGCTACCTGTTTCATTCTACTTTGGCAGCAGGTTTCAGGGGCTGGTACTGAATGTTGCTTCTAATGATGACAAAGGGTAAGGTTTGACTTCTCAATGCCAGAAATCCTTTTGGAACAAGCAGTGTGTGTAATCTTACAAGGAGCAGAAGAAGCAAAAAGATGTGCTCATAGTAGAAGGCAATGAAAGACGAGGAAGGGAAATAAAATACAAAATTCCAACAACAAACAAAACACATAATCACAACTGTGGGGAAAAAACCATAACCAAAACATATCGTTGATGGCATCTTGGATCACTGCCATTACAAATGATATACTGGGACCACTATAACACTTTAAATGGTGGGCAGAGGAAGTTGCAAAACCAGCCCAGCCCTTTTCTTTATCCTGTTGAAATAAGGGAGGTGAGTGCTGCAGTACTAGGAAAGGTCCAGTTGCAGGTATATCTCCATGGAGCCACTATGGGAGAGGAGGGAGAGCCAGACTAAAGCCTTCAAACTCCCAAAATGTTGGGAAATGCAGAGGTTATGGTAATACTAACCATTTCCATTACAGTGACAGTTTCACAGAGCTTCTCCAGAAGAAACACTGCTACAATCTTAACTCTGGACTGTCTTTCCATTCCTTAACAAAGGAAATAAGAGTGAGTTCCCTCCACATCTTCTAATAGAATTAATCACCTCTCCATGGACCATTTCCCAAATGTGCTAGGATTTAATTTCACAGCGAGTGATATCCAGATGAAAAGCTGTCTTTGGTAACATGGGGAGTCGATCCTGTAAAGCAGATCTCTATTACAGGTGGCTGTTGTCCTTGTGAGAAGATCCTGCCCCTGTGCCTTGCTTTTTGATTTATCCTACAGAGCTGGCTGCCTGGGAATGCCCTTCCTCTCTGGGTTAATGTTCAGTGCTTTATGAAGCTGCTGTAGATGTATTTTCTTCCAGATGAGATGCTGCTGAGAAAGTAGTAAAGCCAAACCAAGTGGAATTTGAAAGCCTTGTCCATTTGACTACAGGTTCCTTAAAACAGGAGAAAAATCACTGGAAAGGCTCATCTTGCTACTGCTTCATACTTTTCTCATTGCTGTTATGTTTTGCCCAGAATTTTGTTTTTCAAATCCAATATCCTCTACTTTTATTTCTGCTGAGGTTGTCATGAAGCAGGACCCAGTGAGATGGTTTGAACTTGCTATCATCAAAACAATATTTGAATAAAACTATCTTTCATGTTTTTTTTCCTTCATTGTATAACATTAAAACTTTAATGAATATATTAATAAGAATTAAGGAAACAGTCAATAATCCATTTAAAATAACATACATTGGTTGGCATCAGATTCTAGATATCTAAATGCCGAACCCAGAAGTTAATCTGGTTCACTACACTGAAAGAGATGCAAGTACTTAGAAAGCTTTATGTTGACCTCGTGTCTTCATTTCTCCTGACTTTTCATTTCTAGCCTTTCCTATTTCCCATAAATTACTGAGAGCTCCTAGCTGTATCTTACAAGCAGCAGAAGAAATGAAGCAGTGTACAATATAGATAATATATACTGAGCAGTCCTGTATGTAATTAGACTGTATAGCTGTGCATGTCTGTACTCTATCTCATTGCATTTCAGAGAGAAATGCTATGGAAAAACAAGCTCAGGGGTTTTACACTCTGGCCTTTTATAATCTGTTTTGTTATTCCTGTCAAGAACTAGTTTGGAGTTGGGTGATCTTCTTAAAGATCCTTTCTAACCTGTATTGTGCTGCCTCTATGAAGATCTGTGTGGCCATTGTGCCCAAATTGGCAATACCTGCACTGCTTGTGTGAAAGACAAAACCAAAACAGCTCAGTGAGGGCATGTGTCTCAGAGTGTCATCAGGTTCCTGTCTGCCGCCCTCCAGCACAGCTTGCTCTGCTATTTTAGTGTTTGCTACCTGCCAAGATGCTCTGTCCCATCACACTGGTCCCAAGGTCCATCCCTTAGGGATGCCACTGGTAGCAGACCATCACTTGGATTTTGCTCTGCTGATCACCAAGCCCAAATGATTTTATGCCCATCTTATTTCTGCTTGCCCTGAATTTTATTCTTTACCTCTTTGATCCAAAAGGGCGCTTCCTACAGAAATCTGGGTGTCTATAGCTGTCTTGGCAAAGACTTGCACACACTATTGATTCTAAAGGACTTCAGCAAAATTTTAAATATGCAAATAATAATAATAATTATTGCTGGTAATAACAGGAGCAGCATGGGATTTATCTTTATTTCTTTTTTTTTTTTTTTTTAGATTTCTCTGTCCTTTGCAGATGCCACTTTAATGCAAATCAAACTTTGCGGATTGTGTTACCTATTGAAAAATAGTTTCAATTAGAAATTCAATTACACTGTCTTGGGGGGGATGGAACTGACAGTTTCTTTGAATTTTGCACGTTATAGAGGGCTCCAAAGTGCCATAAATCTGCTAATTGATTTCTGTACCTGTAATGTTTGATTAGGTGTATTTTATTGTCTTCTTGGTTTTAATTAACCCCAGGCTTGTCAAAATGCTTCCACTGACAAAGGATATATGATGAACTGAGATAAACTCTATTAACGGAGGCTGACTTTTGTCAGTAATTGCAATCATGCCTGAGAGTTATTAGAAATTATCACACACAAAGAAACTGTACTTTTGGTAACAACTTTTATGGGCTGTTATAAATCTGTTGATTGCCCCCTACACACAGAAGATAAGCAACTGTGAATGACAAGGGGTCTGAAGGAAAATCAATCATTTTTTAGGTGTCTTATAAATATTTAGAGTGACAAAATGGGAAGAGTTATGAAGTCTAAGTGCTGAAAATTGAATGGATGCTAATGCACCTATACCTGTTCCTGTTAGGGACTGTGAGGGCTGTTGAGACAAGGGCACAACCACCTTGGGTTGCTCTTGGTTTTGGTGAAGCAGAATATCTTACCTTGGCTGTGGAGCTCTGAAAGGCAAACCTGACAAACCGTCTCCTAGACAAAACAGGAGAGAAAGATTCATGTCCTCATTTTTAATAACATACCCATCTTTAAGGACTTTGTTTATGTAAGATAGCTTTAGAGAGAGATGTATATAGACTTACACAGGAGTCAGTATGTAAATATTTTTTGGGTGAACTGCAGCTTCATCTGTTGCAGGTCTCTGCTCTTGTTTGGACTCTGGCCTTGATATTTGTTTGGAGCTTTGTGTGATTGGGGTGTCAATGCAAGTGCAGTCCTGCAAATACAACTGAGATCACACTGAGAATATAAACAGAGCAGCAACTAAGCCAAACAAAGTTGTAAAAACAAACAAAAGAGAGACAAACTTTCTCCAAAATATTTGTTAAAGTTGATGTAAATACTTCTAGAAACACCAATACAAAACAAACATTTATAGTTAAGGTGATGTTTGTGCATGTTTTTGTTTGTTTTTTTTTAATATAAATGTAACTATATGTGGGGTAAGTACATACAATCCTTAGGAACTGGAGAGATCTTTTTCCTCTGTTTTCTGTCAGCTTCTGTCCAAGCTTTGGACACTCTTGCTGCAGCAATTTTAAAGTCACTTAGTAGATTTTCTGTCTTACTCAAAATAGTTAGCTTGATTTTTTTTTTTTTTTAAATCTACAGCTGAGGAGGTATTTTAGACTGACTTTCATTTTCTTTGCTGTTTTTCCAAGGAATTATCATGATGACTTAAACTGTGTGAGTGGGCTTGGAGGAAGGAAGAGCAGAGTAGAGCTTTCCCATGCAGAGGACAGCAGTCCTTAAAGCTGTTTTACCTGGTTTACATTAAGAGATTTAGCTTAATATTTTGAGGAGCTTTTAAAGTATCTCTGGAGCTTGCAAGGTGTGGATTCCCACTTTGCTGACTTAGCTTAGACCAAAACTGATCTTCCAATGCTTGGGGCTTCTTGAAGTTTTCTTTTTTTTCCTTCCTAGCCACTGCAGTGTTTGAAGTGGCTGGGGTGGATCTGCTGCTGTGTGTGGAGAGGCACGGGTGGCCCCAGGGAAGAGCTACCATGGGCACATTCATCCTTTAGTTTCCAATGAGGGAAACCTCTTAGTCTCCTCATCCTCAGAGGAACATGAAACCCTATTCTGCTTGAATCCCAGTTCCTGTGGGTCATTCTCATGCAGGACACACAGGGACGGTATTCTACAGTGTGCCAGGTTCCTAAGGACCTTGTGTCTGTGAGTGAGTTGCTGAAATGAGAACTACCACTGATTTCTGCAGCCTGACAGAGGATCTTCATGCTGGACTCCTGGCATATGGCACAGATGGGATTTTCTATGGGATTCTCCCATCTCAGCTACTGTGAGAGGGGGAAACTCCAGAAGCTGAAGAGTTATGATCTGGCTTGATGTTTTGTGGAGTATTGGAAGAGTTCTACGCTTCCCATAGCTTGTGATGTGGGAGTTGAGACCAGCAGAGGAGGGAGATGGATGCCCTCCTTTGAGGAGCTGAGGCAGATCTTTTAGCCTTGGGATATTTGGAATAATTCTGCAGGCTGGAGAGTTCAAAGTGATTTGCTATATGTATTATTTGAGTACTGTGTCATGGAATTGGAGCTCTCCCACCGCACTTGCTAATGCCCCCAAGCCCTCAAGGGGCAGCTTGTAAGTTTGGGAGCTGCACCCTCCTTTTGGTTTGTCTTGGTTACACAGCTCTGTTCAAGAGATTCCATGCAAGTCTCGTGTGTGTGTGTGAGAGTGCACATATATCTATATTCCCTCCTGGGGCATGCTGAAAACAATCCATTTAGAAACCAGGTGTCCTTGTCTCTCTTGGCATCTGGTTAAATATCAGGCAAGTAGGAGAAGGTAAATCCTAGGATACTTTAACAACTGCTGGGGCTGTGAAGCCCTGGGCTCCACCTGATGGGATTTGAAGGTCATGGTGGTTGCCCACGTGTGAAAGATGTGTCCTTACTCCCCACAGATAAACCAGACCAAAATGATGTATCTGAAGGTGTCCCGAAACTGAGCTGAGCCATCCGCGCTTCAGGCTGCTGAGAGCAGAGGTCGCTGTTGAACTAGAAAAGGAGCCCCTGGGCCTCTCCAGGGCCACCTTCTTTCTATTGTGTCCTGCTCCGAACCCGCTCTGTAAAACCTCAGGCTGCTTTCCCCCCACAAAAAGACAGTGCTATCAAAAGCACAAGTCTAGGGGCTGAAGAGGTGCAGCTGGAGGAGAGTGTAGGACACTATGGCTGGGCTCTGTTTTTCTGCAGTTTGCTTGTGCCCTGCACAGCTGCTAACACGTCCTGTAAATTTTCTTAATCTGTAGCTCCTCTGTTTCATTCGTTCCTGGCCCCTGGCATAGCCTTGTCCATAGCAGACTTCTCTTTGTTTAGCCCTGGTGACTGCCCATAAAAGGAGAAAGGCAGGTAGTGTGGAGCAGCAGCCAAGGCAGTGTGATAGTGCTGGTGTAAGGATGAGAGAGGCATGGATTTGTAAGGGATGTGATCTCCCCTCTGTCTGCACGTCTGGAGGAAAGAGGTTGGTCAGAACCAGACATACCTTTGTGTATCACGGTGTAGAAGCCAAGAGACTGACTTTAGTTGTTTCTGTTTGACCACAAGCATCTGCACACCTGTGTGCTGCTTTCCTTTTCAGAGTGGGATGCCACACATGGCCCTCCTGAAAGCAAGGTCATATAAGAGGGGAGCACGTGCAGGAGCAATGCTCAGTGTATGAATTCAGGTAGGACATGCAGTGTTTTCTAATAGTGGTGTACAGGAGGCTCTGCCATGGGCCTTCTGTATTACATAATTGAATGTAACTGACGCCACAAGCAGGAGATTTGATGAGGCTCAGAACCCTCCTTGCATGTGGGCTCTGCAGGTGAGTCCATCTCAGCCATGCTCCAGTGGATCAGCAGGACCTCCTCGGGCATGCCTTGTTATGTGGGCAAATGATGCTTGTGTGGGTCCAGGATAAAACTTGATCTGAGTAGCAGCACTGCAGGGAAACCCATCTTTATGGGCTAATTCAGCCCCTTTTGGCTTTTCTGGAAATTAAACTACTGCTGCTACAGACAGGTACGTTCCTGAAGTGGGGTATCATCCTCTCCTGGGCAGGGCTCCGACAGCAGGCACAGAGCTGAACCACTGAGCCCAGCTGACCCTGGCCTGGCTGTGGGTATGCCTGCACTGAGACCATTCCTAGTCAAGGAGAGCTGGATGAAAATGCTCAGCTCCTTTTATGAATCTCCATAAAAACCCATAGGTCTTAACTTGGTGCAAGTTGCCCAGGTGAATTCATATCTTATGCCAGCATTCCTTACTGCTTGAGAACACCTTGGCTTTTAACTTCATTGCTTCTCTCTGCAGAAAAAGTGAATGAGAGCTTCCAGTAGAGACTATGGATGCTTGTGCTTTTCTTCAGGAGGATGATCAGGAATGCTTGGCAAGATGGGACATCCGTGGCAGCAACAGCCTGGGAAGTAAACAAGCTGTGCTTCACATCACTAATTCAGTATTCACAGCAGCCTCAGATCCAGCAGTATGTTCTCAATTGGTTTATTATAGTCAATACTTATTATTTATAGATATGAAAGAGACAAGATCTGAGCCTTTTGATGTTGTAAATCGATATGGAACTGTTCAGTCCCTGAAAGTACAGTTTATTCTCTGCAGGGCCACAAATCCTTAGTTAAAAATTCAGTCTTTAGCCTAGACCTGTAAACTTACTGTGAATACCTTTGTATTGGCACAAACAGGACTTCCATTAGTCTGGCAATTCTGGTACATGTGGGAATAAGCTATGCAGCAGAAGACACTACTTGGCTAGAAAGGTTAGTATGGTGTGGTAATTTTGGCAAATTCCAGGTGGAGAGCTGGGACAGTCATATGTAACATTACCTGTATTTGGGTGAACTTGAGCTGTGCCTCCCTTTTCTTGGGAGCAGAACTCTACTTTCATACCGTGGGAGTGTAGGAAACACTGTGATGTCTGAGTAACTTGCAACATCCTGTAATGTTACTGCACAAAAGGTCTGAGTTAATGATCCAGTTGATATACAAGTCAACTGCATGACAATAGAAATTAATATTCACTGATGAGCCAAATTGAGGGGCCTTGAATTATTTTTTTCCTCTCAAATGGTTTTGTGTCAAATCTGTGGGTGAGTTCATATACCCGTGTATGGATCAGGGGATATGTGGGGATAAGGAACATTTGATGAACTTTTGGACTCTCCTGCAAAATACAGGGTAAGAAATCTTGTCTGAAACTGTCCAAGTACTGTGCTGTTCTGAGAGTATCTTCTAGTACCAGTGATGAGTAGGTAGAAAAGGAGATTCCTGCTCAAATATGCCTTTGTTTAGGGGGCAAAATATGAGTGGCTGAGGCCAGATTCTGCTCTCTTTTGCTTCTGATTTACATTCAGCTGAGCTTGCACCATTGCAAAATTGCAGTGAGAGAAAAGCTGTAGTTATTAGGGAGAGAAGGTGCACTTTAACTGATTTGTAGTTAAAAACAGGCATGCTCAGTAAAAGCTGCTGGCTGTGCAGGAGGCTTCTGTCTAGCACACTGGTAGTCAGAAGTGGCTACTCAAACTCTGTGTTTAACCCACGAAATTGTAGTGTTAATCAGCTACTTGATACACAGATGGATGTTGGCTGTTGTTCCTTGATACCTGGATGACTTTGGACACCTCTGCTTTTATTGTTTTTCTCCTTCCTCAGGCTGGGCTGAACTGACTAATGTCTTGTGCCATGCCTGAGTGGAGAGGTTGCATGAACAGTTCCCTGTCAGCCTTGGCCACATGGGGTATTAAGGACCTTCAGGGATCACAGAATCGTTAAGGTTTGAAAAGGCCCCTAAGATCCAGCCCAGCTGTTAAACCACCACTGCTGTGGTCACCACTAAACCATTTCCTTAAGTGTCACCTCCATATTTTATTAATAATTCCAGGGATGGTGATTCCATCACTTTTCTGGACAGTCTGTTTCAGTGCTTGACCACCCTTTGGGTGAAGAAATTTTTCCTAAGATCCAATCTGAACCTCTCCTGGTGTGACTTGAGGCTATTTCCTCTTGTCCTGTTGGTTGTGAGCTGGGAGAAGAGACCGACCCCCACCTGGCTGCACCTTCCTTTCAGGTAGTTGTAGATAGTGGGAATCTCCCCTTGAGCCTCCTTTTCTCCAGGCTGAGCTCCTCCAGCTCCCTCAGCTGCTCCTCATTAGGTTCGTGCTCCAGACCCTTCCCCAGCTCTGTTGCTGTTCTCTGGACTTGTTCCAGCCCCTCAATGTCTTTCTTGTCATGAGGGACCCAAAACTGATGCCCAGGATTCAAGGTGTGGTCTCACCAGTGCCCAGAACAAGGGGACAATCACTGCTCTGGTCCTGCTGACCACACCATTGCTGATACAGGCCAGGATGCCATTGGCCACCTGGACACACCTGGGCTCATACTCACCTGCTTTAGACCAGCATCTCTGTCCCTTTCCAGCCACTCTGTCCCCAGCCTGGAGCACTGCAGGAGCTTGTTGTGCTTCAAATGCAGGACCCAGCACTTGGTCTTGTTGAACTTGAAGGATGCACCATCCTTCCTTCCTCCTCACACTGAACATGTCTTTTTCTCAGAGAAAACAGAGATGAGCTTGTCTGATCTCCTTATTCTGCTGCTCAGTTTTGGCAGGGTCTGGATGTTGATAATGTGTCAAAGGGGCAATAATACAGAGCTCCTGGCCCTGTTTTCTGCTCTCCAAGGCTCAGTAAGGTCTGTGTCATCCCTAGGCTGTCCCTTGCCTGTAGCTTCCCTTGCAGAGCCAGTACTTAGCAAAATTACTCTAATAGCCTTTATGCTCTTAACCCAATTTCCTTCAAAACTGCCATATGCTGTGAGCTTTGGGAGGGATTAAGAACATGAGAAGGCTGCTCTTTTAAATCCCATGGAAAGGAGGAAACATGGCATTTTGAATGCCTGCAGGCAAGGTATAGAGGAATCTCGTCACTTTGGTTTTGGGTAAGAAAAAACTGTGTGCCCTTACCAAATTGAAGACTGCCTCCCTCAGTAGGCCTTTTTGCTAATCAGAGGAAGTGTGAGGGAAGTCTCACTTGCTGGTTTTTGTTTGTTTTTTTGTCATGTTGGGTGATGGTCTGAGTTGTTTCTAAAAGTTGTGAAGAAATGAGGCCACGCAGAGACTGATGAGCTCCAAGAAGAGCCAGATGCTTCAGAGATGTAGTTAAGCCTTCTGCAGAGTGACCACGTCCCTCCATTGTCAGCATGAGATCTATCTCAGCTGTTAGGGAGACTTTTGGAAGGTACTGAGCCAGCCAGGTGCTGTTTTCTGAATCACTGCTGTAGTATGTGATTGGAGTTGGTATTCAATTTGGGAGTTAAAACACCTGGTACTAGGGGTGGTCCATCAGGCTGGGCAAAGAAGGCCACACTTCAGAGGCTGGGTCAGAGACAACCTTCTAGCAGTTATGCTGGCAAGCTGGTGTCTTAGTTCGAGGGGAGAACTAAGGTATTTATGCTGGTCAATAAATAATTCCTCTCCTTTAAATTTAGAAACAAAACTTTAATTAGGAAAAAGGAAATATATATGAAAGGA